>QNUK01000003.1:0-102500 GCA_013621035.1 Clarias magur | reverse complement strand
AAACAGTTGTTGACTGTAAAGGAATTTCAAGTATTAAAGGCAATCATCCTGTCGGTAATTATGGTAATTTGTTCCATTATTTATGGGCCCCCAAAATTGGTGTGTGTGGGCATGTGTGTGTATGAAAATGGCTGTAATTCCTGAATGGTTAATGCCACACTTTTGTCAAATTCCTTGAATTGAAGCTGGAAGTCTTGACTTTGCTCACATCTTGAGTGTTTCATTTCATATTCAGTGTTGTGGTATACAGAGACAAAACGAATAAATGAACTTATCCCAAAATGTATAGACTGTATTAAAATCTAAATGTGGAGCTCATGAACTCGACTCTGAACACGTGACTTTTGGACTCGACTCGAATACAGAGATGTGATGCTCTAGAGATCTACAGTACATGAGCATCTGGACTTCTGTAAATCTGATGTGTAAAATATTGTATAAATGAAACAGAAACAGAAGAAGGCGTGGCTAGTGAGAGACTCAGACTTTTAGAAGGTGCTGTACGGCGAGCGTGACTCTGGTTCCCAGGCTGTGTGGAGGAGAATGTGACCTATTAGAAGTTGAAATGCTCGTGGATTTACGTTTACAGTAATTATCTGCTTTTATACTTCGGGTCACATGACTCCCTCTTCCCTTTCTGCCCCACCGCTGGGTATGCTTTGCCCTTTTTGTGGGTGGAGTCCAGGACTTTGGATTTGGGTGGTGTTGTTGAAAGAGGGCGTGTCTCAGCATGGCGGAAGCGCTGTGGAGAGGGGCTCTCTGTACGTGAGGTGGAGTTAGTGCGAGGGGTCGAGCTGACGCTGCGGATAGAGGGAGGAGCACCGGGCCGAGAGACGGCACGCTGAGCTGTCCGAGGAGTCGATGAGGGGGCGGGGCCTGAAGCCCAGGGCTTGTGGATTGTAGGGGCTGGGGTCAGGGGGCGGGGTGGGAGCGTTTTAGAAGGGCGGAGCTGTGGGCGGGGCTTCTGCTGATGGATGCTCGAGTGAGCGCTTGCTGACTTCTGCATCACCGAGCTAACAGAACTGAGAACGAGAGAGAGCGAGAGAAACAAATCTATTACCTAATACACTAAACAGATTTAGATTCCATATGGTTTGTTGAATACATGAGCAAGTATTATATTAATTCAGTTAAACATAATAAAAAAACATGTTCATGAGCCTTTCTATGTACAGTAATTCAGCTTCACGCTGCTTTCTGAGGGACACAATCGCATCAGACTCACTTTGTGTGTGTGTGGGTGTGTGTGTATGAAAGAGAGAGAGAGAGGAACCTTTACTCATATTTCACCTAAAATTATTCCACATGGACTAAATTACATTATCAATGATAGATTTTTATAATTAATACTTATAAAATAAATAAAATAGTTAGAGAAAAAAAAACACAAAAAAAAAGTTCACTGTACTCACAACTTGGAATAACAGAAAATAAAAATGAATAAAAAAATTTTTATTCATAAATTAATAATGGACGTTATTTATATTAGCACTGAAATAGATTCGAAATATAGATTTTTATAATAGGTTCAAAATAGTTATTTTATAAACTAAAACTGGAATCTTACAAAACATTTAATTTCACTAATTGTAAATTTAGTTTTTGTTTTAATTTAATCCCCTGACGTCATTAATTAATAAAGAGCTGATTATTAATAACTGACTGTCTCACCTGGCCTGAATGAAGGAGACAGATCTCTGAGTCTGAGGCAACTCCCCGCTCCCTGATTGGACGGCAGGCTTCTTGATGGGTGTGACTGGCCGTGGTATCCGGCTTTTAATTTGTCCATCAGCTCCCCTTGCTCTGGCCGAATCGTCTGATTGGTGGGTGTCGTCCTCGGAGGCAGTAGTTGATTGGGTGGATCGTTTCCGCTCCAGGACGAGTCGGGCCAGCTGCGGACGTCGGCTTTTACGCACTTGCTGGTTTGGACTGGTTTGTGATGACCGGTCCGAACCGGTTTCCTCTTCTGAAATGAGCACTGGGATTCGGCTCCGCCTCCGTGGATGAGGCTTTGGTGATGTAACTTCCAGGTCTAGCTCTGCCTCCTTCTCTTTGTCTGTGACTACAGGTCCTGTTTCTTCGTGGTTCTTTTCCCGCTCCACTGGAACCTCTTCAGGTTTTTCTCGCACCACCATCTCTATGGTTACTTCACTTCCAGGGAAGGAAGGCCCTTGCTGTTCACCTGGAGCAGCTGCGCGCTCTGGCGCCACCTCGTCTATGGGACTGCTATTTTCTTTTTCTATCTCTTCATCTTTCTCTCTCTCCACACTTTCACCCTCTCCTTCCTTCTCCTTGAGATCAAACTTCTTCTCCTTGAGATCAAACTTCTTCTCCAGATGCTCGTTTTCCTTCTCTTCCACTTTTTCACTCTCTTCCTCAACCTCTATCTCTTTAATTTCCTGTTTTTCCTTTTCCTCTTCCTTGTTTTCTACTTGTCTCTCAGCTCTTTCCCAGATTATCTCCTCCTTGCTGCTTCCTTTTTCCTCACCTATGCTTCCATCCTTCCTGTCCTCCACCACTTCCTCCTCTTCCTCATCCCTTCCGTACTGTCTCTCAGGCTCAGGCAGCTGTTTGCCTGTTGTCATGACGATGCGGTGCGTTGTCTCTGCGATGTGCACGAACGTTCGCTCCACCTTCGCCAGTGGAGGTGATGAGGAGCGTCCAGCTGTTGCCACGGCACTTGCTGCCATAGCAGCAGGCCTGAACATGAACGCGAGAGTCCCGCGTTCTGATTCGTCAGGAGCCTGTGGTGTCACCGCCCCCAAAGTTCCCTGACCATCACCAGGAGACACGGCCCCGTTACCTGCGGACACGAGCACCAACGTACGAGACGCCTCTTCCTGGTCTTGGTCACGGGGAGCCGGAGCCAGCAGCGTGGAGGCAGCGCCTTCGGGGCTTCCATCACTTCCTGAACGTGGCGAGGTTTCTTTCTGAGCATCAAACATCAGCACAGTGGACAAGAAGTCAACTCGCTTTACTTTTGACTCCGCCTCCAGAGGTTCCTAGGGGACAAAGAGCACAGCAGCAGAGATGCTAATTAACGAGACAGAACCTAGGACTTTCGTGTCTTAGTGCTTGAATTAAACTGTACTCCTTCAGCTTGAATACAAACCACAGCAGGATTTCATCAAAGATAAAGCAGACATGTCCGATTCTGAGAAACGACAGAGTGGAATAAACACTGTGTAGCTCAGTGGTTAAGACATTAAGGCTACATCTCCCACTGCTGCGCCCCTTAGCCTGTCACTTCATCTGCTCAGATCTTCTTTCTCGCTCTTTAGGCTAATAAGAGAAAATAATCACGTCACTGTCATGTGACTGAAAAATCGCAAAAAAGAAGTGTAAACTCCTGTCATGAGGATTACACTTCCGGCTGTTCCTCTGATATTACATAAACATGTCCCTGTGAATGAGCTGTTGCTATAAAAACAATAATGTATCAGAGAGCATTAATATAAACCTGCACTACTCTCAGAGCTGCTGTTACAGAGAATTAATCAATGCCTTCTGACCAATCAGATGGTGTAATAGATATTAAGTAATAAAATAAATTACAGAACAGAACAGAAAAGTGCAGAAATTTAGTCGTGTTTCAGGACACAATCTTCACTACACTGTTATAAAATAATAACACACAGTGACGACAGCACAGAATGATTCCAAGCTCTTTTTATTTAGCCTTTTTTTAATGTTAAAAAAAAAAACAAAAAAACATTTTTCTCTCCCGTGCATGATGTGCAGAAAAAACAGTGTGTGTGTGTGTGTGTACAGACAGTGACTGTGATGATCATCTAGCAGCATGAAGATTATTGATTTTATTATAAAAAACCTCTAAACACATGCTTTATTAAAACCTATATACTGTATACACTGTATATCTATATTACAGGTGTATGATAGAGAGAGCAAGGAGGTATAAAACCACAGACAGGTGGAAGGAGTGGTGTCAGGTCACAGCCAGTATGACCAGACTGTTCGGTTTAATGGTTCTGGTTCCTTTTAATTCATAACTGATGTCTTGAGGTGGTAAAAAAAAAACACCACCACTCAGGTCAGGGAGTCAGTGGATTATCAACAGGTTTAACAGATAAACTGTAACACAGCAGGTCAGAGATCCTTCTTCACCTTCCGATCGACACTGATTTTAGTTTCAAATGGAAAGCAAAGCTGTGGAGCATCCTGAACTCAGGCGTTATTCCTTATTCATTTTCTTAGGGCTTTGTTTTTATTTCTTGTAATGTAATTAAATTGAATTAAAAAGTGTTTAATTAAGGGTTTAATTGAGAGCTCGTCATGTGAATTCCACTGCAGCCGTCCCGATCTTATACAGCTCTGTGCAAACCTCTCACACTGATTCATCTTTACACGGATGTTTACGGTGTTTAAGACGTTTTGGGGGCCACACAAAAGAAAAATCAATGTTACACAACATCTATCTTCATCATTCAGGCAAAAAACTTTTCCTTTTAAAACTGCGTGAAGTCTACTAGAGGCTACTGACACACGTGTTCAGTTTATTACACGGTACAGCTCTTTACTGTGGTTTTATTTTATTCCTGTGGTTTAAATCGTCTTCGCTCTACAGCAGCTCCCTGCACAAGACCTTTACACAAGACTGCATCCGATTAAGCCCGAACACAGAAGTTTTAAAATTTTTGATATGTCAAAGTGTCACATCAGCATCATTTCAGCTATTTCTGTTTTGTTTTTAATGTGTTGAGGGTAATGTTGTGATCTTACCATGACATTATAGGAGTTTAAAAAACTCACTCACACACACACACATGCACAGACATGAAATAAATAATAAAACAGTGCCGGCTTTCTGAAACCTGTAGCTGAGTGCTGATTATTCCTGCTCAGTATTAATGCTAATAATGCTAATTCAACGACACACATGATTAAAAATGAATAATTAACTTAACTTTGTGTTAATCACACAGGTCTGCACCATTCATCGCATTTTTTTCTCGATCCTGATTTTGACTTCCACCATTAAATGAACAGGATCAAAAGTAAAAGAAAAGCAAAAAGCAAAAGAATGACGCTAGACTAATGCTGAGATCGCAAGCGCAAATGAGACATACCTGTGAGGATTTAGAAGATACAGTATGCACATCATCATTCTCAACACATATTCATTTGTCGGTTTATTCAACCGTTTATAATTTACAGTGTATGCTGTTTTAATAATAATAATAATAATAATAATAATAATAATAATCCTGGTGGGTTTACTGTAGGTCATTTGCGCTCGCTGATTGTGGCATTATTTTATCACCTTACTTTTATTTTGATACACAGGAATGTAGCACAACATGGATGTGAGCGCGGCGTTACGTTTAACACTGCAATGAAAATATTTTTGTCATAACTGTGATAAATAATCATGATCTTCAATATTGATCAGGATATTGATAGAAATATTTATGACATTCATTTTGGCTCTAATCGTGCAGCCTGATATCATACAGAGCAACACTAACACCTGCATCCACAGTCTTGTTTTTTGTCTATTAAAGCTTATATTGATTTTATTATAAAAATGATTTCAGACCTGGGATTTTTCTAACCTCACACTAGCAGATGGAACCAGAACCAGAACCAGAACCAGCACCATCTGATCTGATGTTAGTCGTGTGTCTGAATCAGTCCAGGACACTCGCCGCACTAAACGACAGGTCTGATCCATTACAGTGTAAACACACATACGGCAGTCAGCCCTCGGGCAGAGAGTTTCATTTAAACTTTAAATAGCTTCCTGCCTCAAGATGCAGACGTTTGAGTCGTGCTGTATGACAAATAAAACACAGTGTGTCATGAGCCTTTCTGTGTGATTCAGCTTCACACTGCTCTCTGAGGGCTGCGCTCGCATCAGACTCTCCGTGTGTGTGTTTGTGTGTGTGTGTGAAGTCACATTTATTATCCTATAAGCAATTAATTTACAATACATTCACTTTATAAACTGCAAACACTTACAGTGTACATTCTCAAAGTGTGTATGCGTGCGTGTGTGTGTGTGTGTGTGAGTGTGTGTGTCCGTGCTGAATTTAGGAAGACAGTTCTTGTGAAGGTGCGACTTTATCCCACTTTCACTTCTTGTACACACACACACACACACACACACACACACACACACACACACACACACACACACACACACACACACACACACACACTCTGGGGTGTATTAGAGACACATTAAACATTCATTCGGGAACTGATATTTGACTAAATCTGCAGTGAAGTTTCAGCCTCTATGTGCAAAAGAACAAGTCGAGAGATTACTGTAGTGACAGAGCAGCTTCCATAAACAAACAAACAAACAAACCAACAAACCAACCAACACTTCTGTGTTGAGACAGCAGTTATTGCTCAGAGACATTCAGAGTGTCAAGAGATAAAATCACATCCACTGTTTCTGTGTGTCAGTGTATATATTTATATATATATATCTATGTATTATACAGTAAGTGTATCGTACAGGTGTGTAACACACAAGTTTACAACACAGTGTTACAGGCCACGCCCTATCATCTCAGACTAACCACTCCCCCTAGAGGTGAAACTCTGTCGTACATGTGATTCTGATGTAAACTGTGTGAAAAACAGACAAATGTCACATCTGTTCTCTCTCTCTCTCTCTCTCTCACACACACACACACACACACACACACACACACACCAATCCACATATGACTTTATATGTGCTTGCACTGTGCAAAAAAAAAACATGCTAAAATAAAAAGTACAATCATTTGTTCAGTGGTGGTTCATGCGGCAGTCTGTATGTGTGTGTTCCCATCACGTTACAGGTTAAAGACATGTCACACTCCTTTCAGAAACACAGGCATTGCCTCCACGTCTATTGCCTTCCATACGGCTCATAATATATACTATTTTTAAACTCATATACTGTATGCTGTATATATAAATCACACAGTGTTTATACAACACGCTCATTCAGAAGATAAAAACATCAGCGTCTTACGAGTTCACGACAAGAACTGAAAATATTTCACTTCTTTATTTACTGTACCATTTATCCAACTAGCAATTTTTAAAAATTATTATTATAAACTAAATCTAAAGTTCATTATTAGGGTTGTGGAATTCCTAGTAAGCTAGTCTTAATAAAGTGTGGATATGTGTGATGATTAATATTAAACCGCTAAAGCTCCCTAATTGTGACTCCAGTCTCAGTGTTCTTTATGTTCATGTACTGTAATATAGCCTAGTTGGAGTGCTGTGGTGTCTAGAACCAGGATGTTGGCAGCGGATCATTTGGACGCTGTGTACATTTCAAGGGGCTTGATCGGATTGGGATCTGTAGAGACTGGAGGCCGGGACAGCGGCCTAGGGCTCTTTGCCTGCCGAGTCCCGTGTGCCGTTGGTGTTCTGGTGCCTTCCTATTGCAGCCAGTGTTGACTTTTTCAGTGATGTGTGCTGCATTGGTTTTTCTGTGTGTTCAGATCGGACAGGCTGGAGTTTGGTCCCTGTGGGAATGAGTGAGCCGTGATCCTGTCACCAGTTTACTGGCGTTTAACTGAGAATCAGTGTTATTGTGTTAATGCTATAGCTGATTGGTGTGTGTGCGTGTAATCACACGGCGTCTATACGACACACACTCGATCCAGATAGCTGAAATAATGCATCAGCACTCCGAATTAAAATATCTCTTTTGTTTATTTACTATTTAATATAATTATTATTGATTAGCGTTCACTATGACTGAATGCGATTCGCACCTTAAAGCTCCAGTGAGTAATTACAATAATAATGTCGAAAAATGTAAAATTATTGTTAAAAATAAAAATATGGATTTTTAATTATATCTGAGTGTCAGTTTTGTAGCTTTGTTATTATTTATTCACAAATTAGCAATATTGTGTCATAATTGCATAAAAATCACTTTTTGTTTTTATAATTTTACAATGATGATTATCAGAACTTAAAGTCAAAAAGAAGTTTTGTGTCATTACTAGCATTTAATTTATATAAGTTGAAGTGTTAATTTGAGGTAATTAGGCGTGAAACAGGTTTTGACATATGTGGAAAAAAAGACTGTATTAATGAAGTAATACCTGTGGAAATATTATGTGCATTATAAATTAAAATAATAATTATATAAACAGAAACACAGGTATAGCCTGTTATATAAACAATTATGTTATATAAACAATTCTGTTGCATCATTATTACATTGTTTTTAAAAACAATGAAAAGAGTTAACAAGGACATTCAATAAAGTATGAATATAAACTCTTGAGTCTGCTACTGTATGAGAGATGAGCCATATTAAAGCGGTACACTAATAAAACCGAAATTAAAATTGAGACAAATTTATTAGGAAATGAACAATTTAGTATTTGTGAGTCAAACACGAAATAGTTTATTTAGAGTTTATTTCTGACTATCTTATTTTAATTTCATATTTTTATTGCACACTGTTTGAGACATTTAATCCCCCCCAATCATTAAATAAGTAAAATCACTCAGTAAACAATGAACTCTATAATAAATAAACTCAGACTGAGGGTGGACATGTTACTGTAGCTCTGATGACAACTCTAACATTTCCTGTGCAATCAAATGTAAATACACCTTCTCATGGAAGTGTTCATCATCTCCGTCACACAGTGTTTCTTCCTGTTTCAGTGACGTCAGCAGGAGTCTGCTTGTGGGCGGGGCTTCACCATGAACATTATGTAACCATGTTAAAGTGTAGCTGCTGTTAGCCAGCTAGCTATAATTAAAGCTGTCCATATATGGGGCGTCTTAAAGTCAGGGTGGACTGAGGATGTGAGCGCACCACTTGCTGAACCTTCTATGGGGCATCTCAGCCGAGATTTCACTCAAAATGCGCACGTGAACTAGAACACACGTCACATACTGGAAAAAGCACACGAGTAAAAACTCTACTGATTAAAATAAACAGCAGCAAAACATTAAAGTGTACAATCTTATTTTTAAATATATGGAAGACGGGTTTGTTATGAGGCCAGTGTAAACACACACACACACACACACACACACATACTTTTGAGTATCACTACAGGACACTGAGGTAGTGATGAGGATGGTATAAACTCAGATGTATGAAGATGGTGGCGAGCTGCAGGTTTATAACAGGTTTATAAGCTCTTCTAGGGCATGGGTGTGTCACTGTGCTCTGGGGCGTGTCAGGGTGTTCTGAGGATGTGAGCGCACCACTACATTCTAAGGGGTGTGTCACTGTGCTCTGGGGATGTGGGTGTGTCGCTGCGCTTTGAAGGCGTGGGCATGTGACTGCTTTTTGGGCTGCGTAACTGTGTACTGATAGTGCATGGGCGTGTCACTGCTTTCAAGGGCATGGGCGTGTCCCTGTATTCTGAGGTGTCACTATGTTCTGGGGAGCTGGGCGTGTCACTGTGTTCTGGGAAGGGTGTGTCACTGTGTTCTGGGGAGCTGAGTGTGTCACTGTGTTCTGGGGAGTGGGTGTGTCACTGTGTTCTGGGGAGCTGGGTGTGTCACTGTGTTCTGGGGAGCTGGGCGTGTCACTGTGTTCTGGAGAGTGGGTGTGTCACTGTGTTCTGGGGAGCTGGGCGTGTCACTGTGTTCTGGAGAGTGGGCGTGTCACTGTGTTCTGGAGAGTGGGTGTGTCACTGTGTTCTGGGGAGTGGGTGTGTCACTGTGTTCTGGGGAGCTGGGCGTGTCACTGTGTTCTGGGGAGCTGGGCGTGTCAGTGTGTTCTGAGGGGAGCTGGGCGTGTCAGTGTGTTCTGAGGGGAGCTGGGCGTGTCAGTGTGTTCTGAGGGGAGCTGGGCGTGTCACTGTGTTCTGGAGAGCTGGGCTTGTCACTGTGTTCTGGAGAGTGGGCGTGTCACTGTGTTCTGGAGAGTGGGCGTGTCACTGTGTTCTGAGAGGAGCTGGGCGTGTCACTGTGTTCTGGTAAGTGGGCGTGTCACTGTGTTCTGGTAAGTGGGCGTGTCACTGTGTTCTGGTAAGTGGGCGTGTCACTGTGTTCTGGGGAGCTGGGCGTGTCACTGTGTTCTGAGGGGAGCTGGGCGTGTCACTGTGTTCTGGGGAGCTGGGCGTGTCACTGTGTTCTGAGGGGAGCTGGGCGTGTCACTGTGTTCTGAGGGGAGCTGGGCGTGTCACTGTGTTCTGAGGGGAGCTGGGCGTGTCACTGTGTTCTGAGGAGCTGGGCGTGTCACTGTGTTCTGAGGGGAGCTGGGCGTGTCACTGTGTTCTGAGGAGCTGGGCGTGTCACTGTGTTCTGGGGAGCTGGGCGTGTCACTGTGTTCTGAGGGGAGCTGGGCGTGTCACTGTGTTCTGAGGGGAGCTGGGCGTGTCACTGTGTTCTGGAGAGCTGGGCGTGTCACTGTGTTCTGGAGAGTGGGCGTGTCACTGTGTTCTGGAGAGTGGGCGTGTCACTGTGTTCTGGAAAGTGGGCGTGTCACTGTGTTCTGGGGAGCGGGCAGGAAAGCAGAAAGTCTCCCTCCGTCAGCACCGTATAATTTTTGCACTCCACCCAGCACCTTACGCTCATTTACATATCTTACATATTTACATACAGAATATTTCACCCGTTATACTAAATCTGTGCTCAGGCTTTCACAAACACACACACACATGCACCCATACACAACCACACACTCACATGATGTGAGATATTGCAATACTGTTATCACTTTACACACAGGACTGCTTTCAGGACATGATGCTAATCAGAGTCACACCGCGGCAGCTAGCATGAGTTCCTGTTAGTTACAGTAGCATTGGCTGGTCGTGTTATTCAGCACTGTCTTTAGTACGCTAGCATCAGAGCAAAACTAACAGAAGAGTTTCCGCATATTGCACATACTTTGTGAATGAGATCATTCTGCACACGCAGTTGGCTCCTCCCACAGTTCACACCACTGCACAATGAAAACTGGTCTTAATGGTCTCCGGTACACTGTGTTCATATCACTGGCTGTGTGTAACAGCTACAGCAATGAGCTTCTAACCAGCGCAGTTTGAGGATGATGATAAAGATGATGATAAAGATGATGATGATGATGAAGTGTAGATGGTAAAATTTTTATATTCTTTTACTATATGTAAAGATAATAATTTTATAAACCCTAAATAGGTTTTCTCTCTCTCTCTCTCTCTCTCTCTCTCACACACACACACACACACACACACACACACAGTGCATGTGTTTGGTTTAAAATCATTAAAAACTCTCTCTTTTTGTTTCTAAAAAGAGGGAAATAAACTGTACAGTGTCTCTTTATATACATTTTGCTTTTCTTAGCCAATCAGAAGGCTGTGTTTCTGCTGGAGCTACACACACAAGGGTGCACACACACACGCACACAAGTGCTCACACACACAAGCATGCACACACACGCACACACACGTACTCGCATACACACGCGCACACAGGCTAAGTTTATTGCACGCACCATAATAATCTGTGTGTGTGTGTGTGTGTGTGTGTGTGTGTGTGTGTGTGTGTGTGTGTGTGTGGTAAGGCTCATCATGTCTTGTTCATGAGTTTAGCGAGCATCTGCTGGATGTGCAGCCTCGGGATGTTGAGGACAGAGTGCCGTGCCCTCGGGCTGCCTGGCAACGCCGGGGCATGTCTGTTGCCACGGTGATGCTGATGGCCTCGGCAGTGGGCGTGGTAGTGGGCGGGGCTGCTCTCGGCCGAGCGGCTGCGCTGAATGGCCGCCGCCCCGGGGGTGGGGTCTTGGGGGAAGGTTTCCATCTCCATGCTGGAGGAGGAGGGGAACACGTACGACGCCAGTCTCCTCAAATGGGCGGGCCTCGCGAAAGAGTGAGGTGGGTGTGGCCTGTCCTCCTCCAACTGAAACAGACCAATAAGAGCGGAGGGATCAGGCTCGGGGGAAAAAAATGTGCGAAAAACCTAATCCAAGTGTGTGTGTGTGTGTGTGTGTGTGTGTGTGTGTGTGTGTGTTGTTTAACAAAAAGATTTGTTAAATTATATTTCTCCAAATCACTACCACTATTGTCTCAATCCAGCAGGGATGACATGGTGTGTGTGTGTGTGTGTGTATGTATGTTTCAGAGCAGTGTGTATTTCAGACACATTTGCGTGCACATAAACTTTCCCTGTGAGCTGTGAACACATAACCACACACACACACACACACACACACACACACACACACACACACACACACACACACACACACACCTTCTCTGAACACAGCACTCCAATTCCACTGCTGTACAAATCATTGAGATGAAGTTGATATTCTGATATTGTAATGGGCGTGTCTTGATTAAACCCCACCCACTGAACAAGAGTCAAAACACGCAGATTAACTGAGACTCATCACCTAAGACTTGTAAACTTTTTATAAACCTTCTAATCCCAATGTTATACTATTGCCCCTGTTACTTCCTGACAGTTTCTACATTCTCTCTCTGCTCCTTGAGGGTGTTTCTACACTAGACATGTTTGATTGGATTGAAGCAAACTCTGGCCCAGTTGCTCTGTTTCTGCGATGCACCTGAACAAGTGTGAACCTTGGGACGCACAGAGTAGAGCTCTGGTTTACTCAAAGTTTAGTAGTTATTTTGGTGTCAGATATGGCTGCAAACTTGAGAAAATACAAATACAGTGGTTCATCCAGCACGAGGCCCAGCACATCCTCGGCCCTCAGCCCCGTTAGTGAGACGAGCTCAAGCCGCACCGCTACTTCATCTCCCTCAAAATCAGAAAAAACAAACGTCGGAGACCTCAAATCCCAAATTCTCTTATCCCTCAAGAGTGACATTTTAACAGTAATTAAAGAGGAATTGAGAAGTGCACTGACCGAAGAACTGAACTCCATTAAGGGTGAGTTACAGACACTCAAGGCCGAAATCACCAGTTGCGTTGCGACAACTCGCGCAGAAATGGACCAGATTAAGGCTACTGTGAGGGACATGGAGGGCGGACTGTTTACATGGTCGGATGAAGTGGTTTCAATGCAAACTACAATAACGAGCCTGCAGGCAGAACTGACCGAATTGAAACCGAGGTATGACGACATGGAAGGGAAAATGCGGCGATGTAACATTCGAATCCTGGGTGTTCCGGAGGAACCAGGGTCAAGCTCCACTGCGTCGGTTTCTAAACTACTGACCGAAGGTCTGCAGATGGACAAGGACCTCCTTACTGACCATTCGTACAGAAGTTCCGGACCCAAGTCGCAAGGAGGGAAACCGCGCACTATTGTTGCCAAGTTACACTACCATCAGGACTGTGTGGAGGTGCTGCGCCGAGCCCGGTCC
The DNA here is from genome assembly GCA_013621035.1 of Clarias magur. NCBI lineage: Eukaryota > Metazoa > Chordata > Actinopteri > Siluriformes > Clariidae > Clarias > Clarias magur. The sequence goes on along the minus strand of QNUK01000003.1, from coordinate 89,226 downwards.
CGAGGTCCACTTCGCTTTAAAGGCGAGCAAATAGCCATATTTCCCGATTTCACTCCGAGTGTGGTCATTTACTGAAGTTAGAAAACTCTTACGAGGACAGGATGGTGTGAGCTTCGGCATTTTGTATCCTGCGCGACTCCGTATCACCTATAAGGGCGAGGACAAGATGTTCACAGATCCGGATAAAGCCATGCACTATGTTAAGCATAGTGACCGAAGAAGCCTGCAGAAGCCAGACCTTAATTACTGAAGGACGTTCACATTTCGTATCGTTGGCACATGGACGGTAAACACAGTACTGACCGGGGAAAGCTATAGTGGTTTATTACAAGTTAGTGTAGTTATGTTGAAGTTCCCATTTTAGTTTCAGTACAAAGCTGTTTGTAATTAACACTTCATAACCATAATAACGATGATGTTGACTAGTTAATGTTTAGACTTGTCTATATATTTTATTGTTCCAAGCTTATAAGATGGTTCAGTGAGTGCCTGATTTTGGCTCAATAGGATCCAGATAAGCACAGTGTGTGGATATGTTCGTGTGGGTTGGGTTAATCACCCGGTTTTAATGGGTGATTGGGTTAGGGTTCAGGCCAGTCAGCAGTACTTTTTTAAAATCTCTTTTTCTCTCTCTCTCTTTTCTCCTTTTTAATTGCTTTCTTTTTTTTCGTGGTTCTATTTGATTCTTTGTAAATCTGCAACTTCACTATTGCTATTAACTTCTCATGACAAAAATAGGTGTTTCTTCTAGACAGGCTAATGGTTGTTTGATCAATTTTGTTAGTTGGAACGTTAAATCTCTTAACCATCCTGTAAAGAGGAAAAAAGTCCTTATTCATTTGCAACATCTCAAAGCTGATATTGCTTTTCTTCAAGAGACCCATTTACGCACATGTGACCAATCTAAATTAAGGGAGGGGTGGATCGGACAAGTATATCACTCCAACTTCCGCTCAAAGGCGAGGGGGGGCTGCTATTCTGATTAATAAAAACTTACCATTTGTAGCAACTACTGTAGATGTAGATGCTGCTGGCCGCTATATTATCGTGGTTGGGCAAGTATACGGGCTTCCACTTATTCTGGCCAATGTTCATGCACCCAATTGGGATGATGAAGGTTTTTTTGCTAACTTTCTGTCTCGGATCCCAAATATGACAACCCACCACCTTATCATAGGAGGTGATATAAACTGCGTTCTTTCCACTGTTTTAGATCACAGTTCATGCAGTCTGGTAAATCACCTGGACCAGACGAATATCCTTCAGAATTTTTTAAAACCTTTTCCAATCAGCTCTCTCCTCTGTTGGCGTCAGTTTTCCTCTGGATCATTACCTTCAACTATGCGGCAAGCAGTTATCTCCTTAATTTTAAAGAAAGAAAAGAACCCTCTTGACTGTAGTTCATATTGCCCAATTTCATTGTTGAATACAGATACGAAAATCTTAGCAAAAGTTTTGGCCCGCCGTCTGGACAAAGTAATGCATTGTGTTATTTCACCTGATCAAACAGGCTTTATAAAGAACAGATACTCTTTTTTTAATATTAGGCGGCTGTTGAATGTTATCTATAACCCATCTCTATCTGACAATTTGGAAACAAGTATTTCCCTTGACGCAGAAAAAGCATTTGATCGAGTGAATTGGGATTTTCTTTTTTATACTCTTGGTAAATTTGGTTTTGGCCCTAAATTTATATCATTTATATCAATTTATAAGTGCTATACTCATCCCCACTGGCTGCCTTTTGGACAAATAGCAACTTATCCCCTTTCTTTGAGCTTCAGCGTGGTACGAGACAGGGGTGCCCTTTGTCACCTCTTCTCTTTGCTGTGGCTATTGCACCATTGGCTATCGCATTAAGGGAAAATGCCGATATTAAAGCTATCTCTCGTGGGGGGTGGAACACAAAGTTTCCCTGTATGCTGATGACATGCTGCTTTTCAAGTCCGATCCTCATCACAGTCTACCAAAACTTGTGGATTTACTGAAAGACTTTGGTGAAATATCTGGCTATAAGGTTAATCTACAAAAAAGTGAAATGATGCCAATTAAAAACGATATAGCACAGTTTCCTGATTCGATCCCCTTTAAGATTAGTCCCAGAAAAATCAAATATTTAGGGATTTGGATAACACACAACCATGCAGATCTGTATAAGTCGAATTATCAGCTTCTACTTCCAAAACAAAATTAGATCTCGAAAGTTGGGACCTGCTACCTCTCTCTCTGGGCGGAAGAATAAACACAGTTAAAATGAATCTGTTTCCAAAATTCCTTTACCTATTTCAGTGTCTTCCAATCTTTTTTTTTTCTTTTTTTCTTTTTCTTTTTCTTTTTCCCCGATTTTCTCCCTAATTTTAGTCGTGTCCAATTCCTCCCCGTCACTAGGGGGCTCCCACATTAAGGCTACTACTACCACTCAGCCGGGAGGGCCGAAGACTATCACATGTCTCCTCCGAACCACGTGACGCCAGCCGAGCGCATCTTTTCGAACTGCTCGCTCGTGCACCGTTGGGGGCGGCGTAACACACTCGGAGGACAGCGCTATCCGCTCCCTCCGTTGCGCGAGCGCACAGACGCCCCTGACTGGCTGCAGAGCCGTGATTAATGTGGGAGCACTAAGTACCTCTCATCTCTCCTCTCTGAGAGAGCTCGGCCAATCAGCTCTCTCTAGACCTCCGGCTGCGAGAGGTTACAGCACCACCCGGGATTCTAACTAGCGATCTCCGGATGATAGGGCGAGCGCTTTTACCACTGCGCCACTCGGAGGCCCTCTTCCAATCTTCTTAACAAAATCTTTTTTCAATAACTTAAGTAGTCAGATTTCTACTTTTATTTGGAATAAAAAACAACCACGTATTAAACAAAGTGTCCTACAGAGGCCCCGTGAATTAGGAGGAATGGCACTTCCAAACTTTCTTTATTATTATTGGGCTGCTAATGTGAGGGCGATGTTATTCTGGGCGCAGTGTGCAGTCAACCCTCCCGTCTGGGTAGCTGTAGAGGAAGCATCCATGGGATCAATATCTCTCTCATCATTATTATGTGCTAAATTGCCACAAAAACAACCCACATCTTCTTTTACCTCAAACCCACTGGTTATACACTCCGTTAAAATTTGGAATGAGTTTCGGCGCCATTTTAAGCTTACAAATCTATCTTTGGTAGCACCACTGAATGGGCACTGCATTTTTGCTCCTTCTTATACAGATAATGCTTTTGGGGTTTGGTTTGAGTGTGGTGTTGTGTCATTATACGATCTTTACATTGATAATATCTTTGGCTCATTTGAACAACTTATACAAAAGTTTAACATTCCCAGGACACATTTTTTTAGATATCTACAGCTGAGGAATTTCATTTCCAGAAGTGTAAACGCACCAAAGACCTCAAGTCTGCTCTGCTTTGCTAACATTATCAGATAATGAAGACTGTACCTGAGGGCTTGCACTAGCCCGTTCTGTACCCGTCACCCGTGTTGTAGCGGCCACGTTTGGATGAGCATCGAGTGAGAAAAAATCCTAGCCAAGTCTTGTGTGTTAGTAAGCATACCACTGGACGAGTTTTGAAAGATGAAAAAAGGAAATAAATAAATATCTCATGTCATTAATGAATTTCACCCTAAATGTTAAATTTAATAAGCATCCAAGGACATTTATTATGGACAGCACAAGAGCGCGCATGATAGCACACTGGATAGCATATAGTCTGTGAGCCCACGCAGGCCGAAGCAGTGGGACTGCGTTCAATAACGAGAGCGCATTTGAATCATTCATAGTTTAACAAAATGTTGTGTTTTTGTGTGCTCTCGTTATTGAACGCAGCCCTGCTGTACTTTCATACTGTACGCGCTCCTGTGCTCATACACAAGGCAGGCAGACGTAGGTGAAGTCTATCACACGATTAAAGATCACTCCTCGTCTTTTACTTCTTACTTTCTTTCTTCATTTACTACTTTGTGAGGGGCAGTCTCCACTTGTTGGATAAAAGCTAGTCATTAGGCGCATTGGCAAGCGTTTTATTCGCTGTTCTGTGCTCGTGTTCTTCTCAAAGTATAACATTACACTTCATAAACTCCTCATGCTGGTAAAGACATCACCGTATATAACCCACATGCCTTCTCTTTTGTCCTTTGGTCCAATACTGAAAATGCCAGTGTGAACACTCAGCGAAACACTAGTGAAACAAAGCTAATGTATCTTTTCATGCCCCACGAGTTGAGCAGAAGTAAGGAGCTCACAAGTTTGAATCCCGGGTGATGCTGCAGCCTCCCGCAGCTGGGGTTGCAGGAATTTAAATAAAAAATTTTTTAAATTGTAGCAGTCTCACATCCGTTGAGGAGCTAGCCAATCACTGGTGTCTATGAGCTCTTGCAAGCCGAAGTATTGGATCATTCTCTCCTCCGAGCGTGTTACACCCTAGGGTGCGTGAGCAAGCTGTGGCTGGCTGGCATCCCATGTCACATGATAGACTTCGCCCTCTCTCAAAAACTCAAAACTTGTTATCTTATTGAGGAACCACACAACAGGCGTTGATGATGATTTTCCTGCTGCCATGAATCCTCTGATCGCACTTTGTTTCTTTTTCTGTTTGCACTTCTTCTCACTTCAACCTATTTTTATCCTGACAGTGATGTGTTTACACAAGCATGTGTGGAATTTATTGGTTAACTGGCATACAAAACATTTCCCAGCCAGAAGCTGTAGGTGGATAAAACCATCTGCAACCTTCAATGATTTCCCACTGCAAGTGTCCTACACCATGCTGAAGGAGGGGACGAGATCTGGCAGCCTGTGGTAGCCACTGAGAAGAACAGGGGAGTATAAAACAGTAACTCCAGAAAAGCAGACGAATCTCAGGCAGATGTGCTAAAACAGGTCCTGTGACAGGTCTTGCTTGTACCCTAAGAGATAGAGAGGGATCAGTGGAGCAGTACGAAGGATCAAAAGGAGCGAGGTGCAGTGTGGAGTGTTGACAGTTCTCTGAGGTAAAATGGTGCTGTTCTGGTTATGACTTTGTAGATGAGCATGGCGATCTTCACCCTCTCCCTGGCACCACTGCCAGCTTTAAACAATCCTGGCACAGTCTGAAATTTCATCCTGATACCATGGAAATACTGCAGTTCACAGACCAATCAAATCACTGGACTACCAACGCTATCACACACCTCCTCCACACAGCCATGAGCCATCTGCACACCTGGATTTCGCTGGTGCCAGGAGAACATGGCACCTCCTCCTGAACATCAGTAAGACAAAGGAGCTGATATTGGACTTCAGGACAAAGCAGGAGAGGAGCTACTCTCCCTCATCATCAAGTGGAGAGAGTGGACATCTTCCAGTAACTTGGTGTTCACATCAAGCATGACCTGCCACAGTTCAGTCACATCAACACTGTGGGGAAGAAGGTCCATCAGTCTGAGATGGGCCACCTGAGATGTTTAAAGAAGTTTAAACGGCTCACCAAGGTGATGATGAACGTCTAACTCCTGCACTACTGAGAACATCCTGATGGGAAACATCACAGCCTAGTGTTGGGAACAGCACCATGCGGGACTGGCGACTCTACAGAGCGTGGTACGATCAGCTCAATACTCTATTCACGCTGGACCAAGGCCAGGAAGATAGTGAAGGACTTCAACCATCTGAATAATGAAGTCTTCTCGCTGTTGCAATCAGGCTTGGGCCTCAGCTCCCTGAAGATTGGAGCTTGGACTGTTTTTTATTTTGAATTTACCCCATATTTTAAAAATATTTATCCTTTCGGTTCACTACAGTTTCCTCAGCCTGGCGTTGCACAGCTCATCAACTTATATCCAAGTCTGCACTTTAGTCAGTCCTTTACAGTCTGTACCAGTGCTGCCCCCTATCGTTCACTTCCACTATACTGCAATTTTATATGAAGTCAATTATTTCTGTCACAGAAGTTCGCAAAAAGCATTTCACTGCACGTCATCTCTGTGTGTGTGTGTGTGTGTGTGTGTGTGTGTGTGTGTGTGTGTGTGTGTGTGTAATTGAGTCTTTGACAAATAAACTTTGTATCTGAAAGCACTTGCACTGGAGAGTCCTTCAATAAATGTTACATAAATGTCTTCATACTGTACATATTAACAATTACACACCATTTTAAATCGTTAACGTGAAGCGTGCGATGTACGTATCCCTGCGAACAAGCTGTTACAATTGAAGCAATAACCACTAACGTATCAGAGCAAGCGTGTTAATGTAAACCTGTAAAAAATATATAACAATCTAGCAATAACACAAATTACACATTGTGTGTGTTGAAGACACTGATGTTTCAGAACACACTCATACACGCACACAAACACCCACAAACACACACACCTCTTAAAAGCCTTCCGTCTGCAGGGAGCTTTTAAGGAAAACCGACAGGAGTGTGAAACGGCGGAGACACACGCCTCTCCTCTGACGCTGCAGAAGCTCCACACAGCCATGTGCTGATCATCACCTCAACAATAAGCCTTCCAATTAAACACTAATTACATTAACACCACACACAGTTTAAATATCGTTATCTATAACATTTAAGTTTTTGGAGTAAATAAACGTAGAAGATAAACATCAGCACATGTCTGAGATTCATTCATACAAACATCACGTGTGAATGAACCGATCAGACCCAATGACATGTTTCTCCTGCGCACACATACACACACACACACACATACACAGCTTTGATCTTACCTGTCTATGTGGGCCGAATGGCTCGCACTCCCTCCTGCAGTGACTTGGCCCCGCCCCCTCCTCCGCTCCAGCCAATCCCATTGCTCCGCGCTGCGTTTTGGGCCGAACTACAACCTCGTTCCCTCGTTCCCCCCTCCTTCTCCTCATTTCCTCTTGCTCCTCCAGGGGACGCAGCTCCTCCGGCTCATCATCCGTGGTTCCTGATGTGGTCGGCTGAAAGTCGCGAAGCTCCGCCTCCTTGTCGATCATCACCCACTCGCGACTGTCAAAGTCCTCCTCCTCAGCCAGAGGCACGGAGCGGATGAAGGCGTTACTGTGAGCCTCGTGACCGCCGTCCACCGAGAACATCTGAGCTGGCTGAGACGACAGGACGAGGCGGGACGGAGAGCCGATCAGGTCCATCCGGGAGCTAACACCAGCAGAATAAACACCAATCAGTACACTCGCTCAGGTCACATCAGAGAAACAAATCCGCAGTGTATTTTAATGGAACTAGTGAACTTACGATACGGGTTTAAGGGTTAAAGCTCTGAGCAGCACAGAGATGAACATCACTGCTCTCTGTGCTATACAGATGTTCAGTGTTTCAGGATTTGTGTTCTGGTAAAGTCAGTACATAACTCTTGCAATCATCCTTACAACAATGCAGCAACATTTTAAAGCTCCTAAAACAAATTTCCAAAACAATGTTTGTCTGACTCGGAAAGATGCCTTTGCTAGCCTTTAGTAACAGTTAACCTAGTGATTGAAAGCTAACCTAAGCAACTGACAGCTAAATAAACAATGGGAAGCTAACCTACTAGCAAGGTTAAAGCTGAAAAAGATCTGACCTGGTAAATATTTTAGCTGTTAAGTCAACAAATTAATAACAAATGATTAATGTTGCATAAAAGGAAGCAACATTTACAGTGTTTTGCTACCAATCACACACCTACTCACACAAACACCCACAGTTGACTAGAGATGAGGGAAAAATTTTTCAGTTACATTTTGCGATTCTTTCACACTATGTGTCAGTTCACCACACTGACTCCAATATAGCCTTTTTTAAAAATACATTTTTAATTTCTATCTTGCCATTTCTCTTTAATCCTGCAGGTGGGGATCTATACTATGAACACACAGCCAGGCAGCACAACATCTGGTGTGGTATGAACAAATTATTTGCTAAGTTTGTTAGAAAACTCAAAGTTTACTATAGGATCAGGATATTCCTGAGTACAAATCAAACCACCACAGAGTTCTCGTGATCATATTGCATGGAGTGATCCCTGGTGATTTCCTACTGCTCACCGTCTGTCATAGCCATCGGGCCTGCCGTCTGCTCCGGTCAGGTGATCAGATTCAGGGCTGTTGATTCGTCGGTACCTGAGGGGTCGACCTTGAGCCCCGGGAGATTCTGGGTCGCCGGGTCTCTGGGAAACAGGCTCCGCCCCTTGTACTTGCTCCTCCTCTTCTGCAGTTACCTGGGTCTGAGACAAAATGAATTTCTTTTTATAAATGTGTCCTCAATCCTGCTAAAAAAAAACCCCATGTGGAAATGTTATTTAAATTAGACTTTAGATATGAGCTTGTACCTTACTGATGCTGATCCTGAGTTTGTTGCGATTGAAGTCGGTGTCGTCCCACACCTCTCCACTAGGGGGCATCAGAGCCACCTCTCCGTGCCTAATGGGTAATGGCACGGGCGGGGCGTTCTCCTGATCGCTCAGGTGCTCGTCCTGAAGCACATCGTCCGTGTTCTCCCTCGGTAACTCACCGGGAACCGGGGTCACGTTCACCACGCTGTGGAAAAATCATACACGCACCATATGTTACTAAAGACAGGAATGGATCAAGGTCACATGGGGCAGGGGTAGCACGGTGATTAAGGTATTTGATGAAGGTCATGGGTTCAAACTCCTGCACCAACAATCTACCACTGTTGGGCCCTTGGGCAAAACTATCAATTGCTCAGATGAATAACAAGATAAAGGTAAGTCACTCTGGACAAGGGCGTCTACTAAATGCTGTAAATGCAAATATGAAAAAGAAAAAAAAAAAGTGAAGGTCATGACCTAGATTACACCAGCACTATCTGTTTGTGGTCTTTAATTCCAGCTGTGGGAGTCTGGTCAGGATGGCTGTCCTGTTGGAGATCCAGCTATCAGGATGTTCTGTTGCCACCGTGCTTCACAGCTGATGGTCTTCAAATTGAACTCCTCACCCTTTTTCGTCTCCGTACACAAAACAGAACAGACAGCTCTCCAAAAGCCAACTGATCTCCTGCTCACTTCAGGCTGGATACTTTGTGCAAGTTTTGGAGTAGAGGCTTCTTTCTCACGTGTCTCATGGTGATATAGAACTTTTTCAATCCTGGATGGACACGTCCCTACCTGATGCCTCCAGTTCTTTCACCAGGTCCTTTCTTGGTCTTTTGGTGTTCAGTTAAGCTTTCTGATCAAAGTTCGCTCATTAATGGAAGATTATTTGTGACTTACACATGACTTACTATGTGCTTACAGATGTTTGTGGTGGTTTGGAGATATGGATGTCACCTGGATGTGGTGACTGGTCATTCTCAAAGTCTAAAAGACTAAACGGGAGGCTCGTCTACACCCACAGGTGATCTCCTGTGATCTCCCACAGGAGAATTAACTCCTGATTAAAACAACTGGCCAATCAGAAGCGGCTCAACATCACTGTGATGTGGGCAAACGTCTGACCTGCTGGTGAACCCCGATATGAGGTGGAAACATCTGTCTCTGAGTGTGTGTTTCAAAATGACCTTGATGTAAAGATGGAGCCTACTGAAGCGCAATGAAAGACAAACCGAGGGGCCTTCCATTTACCACATACACACACACACACGTGCACGCACACATGACCAGACAGTGTTTCTGAAGTTTAGTGGTATAAACACAGTTTAAGAGTGTGTGTGTGTGTGTGTGTGTGTGTGTTTACCCGACTATGGCTGCAGTTTGCCGTGTGTTTTGTTGAGGAGGCGTGGCCATGCTGTTCGACGACAAATCAGTTCCTGATTTCTCCCAATCAAACGGCTCATTTTCTGTAATCACCCTCTCCTTCATACTGTTTTCAAACACCGACATCAACAACTACGGAGAGAGAGTGAGAGAGAGAGAGAAAAATGGATAGACATGTTTTATCAGCACATCCACATTGTGGGTGTGTCCTTATGTTCTTACTGTATGTGTCACACTCCATGATGAAGCTCTCAGGTGTGTGTGTGTGTGTGTGTGTTTACCTGGTAATCAGGTTTGGTGTAATAATCCAGGCCGATCACATGGTCAAGAAAAATATAAAACTCAGAAGGCATGTGTTTCAGCAGCATCTTGTGTTCATAACGCTCCTTAATCTGACCAACTTGCTCCTGTATACACACACACACACACACACACACACACACACACACACACACACACACACACACACACAATAGTATGTAGAAAAAAGAGACAGATTTATATTTAATCTTTTAAATTTGCAACATATTTGAATGAGTGTATGCTGTATCCTGAGAGTCTGAACAAACAGCTGAAGATTTTGGCACTACTAAATTTACAGCTAAATCTATCTTTCAATTCTTTATTTAGGTCCTAATCTTATGTGCTTGTGAGATTTTGTGGCTAACGTGAAGATATGGAGAATTGTAACCCAGGAGAATTGTAACTCTGTGCGCTCTTGTGAACAAGGCGGGGCTGTAGGACACGCCCCTTAGAGTGTAAACACCCTGATGCGTCTGATGCGTGTCCTCACCTTGTCTTTGATCTTCCTCCAAGGTAACTGCCCCACAGTGAACTCCACCAGCATGTAGAAAAGCGACCACAGGTCATCATGACGCCCCATCTCCTGTTCACACCAACATCAAACCTTTTGTTACTGCGTTTTATAATTTAAAAAAAATTATATTAATCCTCTTCACAATTATTGTGCAAAGGTTGTGCAAAAGTCTTGACCCCCTCCATTTCTTCATATTAAATTAAATTAAACGAAATAAATGGGATCTTTTGTTTTGGACAGGCTGCTATGTGCCTAAAGACACATTTTAAAAATCAGCTGATTATGTCACAACCTCAGCGGCACCCTCGTTTCCCATCTCGTCTGTCCCAACCACTCAGGATTCAGCATCACCAGTATACTAATTACAGACCTGATCATATGTCATCATCTGCACCCGTTTCTAACTGGTTCACGGCTTAAGTTATACAGTGGAACCTCGAATAAAGTAACGTGGTTTACGAGTGTTCCGCAAACCGAGCAAAGATTTTTAATAAATTTTTAATCGGAAACCGAGCAAGTATTAGTTTACGAACGCCGAGTATCATGTATCACGTATGCGACTCTTATTTTGACACCGATCGTCACTCTCTCACCTTTTCACCCTTAGTATGCGCTCACGCCAGGTCAGAGAGATTTCTTTTTTCCCTGTTAAAACGATGTTTCCGTTGTGTGTGTGTGGTTGTTGTGAAACTTAAAAAGTGATTCCCTTAGTATGCGCTGATGCCAGTCTCAGAGATTTATTTTATCTGTCAAAACGGTGTTTCCGTTGTGTTTATGTGTGTGTCCGTTTGTTGTGAAACTTAAAAAGCGAGGTGGGGAGAGGGACTAGGTGTGTTACTTTGTAAAACGAGACGAGGGACACACATACACACACACACGGCACCTGCGCGCACCAATGGAAACACTTATCTGTCGGGATTTATTTGTACTTTTTTTAAAAGGTAAAGTGCAGATTAATTTGTTTTATTTTCATTTTATAGATTGTATTAATTATTTTTATGTATTTATTATTTGGGGCTGTGGAACAAATAATTTATGTTTTCATTATTTCTTATGGGAAATGATGATTTGGTTTACGAGTGTTTTGGACCACGAGTCCACTTCAGGAACGAATTATGCTCATAATCCAAGGTTCCACTGTATTGCTTGAATGACTTATAGGTTACTGTGTGACTAAACAACCAAACAAAAAAACATTATCTAAAACTTCTCAGGTACAGGGACTGGACCACAAAATAGAGAAAGAAAAGTCCTTCAGGAAGAAGAAATCAGAGGTCAAGACTTTTTATTAAAATCAAGTCTGTGAACGTGACATGTCGACCATTAATAGACCAACGATAGAACCGTTTATAAAATAAGCATGAACCATCAGTGAAGATAAGTAAAGTGTTAATAATGCATTAATAATTGACAGTGCTGCAGTAGTGATGGAGACGTGCACACTTCTCACTTTGTTCTTGTGAGCGTTGACCGAAGCGTATCGCACCGTGCCCCGAAATCCCGCCACCGTCCTCGGCTACAACAAACACAGTTAGTTATCAAACACTGAAGAGGAAAAAAAAATAAAAAAATTTATATTCAACATCAAACAGTGAGAGAACGAGTGGAAGTGTGGTGTCGAGTTTAATCCCATAAACAGTTCAAATATTTTAACTTTTACTACAAAATGATAAACATTCCCTACATTCTGATCTTTCTGTATAAAACTGTGTATTTTATAAACAGTCTCAATAAAGTTCTTCATTAACGTGATCTAATATATCTAATTTCACTATCAGTAAAGCGGTTCGATTCTGTTGCTTATTAAATGTTTAAATATATAATTTGTTTAAGTGAAATACAGTGCCAGTCTAAAGTCTGGATATATGTTCTTGCTGTGTTTTTTTGTTGTTGATGTTTTCAACATTGAATATTAATACTGAAGACATTGAAATTATGACAGAACAAATATGAAATTATGTAGTAAAAAAAAAAGATGTTAAATTTCCCAGAAATGTTTTATATTTTCGATTCTTCCAAGTAGCTATCTTTTGCTTTGATGACAGCTTTGCACACTATTGGCATTCGACTAGTCAGCCTCATGAAGAAGTCACCTGGAATCGTTCCCAACAACCTTGAGGTGTTGAATATGTGTTGGCTGCTTTTTCTTTGCTCTACAACAAGTCCAACTTGTAGAGGCCAAGTCACAAGACTCATGCAGTCTCCTCTGAACAGTGAATGTTGAAATATGTCTGCCGTTTGAACGTCTAGAAGCATTTATGTGGGCTGTAATCTGAGGTGCTATAAATCTGCTGTTTGTGAGGCTGTTCATTCTAATAAACTTAGTCTCTTCAGCAGAGGGAGCTCTTGGTCATCCAGCACTGGGATGGTCCTCATGAGTGTAATTTTGGTCATCATTGCATTTGATATTTTTGGTAACTGTACATTGAAAGTTCTGGAGATTTTTCAAACCGAGTGATATACTTTTCTTAAAGGATGAACTTTCTCTTTATGGTCTTTTCTCTTTATGTTTCTTGATAGAAAATGGATTTGGACAGTAGTTGTAGATCTAAAATATAAAACATATTCTGGGATGTTGAAAACGTTTTCTTTACTACATAATTCCATATGTACACGTATGTTTTTTTAATTGTTTACTAAAAGTCAGGGAAATGTGGAACAGAAATCTGGGATCATCAGGGTGAACCCTAGTGGTTCTCTAGGTTCTGCAGGTTCTCCAGGTGAGAGGAGAGATGATTACAGTCAATAGACGGTTAGAGAAGAAAGCAGGTGAAACACTCACACTACAACGCTGATATGGTAATGAGGATCTTACACACGGGGAAAAACATGCGCTTCCAACATAAAGGCCAAAAACTGCAAAACATAAAAGAATTAAATGTAAAAAAAAAAAAAAAAGACAGAAAATAATGTAAACATAAAATACATCAATGAAATGAAATTAAACAATATACCAAATAAATAATGTAATTCAGTCACACAACTCGATCGCTATCTCATCTCTCTTCCTCAATTACGGCGTTAGCAGCTCCTGGTTAGTCAAAGTCAAACCGAATTTATCATCATCCCTGGACAGGTTTAAACATTTTTTTCTCGACAGACTCATCAGGAGCTCATAATGTGTGTGAAGCGTTTTGTCTTCCTGCTCACAGGGCATGAAATAAAATAATATATTTCTTATATCAGCTACAGAAATGCTTCCCTGTTTCATAACCATTGCTCCAGAAATAGGAACTGTTAGAATGTTATCACCGTGTGTGTGAATGCATGAGTGTGTGCGTGCATATGTAAGTGTGTGTGAGTCAAAGGCAAAAACCCTGCACAGAAATAATGCTTTTGAAAAGTTTTGAGTGCACACTAACGTTCTGTGTATTTTTACTTCCGGTAAACTGAATTGCATGAGAATAGCGGTTTATCTGAGCGGATTAAAGCGAGCTGACACATATGACTGGACTGAGATTAGGACTGTTGCTCCGGTTACGACTCGGATGGCATTATCTCGCTCTGTCGAGGTTGTGTTCTGATTGGCTGAGAGCAGTGAGGACGATAAACCATGATGCTAGCTGCTGTATTGTAAGTGTGTGTAGGTTGTGTAGCACCGTGTTATGGATGTGTGTGCAGGTGATGCAGCACCACTCACTGGCCGCACTTCCCCGTTGGTGTTGGTGTACTGCCGAGCCAGGCCGAAGTCCAGCATGTAGCACTTCCTGTAGGTGGAGGGTAGACGCCCCATGGCGAAGTTCGACTGCAGGAAGAGGAAATTAAACATTGTCACTGTTGCCTGAGGGAGTGTGTGACATACAGTACCGTGCATAAGTATTCACCCCCCTGTGAACTCTTCCATATGTTATAATCAAGGATTGAACCAGTTCAAGACCAATCCTGAAATGTATCTGAACTGAAGCAGGCATGAGTGTTAACCAGCACTGTCCGGATGATCCCGCTCGCAGCATGTAGTGCTCTGCAGTGTGTGTGTGTGTGTGTGTGTGTGTGTGTGTGTGTGTGTGTGTGTGTGTGTGTGTGTGTGTGTGAAGATGTGCTTACAGGTTTAATGTCTCGGTGCAGGAAGCCAACAGAGTGAATGGCCTCAATGGCCTCCAGGATCTGTTTCCCTAACCGCAGTGTGGTGCTCATGGAGAACGTTCCACGAGGCTGGCTGCGTCTCAAATCAGCAAGGTTCCTCCCCTAACAGAGAGAGAGAGAGAGAGAGAGAGACCACAATGTGAAGTTATATATATATAACACACACATACACGCGCATGCACAAGCAAACACACAAGCGCGCACACACACACACAAGCGCACACACACATGCAGCGCTCTACCTGAAGCTGCATGACCACATAATTGAACTTCTCGTTTCTTCCACAGCCGATAAACTTGCACACGTGATTCTTCCCTGTATGAGAAAAAACAAGAAACAGAGAGAGGGTATTATAAGACTTCATTAGAAGTCTTTATTATAAGGGTATTATAAGTTTCATTATGTCTGAATAACATTATGTCTTTATAACAGGCAAGACAGTCAGACAGATAGACAGAGACAGACAGGTAGAGAGACAGGAGGCACGAGATGACAGGCTAGAGCTGTGATGTGAAATGTCTCCTCACACAAGACGATGTTTACACAAAATGTAAAATTCTATATGTTTTTTTATTTTGTAATGACATAAAACCAAAAATAAATTCTAAACTCTGTACATTTAGAATACTTTTGGGAGGTTATGCCTATAGACATACAGACAGACGGGTAGATGGTGTTCTGTTACAGTGTGGTTATGCAGAAATAGCAGAGTCAGCACATTAGACCAGAGAACATCATCAATACTGCTGCACTGTGTCCTCTGTGAAGGACACACACACACACACACACACACACACACACACACACACACACACACACACACACACACACACACGTGCAATCCCTTAGTCCTTTATGCCTATTTGTCTTCCACTCTCCCACAGGGATCTGAGTCTAACACACTGACACACCAGGGATGACAATACTTGAGCTCTGTGTGTGTGTGTGTGTGTGTGTGTGTGTGTGTGTGTGTGTGTGTGTGTGTGTGCATCATCTAATTAAGAATTTATGAATTATATTGAAACATTATAACATAATGCTGGAGTCAAACACACACACACACACACACATACGCGGGCACACACGAGTGCACACACACACACACACACACACACACACACACACACACACACACACACACACACACACACACACACACACACCCTGTAGTTTCTTCAGCACGGCCACCTCCATCTTCAGCACTTGTTTAGGCTGCTGCGCTGATTCCACCTTCAGAGCCACATTCTCCCGGGTCACCAAGTCCAACGCTTCATAGATCTCCCCAAATCCTCCGCCTCCGATCTTCTTTAACTACACACACAAACACAGATCCATGAATAAGCAAACAGCCACCACGCGATCAATTAGTTCCTGACAGCATCTACACACTCAGCTTCGATCAATAGTAATTAACTCACAATCAGCAGTTTAACAATATCTCTTTCTCTGTGGAAATTTTTCCTTTTATATATTGAAAGAATTTAATATAAGTACCCACTAGGGTGCGTACTCGAGTCCAGATGTTTCATTAGTTGTTCACACACCTTTAAACCTGAACAAAACCAGGGATAGAACGCGCAGACTGAAGAAGGCACATGTGTGTGTATGTGTGTTTGTGTGTGTAGGACAGGACATGAATATCGTGAGACAAACGAAACAGAACAGGGTTAGAGATGTGGTTTGTGGAAGTTTTATATCTTCTCTCCTTCAAGGTCATTGTGGTCAGTGGTGGGTGTCGGAGCTGTCGAGCCACAGAGCTGACTTCATCTTCAACCTTGGCGTCTCTCCACACACTCCACTTCCCCAAACTGACAGACACATTCATCACTCCTAAGAATCAGCGGCTCTACCACGGCTCCCTCTCAGGTGGGCACTGGCACTGATACAGATCCGAGTCTGTCCTGGACTGGTAACTGAGTGCGTGTGGTGTACTGGTGGTCCACCGAGGGTTCAGTGTTAGTCAGGGACAGACTCGGGATCAGCCTGACCGAAACGCTTACTCAAGATGAAGGAGTATTTAGTGTAGGCTTGTATTGTTTATTGAAGACATATAGCTCACTACTTCGTATATTATTATATATATTTCGTAGCTTGACATATCTTGTTAAACTACAGCAAGTTCTGGAACGAACTGGAATCCATAATAACTTAAACACATTCCCTGTTATACAGAACGTCCCAGCAAGAGCGCCAACATGGTCTCAGTTCCTGTACCTTCATCTTGAGAACCTCTTTACAAGACCTTCTCTGGTATCTGTCCCATTATCCTCCTCACTTGTTTTTTGGCTTAATCCTGGCATTACAATATCATCAACAGTCAAACCTGATATTCTCAAATTATCAACAGACAAAAACTAAAGCATGATTGAAAATGTGACACTACGAATAAAAGCCTTCAGCACAACTTGGGAGCATTCTCTCACAGAGCGTATATCATGAGGTTGCTCATCATCTCAAAGAATGCTTTACTGGCTGCTCTTCCTGAGCACCATAGACATGTAGGTCAAGCGTGCAGCATGACGTGTCCTTAAGCCTTGTAACCCTGTCTATTTCATGGATCTATTGGGATAAAGACAGAAGCATCTCCAAAACCATCTATCTGCCTGGTCAGACCCCCAGCTAAACATCACCTGGTAACGACTGTTGGTGAAATTAATTAATAATACCCATTAATTTGACATACAAAGAGACGTATTCCATATAATATGACACAGAGGAATCAGGTGAAAGAAAAAAAAGGGTTATATCAGAAACCCGACCCAGACCTGGCACTAAAGATGCAGAGGTGGATCTGCCCATGTTCAGAATCGGCCAGGTGTCTGGGTGATTGGCCAACACCAGCAATTAGCTGATCAGTCTCGGATATTGAACTTACACATACTACAATAACATGAGTCACAACAGCAGATGGTGGAAGTGCGGTTAACCAGGTATCATGATAATATTGTATCAGGAGGCACCTGGCGAGTTCCATCCAAAGTAAACACAGGAAGTGGTCTTAAAGCGTACAAAGGCCTTGATGCCGACCAGTATTTTAGTTTGGGCTAGATAACATCATCTTGCATCTTGCACTGCTTCTTCCCTAATGTTAAGTTTGATTTATCATCGTAATGTGATCGTGAGACAAACGAAACAGAACAGGGTTTAGAGATGTGTGTAGTGGAAGTTTTATATCTTCTCTCCTTCATGGTCATTGTGGTCAGTGGTGGGTGTTGGAGCTGACGAGCTGTATTGTGCACATAATTAACATTAACTGATAACTGATACATTGATAATTATGTGCACAATAAATAAACTGCACTTTAAGGTTCATAACATGATACGCAAGTAATATTAACATTTTAAGCTTTCCAATTAATAGCTAAGTATTTATAAGTTTGAATTCCAAATAGTGTTTTGTTTAACCCAGCCCCTGATTTTCCCCCCTAACTCAGTTGTTTCCAATTCTCACCTGTCACAAGCTTCCACATTAAGACTACTATTACCAGATAGGAAGGTCAAAGGTGTTTCCTCCGAACCATGTGATGCCAGCCGACAGCATCTTTTTGAACTGCTCGCTCACGCACCATTGGGGGTCGTTGTAACACATTCGGAGGACAGTGCTATGATTGGCTGTGACTGATGTGAGGTCCCACGTCGCTGAGAGAACCCCGCTGAGAGAACAAGGCCAATTACGTCTCTCTAAGTCCCTGGCTTCAAGAAGCTACGGCATCACCTGGGAATCGAACTACCACTTTCCCACTGCCAACCAGTGTGCTGTGTAGGACGTACAATGCCTTGTTCCACACAGGGTTAGGGTTAGTGCCCTTGATCAGGTATTAGAGAGAGATTTGGGATTCATTGTGTTCGAAGCTAGTTACCTTTCATAGCCCACATCCCTTTTGACAGACGTCGTGACATCACATGAAATAATGTCTATAACCGATTCTCTACTGATCGTACGCACCTAAGCGCTGCAACAAAAACGCATTCATGCCATTGTCCAGCGTTCATCTGTATCCCGGTGCTCTCAGGTGACGTTAGATAGTGGTCGTCTTCATCATCATCGTCATCATCAAGTGGTTAAGACACCGGAAAACTGATCAGAAGGTGACAGGTTCAAGCCCTGGCAGCACCAGATTGCCCCTGTCGGGCCCTTGAGCGAGTGCCCTAACCCTCAGCTGCTCAGATATTTGTATAATGAGATAAACTTTCGTGGTGTCTAGAACACGCTGTAAACGTAAACCACATTGCAGGGGTAAGTACTCACCACTTTCCAGCGCTCTTTGACCATGCAGTTTTGGGGCAGGATGTCCACCTGCTCTCCTGCACCGTTCATGTTTTCGTCACAGTCGACTCCGACACGCTGCATCAGCCGGCCAGGTCTTCACACAATCTTGCCATTCACCTGTACAACAGATGAGCCATGTTAGCTAAGGAGGTACATCACACAATGAGTTAATAAAGCACTATACCACTATACAGACAGGGTTAGGCCTTAGCTGAGGCTAAGTATGGGTTTAGATTTTAATCTGTTTAATGTTTATTAAAGTCACAACAACATTGTGAGTTTGTGTGTGTGTGTGCGCACTCCACCAAACCGAACAACTGATTGAATCATTTAAAGGAATCAGCTCAACTGATTCGAGTCACTGCACATGTTTCTCTGCAGCACACATGAGTCATGTCTCTGCAGGATTGAAGTGACTCAGGGAAAGTGGGTGAGTTTTATTTTTAGCTCGCTGCGTAAACACATGACGGATTTAACACACTTGAGTAAAATACAGTACGAGCGCTCTGACTATAAACACCTTCTGGATTAGACCTATTTCTAAATCTTATCTGAGACGTGCTGAAGTCAGAAGGGGGACAAACGTGTCTCACGCTGCATACCAGATCTGCAATCGATTCTCTGTGATTAGATTCCAATCTCACTGCAGCTGCACATCGTGGGTTCATCTGGAGCTGGAGAGACATGCAGACGCTCAGAGACCGGTTCCTCTGGGCCACGCCCGAATGTGATCTCTCCGAATGTGTTCTCACCTCAGGAGGGACCACACCCATGCAGAAAACGCAGCAGGGTGTGTGTGTGTGTACATAAACAGAATTCTACCCTAACAGAACTCTAATCCTGAATTCTCAATTAAACACCTCTACACCAGAACAGAAACTGGGGAAGCATTTTAACATAAATTTACATTCATTCATTCATTCATTCATTCATCTTCTATACTGCTTATCCCGTACGCAGGGTCACAGGGGCCTGGAGCCTATCCCAGGAGAGCTTGGGAACAAAGCCTGGATACTCAGGATAGTGTGTCCAATCCATCGTAGGACACACACATACATTCATACATACAGACTCGCACTCAATCACACACTACAGGCAATTCTGAAAATGCCAGTAGCCTAATCTGTATGTCTTTGGACTGTGGGAGGAAACCGGGGTACCCGGAGAAAACCCACCAAGCATGGGAAAAGCATGCCAAATACACACACACACACACCTGAGGTGGGAATCATACCCCTGAAGCCTGGATGTGCATGGTGCCACTGTCAACCACTAAGCCACCATGCCACCTAAGTTTGCAGTTACTGCCACAGCGGACCATTTGTTTCCATCTACCTTTGTCTACCACATCTTCCTTTGTCACTCCAACCTCCTGCATGTCCTCCCTCACCACAATCTCATCCCTTCACATGTCCAAACTATCTGCCTCTCTAACCTTGTCCCCAAACCATCCTACCTGCACTGTGCCTCTTACGTCTACTTGACCCGTCAATAACGAACTGGAATCCCTAATAACTTAAACACATTCCCTGTTATACAGAACTTCCAGTCTCACACAGTCTAATGCAAATCAATTTCTGCTTTCTGTTTCACTCAAATGAGGATGGGTTCCCTGCTGAGTCTGGTTCCTCTCAAGGTTTCTTCCTACTCCCATCTCAGGGAGTTTTTCCTTGCCACTGTCGCCATCATCCTCAGCTTGCTCATCAGGGACAATCTAATCATTTTAATTCATATACATTCACATTTCATACAAACTTAGATAATTCTTTTGATTGTGTAAAGCTGCTTTGCAACAATGTCAATTGTTAATTACACTATACCAATTGAATTGAATTGAATTATGCTGTACTGTGCTTCGTTCCTAATCCCCTCCTTTGTTGTCACTTGCAGCATCTTCAGCTCTGCCACCTCCAACTCTGCTTCCTCTCTTTTTGTCAGCTCCAACATCTCCAAACTGTACATCGTTGTACTGTCCTTTTCCTTTCATTCTTGCAGATACCTTTCTATCACAGATCACTCCTGCTAATTTTCCTCACCCATTCCACCCTTCCTGCACTCTCTTTTTCACTTCTCTACCACACTCCCCATTGCTTTGGTCAGTTAACCCTAAATATTTAAACTCCTCTACTTTCCCCACCTCTACTCCTTACTCAACTGCACCTTTCCCCTACCCTCCCTCTCATCTACATCATTTTGCTTCTACTGATCTTCCCTACCCACGTTGCTCATCACAATATCATCTGCAAACGTCATAGTACATGACATCCATGACGTATGTTTTACCTCGTACGTCAACCTGTCCACCACCACTACAAACAGAAAATGGGCCGATCCCTGGTCCAGTCCCACCTCCACTTTAAACGAGTCAGTTGTACCTACCGCTGTAACACTGTCCTTATACATTAATGCATATCTTGCACCATCTTCACATGTTCACTTGTTTGCCACTCCTGACTTCCTCATGTAATACCACAGTTCATCTCTGGGCATGCTGTCACACGCTTTGTCAAGATCTACAAAAACAGAATGCAACTCTTTCTGACCTTCTCCATCCTTTTCCATCAGTATTCTCAAAGGAAACATGGCAGCTGCAGTGATATTTCTTGGCATGAAGCCGTTCTGCTGCTCACAAATTGTCACCTTTCTTCTCAACCTGGCTTCCACTTTTTCCCATATCTTCATGGTGTGGCTCATCAGCTTTATGCCTCTGTAGTTGCTGCAGCTCTGCACATCTCCCTAGTTCTTTAAAAAAAAAATAATAATAATAACCACATCTTCTCCACTCATCAGAGTTCTCCTAAACACTATCATGTGTCCACTGGACCAACTGCCTTTCCACTCTTCATCTTCATAGCTGTCCTCACTTCAACCTTGCTTATTCCCTGTATAAGTATCTTCCTAATTCACCACCTCATCTAACTAATTCTCCACCTCATCCAACCTTCTCTCTCTCATTTTCTCCAAACATCAGCTCCGTGAAATACACCCTCCACCTTCTCAAAACACTCTCTCTGCTTATCAGTACATTTCCATCTGCATCCTTTATCATCCTAGCTTGTAATACAGCCTACTCTGCTGGTCTCTCTGTCTGGCCAGTCAATACAAATCCTTTTCTTCTACCTTTGAGTTTAGCTTCTCATACAACTCACTATACACCTGTTCCTTCGCCACTTCCCCCTCTCACTTTACATCTAATCTCCTTATACTCATGTCAGCTCTCCTCATCTCTTTTACTATCCCAGTTCTTTTTTGCAATCCTATTTCACTTGATGCTTTCCTGTACCTCCTCACTTCACCACCAAGTTTACTTATCTTCTTTCTCTGTCTTGATGTCATGCCAAATATCTTCCTAGCTGTCTCTCTTAAGACTTCTGCAGTAGTTGACCAGTGCTCCAGCATCTTCCCACCACTACCCTTTACCTGACTCACTTCCTCTCTGAATTTCACCCAGAAATCCTGGAGAACACCATCCGATGCTGTCTAGCTACACTATCCCCTGCAACCACCTTACAGTATCTAATCACCTACACAGCAGGTAGTCCACCTGACTGAATCTTCCACACTTTCATATGTCCTCCCGTGTTCCTCTTTCTTCTTAAAATATTATTCACCACTGCCATTTCCATTCTTTTCACAAAATCTACAATAACTTTGTTCCCTCCTTTCTTCTTTGGAGACATTCACTACCACTGTGTCCAGATTTCTGTCACTGATAGGCCACACCTCCTTCCCTGAGACTGAGAGATACACAGGCCATGCCTTCATCTCATAGACTGAAAGCTGCACAGGCCACACCTCCTTTTCTAAGACTGACAGGTACACAGGCCACACCTCATTCTCATAGACTGACAGGTTCAGAGGCTACACCTCCTTCTTTGTGACTGAAACTACACAGGCCACGCCTCCTTTTTTTAACTGACAGACATACAGGCCACGTCTCTGTCACTGAGCTGGATAGGTACACAGACCACACCTCCTTTACTGAGACTGGCGGGTACACAGGCCACACCTCCTTCTCTTTGACTGAAAGCTATACATGCTACGCCTCCTTTTCTGAGACAGACAGATAGACAGGCCACGACTCTGTCACTGAGACGGATAGGTACACAGGCCATGCCTCTTTTTCTTAGACAGACAGATAGACAGGCTTTGCTTCTGTCACTGAGATGGATAGGTACACAGGCTACGTCTCCTTCTTTAAGACTGGCAGATACATAGGTCATGCCTCTGTTACTGAGACTCACAGATATACAGACCCACCTTCTCCTCCATACCTCCTTTCTAAGACTGACAGGTGCATAAGCCACACCCCCACACTGTGCATTACTGAGTGGGTTTGAGGATTATATTTAGATAAATGTGTGTAGTGGTGTAGCTGAATAATGAATGAAGATGTTTAACGCAGATGGAGATTACTCCAGCACTCCCCCCCCCCCACACACACACACTCTCTCCCTCACCCCCCCCCTGTCCTTCCTTCTCTCGTTCCCTCTCTCTCTTTCTCCTCCACAGAAGGGTCAGATATCACTTCACACACTGAGAGCCCAAACTCCTGCTGTAATCTATTTGGTTCTCTAAAGACACGTGACAGGAACCATGTTCTGTCATTCACAGATGTTAAAGTTTCATTCAGTGTAGTAAGAATGATACCATCATCTCACTCACACACACACACACACACACACACACACACACACACACACACACACACACACACACACACACACCTGCACCATAACACTGCTCTCGGCTGTGCCATAAAACTCCTATAGACTACATCTTTAACCACTAATGGTGATAAGCCCCTGGTGTAGTCATAAACCTGAATGGTCAGAAGGTGTGTTGAAGGGTGGTCTGGGTGGGGTTAATTAGTTAGTCTACTAATAAAGCTAATCAACCTGCTGATTTATCTTTAAAAAGTGCTAAACTTGAAATAGCTTTATATTTTCATGCTGCTGATAGAAAGCAAACCTCAGAGCTGGGTAATACCTCACCCTGCTGAAGGACGCCTTCCTGTCTCCTCCACAGCTGTGTGTGTGTGTGTGTGTGTGTGTGTGTGTGTGTGTGTGTGTGTGTGTGTGTGTGTGTGTGTGTGTGTTCTGTACCAGGGAAAATCCTACATCAACCCCCTGAGAGAACTAGTGTATTCTCACTGAGGAATGTAAAAGGAAGATGAGTGAAGTTACAGTATAATAGAGATGATGTAACACGATATTTTAACTAAAATAATTAACACTCCATCATCATCACACACAGACGTCGTCATGACGAATCAACAACAATCTTATGCCAGATAGTTGTGTATGCTGGAGCTAAAAATATACACCTTAATAGTCAGACAGCAGTAAAACTAACTTTGTAGGTGTTTCAATATGCTCTGGCCCCATCCAAATTTGATGTTGTGTTAATTATTTTAGTTATAAAAAAAAAATATATATATATATATATGCAATATAACTCATAGTCTAACAGGCCTAGTTAATCAGTGACTATCCAGAGCCCAGGCAAAGTAGAGAAATGGAAGAGGAGGGGTAACAGCTATTTATAATGATAATCTGACCATTATACCAAAACATTGAATACATTTAAGGTTCTATACTAATATAACAAACATAACATAACCTTCTAAGACTTAACTAATGTCTCTAATCTCTTCTGCAAAATCATCATCTTGTGTACTAGATCCTATACTTAGACATTTACTCAAACAGGTAAAATAACTGAACCCCTGTTAAAAATACTCTGTTCACACAGCAATGGTTACGTTCCTAATTAAACTAGTACTTAGTAATCCCCTAGATAAGAAACCTAACCTTGACCCATGTCGGCTATCCAACTATTGGCCAATATCACACCTCCATTTTACCTCCAAGATCCTAGAAAGGTTGTAGCACAGCAGCTATGCGCATAACTACATAGGAATAATATTACTAGGAGTAAGCTTTCTGATGACACAGTAACTCTGGATGGTCTTTCTGTTTCATCATGTGCAGCAGTAAAAGCAGACCTTGGTGTGATTATAGATTTCAGACTTTCATTTGAAGCTCATGTAGATAATATTACTAGGATAGAATTCTTTCATCTCAGAAATATTGCTAAGATAAGAAATATCATGATGCAGAGAAACTAATACATACTACTTCACACAGAGTCAGAGTAAAATAAATGTCAACGCTGCTCCCAACTCCGCACAGACCATGATGGTTTTCCTGAAGCAGCACAACCACAACTATACACTTCCCACTATCACCAGTGCTCACACTAATAACACACTCTACAGTATGTGTGTATGTATATTGCACCATATCTAACAATCATGCAGCAATATAAACTGATCAACCATAACATTATAACCACCCAACTAATATTGAGTATGCCTCCCCCCCCCCACCCCTTCCACAAGAACAGTAATCACTCATGTGTTCTGACACTTTTCCACTGGAACCAACATTAAACTTTTCCATAATTTGAGCTACATTAGATCTTCTATTGGATCAGACTACAGGAGGCGGCCTTCGCTCCCCATGTGCATCAGTGAGCCTTGGCCACCCATGACCCTGTTGCCAGTTCACCATTTTTCCTTCTTTGGATCACTTTGGTTTGTCCTGACCACTGCGGCCTGGGAACATCCCACAACAGCTACAGGTTTGTAGTTGCTCTGGCCCAGTCCTCTAGCTATCACAATTTGGCCCTTTTCACAGTAGCTACACTTTCAGTATCTCGTCACAATGGTGGCTGGAAGTGGGTGGGATATATTAGGCAGCAAGTGAACCTTTGTTCGTGAGATTTCAGTGACTTTGACAAGGGCCAAATTGTGATTGCTTAAGGACTGGGCCAGAACAACTCCAAAACTGCAGCTCTTGTGGGATGTTTCTGGTCTGCAGCTAATGCTGTTTGTGTTAGAAAGGTGTCAAAACACAACATTTGTTGTTCTGCTGGGTGCAAAGGTTTGTGTACCCTCAGAACAAAGACATTATGTATTATTTAAAAGGCATTTAAGCATCTTAAGTTAATTCTTATTTTAATGAACACCCAGATTGGACATTTATGAAAAGTTTTGTATTATGGATAATAAGTGGATGTGGTTTGACTGGAGATCAGAGAGACGTTTATTATTTAAATTATCAGTGTACATAAGCATTATAAAAATATTTTAATTAAAAATACTAAATATGCATTGTTAATGAGATTAGACTAACCCGAATTCTAAACAAATCTAAGCGTAAATTAGTGATTGATTGAATAAACGTGTGAGAGGACACCAACTCTACAGTGAGAGTATAGGGACTGGTGCGTGCATGTGTGTATTACAGCATCACCTTGAACCTGAGATTGTGCTTATTTCGCCCTCCTGCTCATCCATGTGCCCCTGTCCCAAACACATCACTAATGCACTACAGAGTGGCACAGGACACCTCAGCTCCTTTCGCGTGCCTTCTTATTCCTGCGCGCGCTTTACAACAGCGCTGTGCGCTTTTGGCCTCAGGTTCGTCTCCGCACTGCAGCGGAAGGATCAAACATGGGCGTCGCCCTGGTGACGGAGTTCTCATCCCGCCCACAAATCGCGTTCCATCATCTGTGATTAGCCCGCCGCTCATCCATCAACCGAAGGAGTGCGCGAGAGGCTTCCTGGGATATGTTGTTCTTTTCGGAAAGAAAGACGCAACTAATCCAACAATTAAAAACTACAACTCCCAGAAATCTTTATCCACCGACGATTGGAGTCAGTTATACCTCACGTATGTGTGATTATTTGTGATTTCCCCCCTACGTGATACAGAGAATATGCGAATATTTGTAATAAGGTTCCTTCATGTCAAGCTAGCTAGCCACCACAAAGCGGGCTAACAATGCTAATAAGTAACGCTAATAAAGACGCCTCTCGGGCTGTCAGAGGGGATAATAAAAAGCAGAAATAAATATTAAGATATCTGACCTGCTCTGCTGTGGTCGCAGGAGGGTTTCCAATCGAAAGGTTTGAGGAACACGGAGCATTGTGTCCTGCTCAGCGATGCAGCATTTTCACCTCAGCCTCCGTCTCTCTTCAGCCGCATCCTGAATCAGCATCAGCGCCCAGGCTCCCCGCGCGCATTGCGCATGCGCATCAGCAGATACGGCTGTCGCGTAGCAACGGGCAAAGAGGGAGGAAAAACCACGCCTATCACGGAAGTGTCGGTGATTGTAAATCATATATATATATATATTTATTTAATCATCATTATTATTGCTATTATTCATGTATTCATTATATTATTATTATAAATTTATTCGAAACATTTTTCATATATTTTAGAGTAGTTTTACCCAAAGCCATTGAAATGATTCTATACATTTATTCATTCATTTTTTTTTAGAGATAATGGTATTTATGGTTTTGTTTCAAAACCGTTTATTACACAGAAACGTGAAATACTTTTACAGAATGATGGTGTCAATAAAATGTTGTTTTTGTTGTTCTTCAACTTTTAAATATAGGCAGATAAATCACAGGAACGGTGCACCATTATTTTTGCACATTTGGCACAAAATCTTTTATTACTTGTCTAATGACTTATTATGTTCATTAATTATGATTATTATTTTAATAGAGCTTTGTGTTTTAACATGTTTTATACAACAAACACTCTAAAAAGCAATTAGGTACTAAGTAATTTAATTAACTAAATACGAGAAAATTATTATACAGTTATACAATATTTTATTTTCCAACCATATTTGGAATGTCTTTAGGAATCAATACAGTATCTATCTATCAATAAAATATCTATCTATCTATCTATCTATCTATCTATCTATCTATCTATCTATCTATCTATCTATCTATCTATCGACTCTTTTATGTTATTAGCCAATATGGATTTTAAGGTGCACTATAAATCAGTAAATTCAATACACTTTAATGGAGAAAAATGAAGCTGATCTTGTGAACAGTACAAATCTGATCTGATGCCATTTTAGTTACTTTCTTTTAATACAAATAAAGGCATAATGAAATGTGGAAATTAAAAATTGAGATGTAAGAACAATTTTAACACCTTTTTAATTTTTAGCTAAAATAATTAAATAAAGTTTACTTCAAAGAATTTAAGTACAATGTAGACAATTATGAAACAATGTAGACAATTATGAAACTCTCACATGAAACAATGTTTTTCATAAGAAATGTTGCACTGAAAATAAATCTTGTTGAAAAAAATAAAGCGAAACTTGTGTCTTTTGGTTTGTTTATTTACTTCATGGATTAAATAGAAATAATCTTTTTCGTTTTTTCGCCTTCTCTTCATGATCTTCCCGTTTTTCCATATCACACACACGCACACACACAGTATATTTAAGAAACTAAAACAAATAGTACTAATCAAAACGGAACATACTGTATTTTGTATGACAAAATCATTAGACACTTTTTTGAACAAACTAGGGAGAGCAAACTAGGGAAAATATTTCTGGAATCACGAATATGGATCTGGAGAGTTGCCGTAGATCTTGTATCACGTGACACACTGCTGCATAATTTTAAATGATCACGAAGAGCACTACATAGGGTGCAAATCCTGGTCGAAATGAGCTAATATTGTGTTCATTTAACACTGGTTTGTATTGACTGTATAAGTATTGTATTTGTTAATATTAATATACTGTAATTAAAAAACTGAGGCACTAATGCAACTTTGCTTTAATGTTTGAGTTGGATGTCTAGTCCATGATGTTCCTGTATGTAGTGCGCACTATGTAGTGAGTACGGGTGGGTTTGGGACAGAGTTGGTGTGCATGCCGCTGAAGGAGAAAGGGAGGTGAAACAGCACAGTTGTAGCACACACACACGCGCTCAGGCGGGTTCTGAGGTTCTATAGCGTGGTGTGAAAGTGTGAAGTGAGCATGGCTGATGTTTCTGAGAGAACACTGCAGGCCGCCATTTTGCTCTCCTTTGCCGCAGGGTTTGTGGCAGGCTGGCAGGCAAACCGTGCGCGCCGGAAGTTTCTGGACTGGAGGAAGAAGCGGCTGCAGGACAAACTGGCGGAGACACAGAAGAAACTAGACCTGTCCTGAACAGAACCGCGACCAGGACAGGCACGTCTCAGTGTGTGAGCCAGTTTTACTTAGTAATACTGTATGTCTAAGTCAGCTTTTATTCGCCCTTTAACCAGATTTTAAAGCGCGTTCTTAGTATGGTCTATGAGACGGTTCTGTGAAATGACACTTTGAATCGACTCTTTAAATGAGCTATTTGATTTGACCGTTTAAGTCATTTCTGCGAGTCGGCACATTGATCCATTTCTCTGATTTGAGTCCTAAATCATGTCTTTATTTATTTTAGATGTCGTTTTGAGTCTGCCGTTTAAATCACCTCTCCGAGTCGGCACATTGATTCATGCGTTAATTAATCAAATAAACGTCTTTTTATTTGTACAGGTGTCCCTGTCTCACGAGCTTTCGCGTTATGAATTTCTGCAGATACGAATGGACTGCAGTTCTTAGGTGCGAACAAATCGAAGTAGCGCACATGTATTGTGCAGAAAATAAATACTTCAGTGTCTTCAAATACCAATATTTACAATTATACACAAAATATTCAGAGTTCTAGTATATGAAATGTTCAAAATTCGGTATATATGTGGGGGTGCGGGAAAAATGAGTCCAATACAATGGAAAACATTTTGGAGACAAAATAGTGTCCGGGATTCCCCTGGCGATTTAAAGGCTCAGAGACAATACTGTTACATGTGATATTCATTTACTTAGATGTGATTACAGTTTATGGCCACATGATGGCAGTGTGGGAATAGGGACAGATTTAGTCAAATGGATTGGTTTGCTTTACATTGTACTGTAGATTCATGCTTAAGAACAAATAAAATTGACGAACATTCTCCGGAAATGAAATTTATTCATAAGTCGGGGACTATCTGTATAGCGCTTCTAACAATAGTCATTGTTGCAAAGCAGCTTTACAGACTAAAAAGAAAATCGGGGAAATGTGTGAGAAAATATGTATGCATCAAAATGATCAGGTTGTTCATAATAAAATGTAAAAAAAAAATAAAAAGGTCTACTCAGGTTTACAGCACATACTGGATGATACTAGGTCCACCTTAATATGTAATTTGAATCAGCTTTGTGAATTGGTTCTTTGAGTAACCACTGTGAGTTGCCTATTAAATCATCTTTTTTGTGCTGACTCTGATTCATTTCTTAAGAGTGTTTTTATTCAACTCTTGGAGTCGAAACTTTAGACCTGTGTGTTCAATATACTGTGTTACAGGTGAAGTCAGTGCCATTGCTCCTGTAGTCGTTTATTCTGTATTTTTTATTTTTTTTGTCCAAGCGGATAATTGGTTTGTTAGTGTGAATGACGAGTTGTTTGATTTTCATTTGTCTGAATAAATCTTTGTGACTGTATTCGTCCGCATGTTAATAAAATAATGTAATGTTTTTTAAAATGTTTTTTTTGTAATATTCTTTATAATAGAATAATATTATTATAGTATATAATATATTTGTAATAGAATATTATGAATAGTTAATATTAGTAATAGTATGATGTATAGTTCATATGAGGTTTATATCTATTTAATTATCTAACTTGCTCTTCTTTACCTGTATTAGATCTCCTAAAGCCTGTGCCTCTTCTCATCCTCCTCACTGAACTCTGACTTTGAAGTCTGGCTGTGCATATCTGACCTCCTGATATTCAGACGTTCGGCTTTGTTTGTCTTCACATGATGACAAACACCAAAAACACTGACATAAGCGAAACTACTTTTATGACTTTTTATGAACATGTTACACTGACTATTTTAATAAAATGTTTTATTTAAAAAATTATTTTGTAACCAAATGTTTGTCAAAACTTATAAATGGAATAAAATATGATTTTATTATAAAAAATAAAGATCAGTAAAGATGTAATGATAAGTAATTTTTAACTGGTCATTTCAGAAAACCTTCTTACCTGTAAACTATATGGACATGCACACACACTAATCAAACATAACATTATGATCAACCACCTGATAATGAATTAACCTGGCCCCCATGACCCTGTTGGCAGTTCGCCAGGTTTCCTGCAGGCTTTTCCTCCTACCAAAACCAAAATCTTAGATCCTGACCACTGCACACTGGCATGTTCCCACAAGAGCTGCTCTTTTGGAATGGCTCTCACCCAGGTGTCTAGACATCACAATTTGGCCCTTCTCACAGTAGCTACAGTGTAACGACATATGGTAATTAAGTTACAAATAGAATTAACATGTTACATTTCTTACATAAAAATTTTAATTAGATTTCTCTTTTGGAATGGGTTAACACCCAATATTACATATATCTAATATATAAACTAGGCATATATATATAAAAGAGGGATTTTGAGCCATTCTTCTTGCAGAATACAGTAGTGGCCAGGTCACTATGTGATGCTGGTGAAGGAAAACGTTTCCTGACTCGCTCCTCCAAAACACCCCAAAGTGGCTCAATAATATTTAGATCTGGTGACTGTGCCGGCCATGGGAGATGTTCAACTTCACTTTCATGTTCATCAAACCACTCTGTCACCAGTCTTGCTGTGTGTATTTGTGCATTATCATCCTGGATGCAATGTTTGAGCCTTAGGTGGACTCATCAGAGAACAATACATGTTTCATATTGTGCACAACCGAAGATTTCCGCTGCTGGCATCATTAAAACTGACGTTTGGCATTGGCCATGTACATTGACCCTGTGGAGGTCCTGACTAACAGTTTTGGTGGAAACAGGAGAGTTGAGGTGCCCATTTAATTCTGCAGTGAGTTGGGCAGCTGTGGTTTTATGTTTTTTGGATACAATCTGGGTTAGCACCCGGACATCCCTTTCAGACAGCTTCTTCTTGCGTCCACCGTTACTCCTGTTGGATGTGGTTCGTCCTTCTTTGTGGTATGCTGCCATTACCCTGGATACCGTGGCTCTTGATACACCACAAAGACTTGCTGTCTTGGTCACAGATGCGCCAGCGAGACGCAACCAACAATCTGTCCTCTTTTGAACTCTGTTATGTCACACATAATGTTTTGTGCATTGCAGCATTTTAAGTAAGACTGTGCTATTCCTCTATATTTAAACCTTCACACTCTGCTTTTCCTGGTGGAATGTGCAATCAATGAAGATTGGCCACCAGGGTGATCAAATTTAGCCATGAAACTAAATTGGCCAGTGTTTCAGTTTCATTGTCCAACCTCCTGTACACATATATATATTAGAGTGTTATATACTGTATAACCATTTAATAGAGAGAGAGATTATTATTATTAACCTCATATATTAAACCTCTAGTGTCTGGGTTTGATTTGTGTGCTTGGTGTACCCTGCCTCGTGTCCAAAGTCTCCTGCGATAGGCTCCAGCCTCCGGCATATCTATATAAATGGAAAATGTATATTGTCTGTATATTGGTCAGGACTATCCATTATGTCTTTACTATTCATACATTTGGAGAACCTGAAACCAGTCTCTGTCTGTTCGTGATGCTTTGTCACAGCATCTGGTAAAACTGGCTGGAGAGAATTTAATGAAACGTTGTCAGTCCTTCGGTAATTGCCTGAAGTTAAATATGCATCATATATTAAATCAAATGTTGAGCAGAACAGAAGTAATGGGAAGTTTTGTGCCAGATTATAAACCACAACTGTTGACAGCGTACTGCGCATGCGTCAAAATGTTGGGGCGTCTTAAATAGACTGCTGGACAGAAATTTTATTCAATTTTTGCGGTACGTGGACGTCTCCCTGAAGCTTAACCTGAACTTACTCAATGTAAACAAACACGTACACAAATAAATATTAACTCGAAAGGTTTAACTGGTATTATTTTTAATACTGGGATTTACTTCATGTTTTCACCTCGCGCTGAAATAATAGTGCTGAAGTGGTATAAGTGCACTTTAACTCACTAAAACTTAAACTTTATCCGATCTACTTTTTCGAATTCTTCTCCGTGATTAACTCTCCGCTTACCGAACAGAGAGGGTATTTGGCGGACGAGGTAAGAAATACAACTCAGCATAAACAAGGCGTAATATACTCAACCTTTAAAAATATTTCTTTTATTATACTTATATGAATAAGTACGGCCGAATCTTTGCTCATTTTAGCAATAACGCTGTTAAACACGCGGTTGTGCTTTAAGTACAGCGGTATTTGCTGAATATATAACGGTGACATCTAGTGGACTGAAAAGGCAGCTTGTTCGGGCGCACGTGTATGACGTCACGTATCTGTCGCCTGTGAAGTAGGTGTCTTAGCAACCGTGTGCACCGTTGCGCGGATCATTTGTGTTGAGCTTGATCAATATAAACGAGCACATAACAAGAAATTCAATGCGAATGTTTTGTTCATGTTGAGGATAAAGATGGCGCCGAGAAAGAAAGGAGGCCTTCAGACTGTGCAGAAGGAAACGGATGAGCTGGAGAGGAAGGTCGGTTTAATAATGTAGAAAAATAATACAAACTGCACATTAATACACGTGCAGTTTGGGATACTGTAACCTTGTTTTCATTAGTAAGGTTGATTAGTAAGAGATTAGTAGTAAAGACAAAAACACAGTTGTGTTAGTTTAATTTTAATAAGGTTATCTAAAAGAAACTAGACTCTTGCGGCCAGGTTTTGTGTTTTACTCTGCTGGAATATGCATTTGTTTACGCAGAAGAGGCTTCTAACTAAACATGGATACATGAGCACATTTATTAAATTACATTAAATATGTTCTTCATGTCCTGTTTTCATTAAGACGTTGTGTGAAGAAGCTCTGCGAGAATAAATTTCATGATTTGTTTGGAAATACCATGCACTGTTAATGCACACATGAGAGTGCTATATGACTTCATGTGAGTGGTGGAGAAGTGGGCGGAGCTTACGTACTTTTCTCTGAGGTTTTACAACCAGACAAAAATAAAATGGTGAACAGAGAGTTGGTCTGTTTTTGTGACAGTGGTTATGAAGGAATCAGCATCTCTCCCAGAAGGAACAAAGTTAGTGTTATTATGTTTATTATGTGTGTGTGTGTGTGTGTGTGTGTGTGTGTGTGTGTGTTGTTGCAGGTTAACGCTTTAGTGCAGTACTTTAACACACTTGGCGTCTCAGAGAGAGCAACAACATCACGGAGGTACAGAGAATCTCAGAGCCGCTGGGTTTACATCAGGATAAATATCTTTAAACTTTTAATCATTCATAAGATTAATGTGATTTTAAAAAGCGTTATATTAGTTAACTTCCCACATCCAGATGACTTTTTTTTTTGTATACAGGTGTTCAGATCTACAGAGTGCAGTGACAGCTATGCTAACAACACTTCAGAAATTAACCAAAGTAATATTTCTCTATTTAAATTAATCTTAGTGACAGTTCATTAAATACATTAAATATACTACACAGAGAGGCCACGCCTCCTCTACTGAGACTGACACACTGAGGCCACGCCTCCTCTACTGAGACTGACACACTGAGGCCACGCCTCCTCTACTGAGACTGACACACTGAGGCCATGCCTCCTCTACTGAGACTGACATAAATGGCCACGCCTCCTTCACTGAGACACACCTCCTCTCTCTCTCTCTCTCTCTCTCTCTCTCACAGGCAGATGAAAGGGCTCCTGTAGGGGATTATGATCAGAGGAAGAGACAGGAGGAGGAGCGGCTCAGGACTTTACAGGAGAAACTCAGACATCTGACAGTACAACCTCAGGACATGTACACACTAATCACACTCCTCTCACACTCCCAACTCTCCTCATACTCCAAACACACTCCCCACACACATCTTACACACACCTTAAACACTTCTCACACACTCCTTACATTTTTCCCAATGCTCACATTCCTTAAACACTCCTGCTCACACTCCCTCTATTCTCCAGTCCTCATACACTCCTCACACTCTTCACACTCCTCATACTGTACTCTTCCCACACACCTCTCACATTGCTCTCACTCCTCGCACACTTTTCACACACACCTCACACACATCCTCACGAGTTAGCACATTTTGCACTCTTCACACTTCACACACTCCTCGCACACTACAGACTTTCTACACTTCTCATACAATCCTCACACTTCTCACACTTTCCATGCTTCTTACAATCTTTCTGGATTTTATTTGGTGATTGTCTTTTTATATTGTCACGTGTTAGCTCGGCTGAGGATGAGGACGAAAATGAGGAGGAAGACAGCCAAGAGGAGCATGCAGATGTTGCACAGGGTGATGATGATGGTGATGAAGGTGATGATAGAAAGTCTTCTCAGAAGAGCGATGTGTGTTATGTAGTTCTAAGCTCTTTCAGGGGCCAGGAGGAGGGAGATCTTATTGTCAAAGTAAGGAAACACCCATGCGTACACACACACACACACACACACACACACACACACACACACACACACACACACACACACACTCTGTTCTGTTTCCCTACAGAAAGGAGCTGTTGTTAAAATCCTGGAGAAGAGTGATGACGGATGGTGGTTCGCTCAGGACAAAGAGGGAAACAAAGGCCTCGTCCCCAAAACCTACCTGAAGGTCTTTTTGTTAAACTCTTGTTCATAACGAATTAGTTTTCCAGCTGTGTGGCTGTGTGTAATGTACTCTCTGGGATTTTAGTCAGACTTTGTCAGGTGCGCTTTTCTAATCCCTAATTATTATAAATAAATAAGTGTGGTAAAGGTGGCATTATGTCCTATGGGTAAGAGTGTTCCATAGAGCATGAAGACACTCCAGCCGGTGCTTAGTCTGTGAAGTCTGAACACAAGCCACACCCCTTACAACAAGCATTTCTAATAATCAAAGTCAAAACAATCTCTGTGTATTAATATGAGATGCATGTGACGAGTGTGTGAAGACAAGCCCATCCCTGTGATTTATACGCACATCATATAGCACCTCAGTCCATCAAATTTAATGCACATGTACATTATTGAACACACACACACACATATCCACAAAATACATTACTGACACATCCTCCAACTACATTGCTCACAGACACATTCTCTTATTATTCTTGCTGCTGCGGCTGGCCCATATCTGCTCAAGTTAAACCACATTAACTCACCATATACTGTACAGTACAGACCAAAAGTTTGGACACACATTCTCATTCAAAGAGTTTTCTTTATTGTGTTCTTTATTGTGTTCTTTAGCCCAAACAAGTCTCTTCTGCTTGTTGCCCGTCCTTAGCAGTGGTTTCCTAGCAGATATTCTACCATGAACGCCTGATTCACACAGTCTCCTCTTAACAGTTGTTCTAGAGATGTGTCTGCTGCTAGAACTCTGTGTGGCATTGACCTGCTCTCTGATCTAAGCTGCTCTCAACCTGCGATTTCTGAGGCTGGTGACTCGGATGAACTTATCCTCCGCAGCAGAGGTGACTCTTGGTCTACCTTTCCTGGGGTGGTCCGCATGTGAGCCAGTTTCTTTGTAGCACTTGATGGTTTTTGTGACTGCACTTGGGGACACTTTCAAAGTTTTCCTAATTTTTCAGACTGACTGACCTTCATTTCTTAAAGTAATGATGGCCACTCGTTTTTCTTCACTTAGCTGCTTTTTTCTTGCCATAATACAAATTCAACCTCTTTGAATAAGAAGGTGTGTCCAAACTTTTGGTCTGTACTGTACGTCAGGCTTTGACACTGCAGCAGTCACACCTGACACTGAGAGTTCCAGGTGCTTGCTCTATTTCAGGTCAGAACAACGAGCCCTCAAAATGTCTGTGCACATACCTGTTACTGATACAAGGGAAAAAACTAACCCTGTATGACTATTGCTAAACATTCTGGAAAAATACAGGATAACCCTGACTCGTTTTCCTTTTTTTCAGAAAATGTCTCCAAATGAGCGAGTAGCAGAAATGAAAGAAGAAGATGATGATGATGATGACGACGATGACGACGATGACGACGAGGATGATGAGGATGATGGGGATGATGGGGATGATGGGGATGATGGGGATGAAGTACAGGAGGGTGAAAATGACCCTGCTGACAGAAAACCGAGGTGAGAGACGAGATGCTGCTTGTGTCCCGGACAGGGTGACTTTCACATCTGCTTTCCCTTCAGGAATTTTCTATGTGACACATTATTAAAGAGTAGTGTGTAATCAGATGCTGAGTTATGAGCTACGTCTCACATACTGGGGAAATGATGGGATTTTTGATGGTGTGTGTGTGTTTTCTCACGCAGCACGGCATCCAACTGGGACACAGTGAGACAGGCTGTTAGTGAGGTACGGCACACGCTTATACACCCATTATAACTGATTATAACATATGATAATTCCTGGACCTTACTCTGTAAGCCTGTACTTATCTGTCTGTCTGTCCATCTATGCCCATCTGTCTAGTCTATTTATCTGCTAATCTGTCTGTTTATCTGTGTTTGCCTAGCTACCTGTTTGTGTCTGCCTGCCTGTCTTTTGTCTGTCTTTATCTGTCTGTTTGTTTGTTTACTTGTATATATGTTGTTTATCTGTTTATCCATCTGTCTTTTCATCATTCTGTCTGCCTGCCTGCCTGCCTGCCTGTGAGTCTTCTTGTCTGTGCTTTCATATGTCTGTCTTAGAGTTATCTATCTATTTATCCATCTAACTGGATGCCTGTCTTTCTGTCTCTCCATGTATCCGTCCATCTTCCTGTCTGTTGATTATTGTCTTGCACTAATGTAGTTTTGATTGGGAAATTTATTTGGAATGAATATATATATATATATATATATATATTTTATTATATATATATATATATATATATATATATATATATATATATATTAATATATAATATTTTATATTATATATTTTTATTATATATATATATATATATATATATATATATATTAAACAAACAGGTCCATAAATATTGGAACAAATATAAGTTTTTGGTTTCTGTACACAACCACACTGAAATTTAAGATGTGAGCGAAGTCAAGACTTTCAGCATTAATTCAAGGGGTTTGACAAAAGTGTGTAATTAACCATTGAGGAATTACAGACATTTTGAGTCGAGTATTTCATTTCAAATTCTGTGTGCTGGTGTATAGAGGCCAGTGAAACCTTGGATTGCGAGTAACTTGGTCTGCAAGTATTTTGTAGGACGAGAACATTTTTAAAATCAGTTTTAACTTGATAAACGAGTGAGGTCATGAAATACGAGTAGTACGCATGTGCTTTGTCTGCCAAGCATAACATGCACACGTGTGCTGTTTACTATACCATTGTGACCATATGTGTGTGCGTGTATAAGAGTTTTTTGTTTACTTTGCAAGTGTAGTGACTGTTCTTTAGTAACTGTACTGCAACCATGGCCCCTGTGAAGTAAAAGGTTAAGAAGGCTGTAGCAGTGCAAGCAATGAATTTGTTTAAGGACAATGCAATGTCACATTTCCGCGAAATCCTCAAAAGGAGGCAAAAGTAATTGTTATTAGAGAGGCTCCTTGTAAAAGACCCCAGTTTACCGACAGAGACACGTGTACAAGCGCACACACATTAACAGATACTAACACAGTGTTAGAGAGCAGTGATTCTGTGAGTGAGCATGTGTGTGATGTCATGATACACGATAACCCCCCCCTCCTCCTCTCTTGTCTTACATCAGCCATGATGCTTTTCAAAGGTAAAGTGCAGGTTAATTAGTTTTTTTTTTTTTTTTGCTTTCTATTTTGTTTAAATTGTTTTTATATGGATATTTTTGGATTGTGGAACGAATCATCTGAGTTTTCCTTATTTATTATGGGGAGATTTGCTTTGATATAGTGCTTTGGATTATAAGCATGCTTCCAGAGCGTATTGCTCGCAATCCAAGGTTTAACTGTGTGTATGCATGCATGCATGCATGCATGTACTGTATGCATGCATGCATGCATGCATGTACTGTATGCATGCATGTATATGTATGCATGCATGTATGTACAGTGTATAGTACAAGTCAAAAGTCTGGACAAACCATATTATTTAATAAGTTTTTTTTTTTAATTGTTTTCAACATTGCTTATTAATACAGAAGACATTGAAATTATGACAGAAGAAATATGTAATTATTTAGACAAAAAAAAATGTAAAATAACCCAGAATATGTTTTTCTTTCAATTCTTCAAAGTATCTTTTCACATCTTTCACATCACAGCTAAGTCCACATGGCATTCTCCCAGTTACCCTCATGAGGTAGTCACCAGAAATGGCCAACATTTGGACTCTTGGGACCACAGGACAATTTTCCACTGATCTAATGTCTATTCCTTGTGTTTCTTGGCCCAAGCAAGTCTCTTTTGCTTGTTTTTCTTTCGAAGTAATGGTTTCTTTGCCGCAATTCGACAATGAACTCCTGACGCAAGCAGTCTCCTCTGAACTGTGAATGTTGGTAGCTTTTGGTCTTCCTTTTCTGGGTATAGACCGTTTTATTGTAGCATTTGATGGTTTTGGCGACTGTATTTGGGGATACTTTCAAAGTTTTTGCTATTTTTTTATCGACTGACCTTCATTTGAAATGATTGACTGTCTTTTCAAATTACTTAACTGAGTGTTTCTTGCCATAAGATGGATATGTACAGTAGTTGTAGTAGCACTAATGGGGTTATTGACTCTGTAACCACCCTTAATCTGCACAGGACAACTGATGGGCTAAAGCACATTAAGAAAGCAAGGGATATCACAAATTAACTCTTAACAAGGCACACCTGTGAACTGAAACATGATTGCAGGGGACTACCTCATGAATACAATGAGTGAATGCCATGAGTGTGCCAAGCAGTCATCAAAGCTGAATATAGCTACTTTTATTTAAAATATAAAATGTGAAATATAAAACATATTATTGGTTGTTTAGCACTTTTTTGTTTACTACATAATTCATTACATGTTCTTTCATAGTTTGTATGTGCTCAGTATTAATGTACAATGATGAAAATAATACAAATAAAGAAAAGCCCCTAAAGGAGATGGTGTAGCCAGACTTTTGACTGGTAGTGTACACTACACTGCCTGATCAAAAAAAAAAAAAAAAGTCACACTCTCCAATATTTCATTGGCTGCCTTTAGCTTTGATGATGGTGGCCAGTTCATGTGTGAAAATTATTCCCCATGCTTTAAGAACCACCTTTTTTTTTTACAATCTGAGTCCTGGAATATGCCTGTGCCATCAGAGAAGAAAACCTCTATAGATGTGATAACCTGGTCATTTAGTACATTCAGGTCATCAGCTGACTCCATTTTATGGCCATGTAACGTTTCTAAAGGTATCCTGGCCAACTGGAGCAACCCCAGATTATAATACTGCATCCAGGAGCTTGTAGAGTTGCTACAATGCATGATGGGTGCATTGCTTCATGCACTTACTTTTTCACACTGGCACTACTGATCACTCTGGAATATAGTGGATTCATCAGACCATATCAGACCTTTTTTCCATTGCCCCAAAGTCCAATCTGAAACTGAAGCCTTTTTTTTATCTAATAAGTCTCACTGTCTCACTAACAAGTGTTTTTTTTTTTTTTTTGGAGACACAACAGTTTAGTCCCAATATTGTGAGTTCTCATCACACTGCGTGTGTATGGAACTGCTCTTAACTTTCACTATTAAATATAGCTCTGTAATTTCTGTTGTCAGTTTTTTACCATGCAACTTTCCTAAGATTTTAAGTGATCTCTATTCATGATTTTTTCTGACCACATTTCTTCCATGAAGTTTCAGATTCAGCACTATCTCTACAGGTATAATAATGTGCTGGACAGCTCATAACCCAATTCTAGTCATTTTAAATCTCCTTTATTGATTTCGGTACTTGATGGAGGCCAACAATTCGATCCTTCTGAAGTCATGACTTTTTTTTCTATTTTTATCGGGCTGTGTATACATGTTTGTGTGTGTGTATATATACAGGGGTTGGACAATAAAACTGCAATGCCTGGGTTTTAGACCACAATAGGTTCAAAATTATTATTAGTATGGTGTGAGACCCATGCATTGTCCCCATCAGTTAAGTCTTAGGAATGACAGATTCTGAGTCCTGCACAGTGGCCAAGGATTTTTGAGCCATTCTTCTTCTAGAATTGTGGCCAGAGTGATGTTAGTGGAGGAAAACTGGCTCTCATGCAACACCCCAAAGTGGCTCCAATATTTAAGAATCTGGTGACTGGTAGACCATGGGAGATGTTCCAACTTCACTTTCATGTTCATCAAACCTCTCTGACACAAGTCTTGCGCTGTGTGTATTGAATTTTACGTATTTGCAGCCCGCCGACCATCCGCAGTCACCCCATGCTTCACTCTGGAGCTACAGCAGTCACAAATTGATGCCTTCTCTAACTCTCGGATGTGGGAAAGACAGTGAAGGTGGACTCATCAGAAGGGGTAATACATATTTCACATTGTCCACAGCCCAAGATTGTAGCTACTGCTTTCATTAAAATAGCGTTTGCCATTGTACGATTAACCAAAGGTTTGGCTATAGCAATGACAATATGAATTTATTTTGTGTGGAGCTCAGTTTAGTGGAAACAGGTTATTTAATTCTGCAGTGAGTTAGAGGAAGCTTAGTTTTATATTTTTTAATTAAACATAAAACCGGACATCCCTCAGACAGCTTCTCTTGTACCGTTACTCCCGTTGGATGTGGTTTGTCCTTCTTGGTGGTAGTACCTCACTACTGTAATCTTGATACATCTAAAGACTTGCTGTCTTGAGTGCAGATGCCCCAGCCAAGTGCTACTAACAATTTGTCCTCTTTTGAACTCTCTTGTTCTGCTAATTACTTCCTC
Source organism: Clarias magur (assembly GCA_013621035.1). Classification (NCBI taxonomy): domain Eukaryota; kingdom Metazoa; phylum Chordata; class Actinopteri; order Siluriformes; family Clariidae; genus Clarias; species Clarias magur. Next base: position 47,624 of record QNUK01000003.1, on the reverse strand, counting down.
TGCTAATTACTTACTGGTGGAATGTGCAGTCAATAAAGATTGGCCACAGGTTGGTCAAATTTAGCCATGAAACCTCCAACACTAAATTGGCCAGTGTTCACTGTTTAGTTTGTTACTTGACTATTATTAATAGTGTGTGTGCATGTATATATCACACATATCAAAAAGAGATTAATTTGTGACATTTCTTGCCTTCTTAATCTGCTTTAGACCATCGGTTGCCTTGTGCAGGGGAAGGATGGGTACAGAGTCAATAGGCCTGTTAGTGCTACTACAACTACCGTACAAATCCATTTCATGGGAAGAAACACTCAGCTAAGTAGGGAGAAACGAAAGTCCATCATTATTTTAAGAAATGAAGGTCAGTCAATCCGAAAAATATCAAGAACTTTTGAATGTATTCCCCAATTACTTATGTAAAACCATCAAGCAGCTATGATGAAGCAAAACAGGACCATTGAAGAAGACAGAGCACCTGCAGAGGATAAATTTATTCAAATGAACAGCCCCAGAAACGGCGGATTTACAGCACCTCAGATTAGAGCCCACATAAATGCTTCTCGAAGCTCAAGTGGCAGACATATTTCAACATCCACTGTTCAGAGGAGACTGCGTGAGTCTTGTAACTTGGCCCCCACACTCATCCAATCTGAATCCAGTTGTGATGGTTTGGGATGAGTTAGACCCGAGAGTGAGGGAAAAGCAGGTTTTCAACACTGACTCAACTAGTTGTTGGAAATCATTCAGGTGACTCTTCATGGGGGTGTGTTGAAGCTGTCATCAAAGCAAAGGGTGGCTACTTTGAAGAATCAAAACATATTCTAAGTTATTTAACACATTTTTGTTGACTAATTTGACATAATTCCATATTCTGTCATAATTTCAATGCCTTCAGTATTAATATACAATGTTGAAAACTGCAAAAATAAAGAAAAAACATTGTTAATAAAAAAATTTCAGGCTTTTGACTGAACTGTATTGAGTATATAATACATATGTATGTATGTATGTGTGTGTGTGTGTGTGTGTGTGTGTATATATATATATATATATATATATATATATATATATATATATATATATCTCTCTCATATATATATATAATGTATATAATAATCAATATCTAAAAGTTAGTGCTCCCACTTTCTTAAAAAAAAAAAAAAAACCCCAACAACATAAAAATCATCAGGTTGTACCAGGTTTCAATATTAGGAAAATATAAACTTGACATTAGTTATTTAACAAGAGCCACATCTCAGACCCTACAGTCCACACGTGTTCAATTTTAAAGTTCATGAGAGTTCATCAGATGACTGAACAAGTACGGTTTGCTTGGAAGTGTTGCCAGGAGAAAGCCGTTTCTAAATTTAAAAAAGCATTACAGAACTGCAACAGAACAAACTTAAAGACTTCTGGAACAATGTCCTATTGACAGATGAGACCAAAGTGGAGTTGTTTGGCCTTAATGCTCAGCGCCATTTTAATTGAAAGGCAAACAGCGAAAGGAAACACCTCATACAGACTGTCAAGCAGAGTGATGATTTGGGCATGTTTTTGCAGTCACCTTGCCTGGTTGTCATTCAGTCAACCATGAACTCCTCAGTATACCAGTGCACAGTGGAACCTCAGATTGCGAGTAATGCGGTTTGCGAGTATTCCGTAAAACGAGCAAAAATTTTTTATTTACACTTAAGTAAATCTACATCAGAGTGGCTGAAAAATAAAAGAATGAAGGTTTTGGAATGGCCTAGTCAAAGTCCAGACCTCAGCACTGCCTAAGCAAATCCCCAAAAACCTCAATAAACTGACGCAATGATGTAAAGAAGAATGGGCCAAAATTGTGTGACAGAATGATAAAGCCATACATTAAATGATTATTCAGAGGTGTTTTAGTTCATTTTCGTTAAATCACTAATGGCACTGTGAAAAAGTTTTGTACTGGTTTGTTTTCGGCTGTAATACTGAGGTCTGCTACAATCATATAATTTTTAATTACGAATTTACAAAAAAAAATGTAAAAAGGGAGGTACTAACATTTACACATATTATATACAGTAGTACTGCGGCCTTTGAATTTAATCCATAACAGAGAGGAGTTGCCGAAAATGCATATTGCGAAACATTTTCCCTATAGGATATAATGTAAGTGCAGATGATTTGTTCTAGAAAAATATAACCAATATTACCAATTTCCAACAGTATAATAATATTTTTTGAATATAAAAACAATAGGAAAGACATGTAAATGAAGAAATGTATATGAAATATGTATAGAAAGGGCACATTAAACTTTAAACTTAACCATAATTTATTATTCCTCTTGTCACCGGCTGCTTTAAAAACAAAACTGAAAGTAGCTAAAAGTTTCCTTCTTACAACCATCCCTGCTACTTTATACTAAATCTTGCAAAAAAGCAACAACAACAACAAAAAAAATATGGAAACTTGCTTTGCTTAGCTCTCCAATGACACATGAACGGCTCCCAGACATACGCACAACTTAGTTGATGTTTGGTTTGGCTTGGTTCATTCCCTTGTTTGCCGAATTTGTATCCCGTGGTGTGGCGTTCATATGCCGAGGTACCACTTTATACACACACAACCACATATGCACAGCCCCCCCCCCCCCCCCCCCCAAACACACACACAGTGACCCAAAAAAATCTCTGTATACAGTGTCTTGCAAAAGTACATTTTGTCATGTTACAACACAAATGTATATATATTTAATTGTGATTCAGGCCTTTTTACTTTGATACCCGTAACTAAAATCCAGTGGAACCAATTGCCTTCAGAGATCACCTACTGTAAAATATAATGTAAAAATGTAGAAATAAAAACTGCAAGGCAGGGGGTGACCAATCTTCTCCAGAAAGAGCCTGTGTGTGCAGGCTTTCATTTCGACCAAGCAGAGGCCACACCCGATAGTGCACTGAACGCTAAGAATAACAAATTAAACAGGTGGAATCAGGTGTGGCTTCGTTGAAATGAAAACATGCACACACAGGCCCTTCCTGGAGAAGATTGAATACCTCTGTAGAAAGTCTATAAGACCGTGAGTGTAGAGATTGTTGTATATTATTACTCTAATTAAAATGATGTGGTGGTGATTTGTTTCTGAAATTTTATAAAATTATGGACATTATCACATTTATCTCTGAACTGCACTATATTACAGCACTGTATAGTGTAGTGAATGTAAATGGTGTGTGGATGTCTCCCCCTGGTGGACACACAGAGTAACAGCTCAGTTTGCAGTCAGGAAGGTGCGAGTGATGTCCTGCTCGTGTGTTGTACCTGCAGATCGATGCCACTGATGTCCTGTCGGCCATGGGAGCCATTCCTCCAGGCTTCAGACCCTCCACGCTGTCTAAACTGCTGGAGGAAGGTGAGCTCTGCTGCGTCGACTCTGATTCTAATCAGCATGAGAACGGCGTGTTCATGCACACTGAGCAGGCCACACACACACACACACACACACACTACACTCACTGCTACAATCTGCAAGCTGGCAGTGGCCAGAGCACACACAGCAGATGTGACATACAGATAACAAGGAGTGTGTGTAGAGGATAAAGGTGTGTGTGTGTGTGTGTGTGTGTGTGTGTGTGTGTGTGTGTGTGTGTGTGTGTGTGTGTGTGATTCTTGGAATTAAATACAGCACCAGGCTCAGGAGGCGTGACCTAAATATTTAGGAGGAGCTTATGTTTGTTTGCATATTCATTTCTTAATGCTCCAGACTCAATTACTTATTACCTACTGTACATTAGCATCCAGCTCCAGTACAAAAGTAATGAAGCAAACTTGTGTAGGCTCAACTTGTGCACACAGAGGAGCAAAGCACTGGAGTGAGCTTAGTTTAAACATTTATAACTGCACACACAAATGCTGATAAAATCAGGCTGCAAAACATACAGTGACAATGTGTGCGTGTTGTGTTGTGCAGGGACGTCCTATAGAGCCAGTCATTATATACAGCCTAGACTCAGCCAATCAGAGCTCAGCTTTAAAGACCTTCAGCTGGACCCAGACACTGGCAAGGTACACTAACCCCCCACACACACATCACACACACATGTATTTACACACAGACTGAATCACTATTTGATGTGTATGTAGGTCCTCGCGCGCCCAGCTCGGGTGTGTGTGAACGTGATTCTGGGGTGCTGTAGAAGGATCCCGCCCCCAGGGGTGGGGCTGAGGGTGCTGAGTCGTCACGTGCGTCTCTGCGCTTTTAATGGAACTGAGGTAACACACACACATATTGCAGTGACCAATTTTAAAAACCCAACTGCTTAGTCCTGCAGGTGTGTGACAGAACAGTAAACAGACCCCAACATGTCTACATATGTTGTATGACCTGACCCCATCCTGTGTATTTATTAATGCATAGAAAAAATGCTCTGGGTCTAATGGCGGTGAGCCCTGATAAAGACGACCATGTTTGCACACCAGAGAGTGTTTAGCTCTGAAATATGAAATTGATATCAAATCAAAATACGGTGTTAAGGTGTTCATATGTATTTGTTGTTTGTTGTATGTAGTAGACGACTTTTGTGCTGGCAGGTAATACCGCAAGTCTACTTCACACCTGTGGGAAACACTGGATTATATGTTTTACAGCTGATGTTATCAGCGTTTGTGTGTCGTTATAAATGTTTAAACTCGGCTCATTCAGGTGCTTTGTTCCTCTGTGTGCTTGTGTGTGTGTGTGTGGACAGATATGAAGTAATGTGCACTTTAATTTGCACACCATGTCATTACAGTTACTCAGCAATGTATTTCACTCTCATTACTAAATAAATAAAGATGAATGAATTAAAGGTTTGAATCAATGTGTTATAAATAGCATTCATTAATGATAGATAGACATTCTGATGATATAGAATTAAAATAGCATAAAAGCAGTTTAGACCAAATAAAAGAATAAATAAATAAATGTTTAATTAATTGTTTAATTTATTTATAATAACAGTGACTAGAATGAACACCAATATTAACACATATGGCTTTAAAATCTTGCGTGTGTGTGTTGGTGTGTGTGTGTGTGTGTGTGTGTGTGTGTGTGTGTGTGTGTGTGTGTGTGTGTGTGTGTGTGTGTGTGTGTGTGTGTTGGTGTGTGTGTGTGTGAGACATTAAATAGTGTCTAATGTTTAACACAAGTGCAGTGTGATCAGTGTGTGTTGTGTTGCAGGTGTTGAGTAACGTCCACACGGTGCGAGCCTCCTACACTTCGTCCAGCCCAAAAAAATGGAGCTTCTCCCCGCAGGTACGGCTAAAGCTAACACTCACAGCAGCAATATTTGTTATCGGCTCAGCTGTATCTTTATCACTATGTTAATATTTTCCTTTGAAATGGCTCAACTGTTAATCTGCAGTGTGTTCATGACGAGCGTGACATCACCACACTACCACCATTCTACACACCTTAACATTACACCCAGTGGCAGGTGAAGGAACACTCATTACCTGGTTACAGCGCCACCTGTCAGTGTCAGAATCATGTCAATCGATGAAACGTTGCATCACACACTCCACACGATTGGGGTTGGATTGTGGCTTATGGAGTTGATGATGACGTCTCAGTTGCGCTTGTTGTTGGAGTCAGGGTTCAGGTTCAGGCTGTGATGTTCTGTAAGAGCACACACAGTCTTTAGGACTGGTGTGTTTAATGGTGCGTTAGAGTTTTTATATTCGTCCTGGTCATTGTTCCTGCGAATTATAAATTGCTCATTTTCAGATTAACACAAGCTTCAGTCATGTGACTTTTTATTTCATGTATAATTTGTGTGTACATTCTAATGTTTTTGCAAGACAGCTTTTAACCCTGTAATGCAAGCAGTTCAATTATATTTGAGTAATTGTACTGTATCTAAGTGTGTGTGTGTGTGTGTGTGTGTGTGTGTGTGCTGTTAGATGAGCAGTCTGCTGCCCTGTTTGTTGGATGGAGATTGTTTTTTCCGCTGTGATTCCCACTCTCCTGATCTGGGAATCCTGTTTGAGCTCGGCGTCACCTACATCCGAAACGTAAAGCCTTTTATTATTGTTGTTATTATTATTATTGTTGATGTTATTATTATTATTGATGATGATATTTGTGCTTTGTGTTCTAGTCTACAGGAGAGAGAGGAGATCTGAGCTGTGGGTGGGCTTTCCTTAAACTGTTTGATGAAAATGGGGCTCTTAAACCTCTACGGTACACACACACACACACACACACGCCATCTCGAAGAAGTCACTATAGGAAGTTTATAAGGTCGGGGCCTTACCGTGTGTGTGTGTGTGTGTGTGTGTGTGTGTGTGCTTGCAGAACACAAGGACTCACTGTGCATGGAGGCACTCCATATGAGGGTGTAGTTGATACATTTCGCATGTCAACTAAAAAAGGTAAAACACACACACATACATACACGCACACATGCATGAAAGGCATGCATTATAAAATGAAATGTGTAATTGTGACACTTTTTTTATTATGATTGGCATGAATTAAAGTCTCTCTCTTACATGGAACTTAAACTGTACCACTGAGCACCACTGAGCTCCCGTGACGTTTTATTCACTGTGTTCATGTAAACTCACTGCCAGATATTATACAGCAAACAAAACAACATTTGAGACCTGAGATCTTTTTTTCTTCTCCTTATTATATCCTCTTCTCCCTGTAGGTGGCTCCACTGGTGTGCTTCATCAGAAACTGATGACCAGTAAACTTCCCAAACTCATCATTAGGCTCCGATCCCCAAACACTCGCACCGGAGAACAGCTCAGGTACCAAACCCCGACTTTCCTGCAGTTGCTCACTGTATTCAAAATGTTCTTCAGTCTTAACACTGCAGTACCAGACTCGAGCCCACACACTGGGCCTCCTGACGGTGCTGAGGTCTGCATCAGTGTGAGGTGAGAGGACGGAGTGTAAGAGATGAGTGCCTGAGGATTGGAGCGAGTGTTCGAGTACTCAGAGACTTCAGTGTTAAGACTAGAAGTTACGTGAGGGTTACACACACGGGGATCTAAAGCAAAGGTGTGTCTCAGTTGATTCAGCTTGATTCTTACACGTGTGTTCTCGGGTCGAGTGAGGAGTCCAGTGCCCCCTTCTGACAGTTTGATGGAACCACAGGTTTTGGTTATGAATACTGTATACTTAACCACACGGTGGAATGTTATTTAAAGACTATTGCTGCATATATAATGATTCAAATTTATATTTATATATAATCATTATATCATTTATATATATGATATATGAATTATATGATATAATTTAAATTATATATATAATATGTGTGTGTGTGTGTGTGTGTGTGTGTGTGTGTGTGAGAGAGAGAGAGAGAGAGAGAGAGAGCGCAAATGGGGTGAAAGGTGAATCTTAGTGTGGAGAGGTCCAAAGGGCAAATGAATGCTTGTTTGCATTTTTTTTTCATTTTAGTTTGTCAGTTAGGAGAAATTCCAGAACTGAAGTCTGTAGAATCACAAACAGAAACAGTTCTGAGAACAGTTCTAGAATTGTAGAACTTGATCAACTGTATAAGCCCCCTATTCTAAAACTGTTATCAGAACTGTTTCTGTTTATGCTTCTACAAATTCCAGTTTTTCCAATCGATTGCGCTCGTTCTCTTGATTTATGATTTATTAAAAAATTCTGAGATTGCCTGAAAGCTATTTATTTTACTTTTGGTTTATAAATTTTAAGCTATTTTTTCAATAACAATTAACCCTTTTTTCAGAATATTTTTCCTTTAATCCACATCCAGATGAACATCTGTGTAAGATCATGTGTATGATATATACATTAATTAGCTGGTTATGTAAATTAGCTCATTGTACTTCGTTTAATCATCTGTTTCAGCGTTCTGACAGTAAAATTAATAAAGAAACAAACACATAACTGCTGTGAGAAGGCAACTGCACAACCTTCAGTCCCTGACTGTGTGTCCGACTCCAATCACCCTCCACATCCTCTAAAGGTCCAGATTTATTATTTTAATCCATCAGATAATTCGGCGTACAGTACACGCTCTGACGTGTATGCGCGAGGAAGCACAAGGAGCCTCAGTGTGTGTGAGTTGCTTAGGAGCGCAGTAATGTGTGTGAGATGCTCACGAGGAATGCGTGTTGTCTGTCTGGAGTGTCTAAAGTGTGTATCTGATTCCACTAAGTGTGTATCTGAAGTCCCACAGAAGTGTTCTATTGTTTATGTTAATAAAATAGAATTTAATTAAAATCCTCCTTATGAAGTGAAGCAGTTTTAATCTGTCTCAATGTGTGTGAAAATACTGTATCGAACCAGACAGATGGATAGAGAGATAGACAAATGGGATGGAATGCAGACAGAAAAGAGAGAGATAGCACTGTTCTTTACAACCCACAAAAACAGACAGGTAAACAGACAGACAGTGAAGCAGACAGGTAGATAGACAGAGTGGTGAATGAGTGCAATGAAAGGTCACTTAAATGCTTAGTGAAATCAAATTGTAAAAAAAAAAATACAGTAGAACTCACAGCTATGTTTAGTAGTCAAAGTAAGAGCATTTCCACACTCACAGTGCAAAGAGAACTCAAGGGATTGGGACTAAACAGCTGTGTAAAACCACTCATTAGTGAGGCTATTTAAAAGGCGTCAATTTGCTAGGGACTGTGGAGTATTGGAAAAAGGTCATGTTGTCCGGTGAGTGCAGATTCACCCTGCTCCAGCATGATAGGAAGAGAGGCGGATAAAGTGATGTACCCATCATGCCTAGTGTCTACTGTACAAGCCGTGTTGTGATCTGGGGTTGCTTCTGTTGGTTAGGTCGAGGCTCAGCAATGTTATGTGCCCAAAAAATGATTCCAGCTGACTACCTGGATATACTGAATGTCCAATGGATTTTTTCTTCCCTGATGGCACGGGCATATTCCAAGATGATGCTGTCACGATTCATCACTGTGAAAAAGTGGTTCAGACCCGACATTATTTTCACGCATGAATTGGTCACAACAGACCAATCCAGACCCTAACCCCATTGAGAAACTTTGAGATGTGCTGGAGAAGGCTTTACGCAGCGATCCGACTCTCCCATCATGAGTACGAAATCAATACAAGAAAGTAATTAGCCTCTGGATGCAAATAAATGTTGTGATGTTGCATAAGCTTATTGAAACAATGCCATGGCCATAATCAGTGAGAGTGAAAAGCGGTCCAATTAAATATAAGTGTGTGACTCTTTAGGCTGAGCAGTTTATCTTAACTGTGTGTGTGTGTGTGTGTGTGTGTGTCTGTGTGTGTGTGTGTGTGTGTGTGTGCGCTCCCAAGTCTCCTCCCTGACACTTTACTCGGCTGCATGTCCGCGGTTCCCCTGCTGGTTTTGTATAGACAGCTGCTCGCTGACACACTGCTGCTGGACCGGGTCACCATGCAGAATGCAGGTACATACACCTGCACGGACACACACTAACATATACATACACAGGTTAATTACTAACACTTTAAATAAATGAATCTGTTTCTTGTTCTGCTTTAGATCTGATCTGCAGCTCAGTTCTAGCTACATTCCCTCAGGTTCTTGATCAGTCTGACCTAATGGATGCCTTCAGGGTGAGGACAGCACATGAAGCAAAGTAGTTCTGTTTATCTGTTTGTTGTTTTTTTTTTGTGTGTGAGAGAGAGAGAGAGAGATAATTAGATAATTAGATAATTAAGTATGTCTCTTCCTTTAAAGAAATCATGGGTGGAGCAAGAAAACAACCTGAAGCGGTCTGACAAGGTAAACGTGTGTGTGTGTGTGTGTGTGTGTGTGTGTGTGTGTGTGTGTGTGTGTGTGTGTGTGTGTGTGTGTGTGTGCGCGTGTGTTAAGGAAAGACTTTATAGTATTTAAAAAGCTCCTTGATGGCGTCTCCCGCACGGTGCATACATTTTTTAACCCTTGCAAATTTTGGGGGAGTTTAATCTCTAACGGCTGAAGTTCTCTCTCTGAACTCTCAGATCTCATCTTCAGTCAGTGCACATGACCTTGGGGTGACCCCCATCCTTCTCCTCTTATACTGCTCGTCTGACACCCTCTGCCGATTTCTTATCTACGCCCTCAGAAGGATTCGTCCGTCTCTCACAGCCCATTCAGGTGCTCGTTCAGTCTCTTGTCATTTCGAGACAAGTCCTGCACCTCGCTCCTGGCAGGTCTGCTCCTCTGAGCTCTGTTCCACCTCTGCAACTGACCCAGAACTCAGCTGCACCACTTGTTTTCACTCTTCCTAAATTCTCCCCAGTACTGCTCTCCCTCCACTGGAGCTGCTGCATCAGATTTAAACCTCTGATGCTCATCTAGAAAGCCGAAATCAGACCAGCACCCTGTTACCACAGAGCCCTGATCACCCCCTGCCTTGCACCTCGCTCCCTCTTACCCTCTGCACTGCTCCACTCCTCTCTCCATCTCTCAGAGTACAGAGGAGAACTGCAGAAGGACTCTGCTTTCTTCTGGAGATGAGGTAGTGGAGTGAACGTCCTCTAAACTTCCCGGCAACTGAGTCACAAAGACCTGCACCTTCATAAAGTACTAAAATTAGCACTTCAATAAAGGAAGTGTGTTGCCTGTGCAGTTTTATTTCTATAGTATTGTACACTTGCAAAAACACTGATACAGAGCTGAGTGTGTGAGCCACTGACGGGGAAGAGATTAATGATAAAGACTTCTGTAAGGCAATCTGGATAAAGGGGTCATAACTGGTGTCCAGCTGTACAGTATGTCTCTATATGTGTGTGTGTGTGTGTGTGTGTGTGTGTGTGTGTGTTACAGAAGGATGTATCTGTGCTAAAGCTGTTTGAGTGTGTGTGTATATTATCAGCTTGTGTTTGTGCTATTCACAGAAGAAAACTGTAGGTAATCTGTACTGAAGAAGCTGTTGAGAGTGTGCATGTGATTAGTGTGTGTTTGTGTGTTACAGAAGGACGTAGCTGTACTGAAGAAGCTGTTCGAGAGTGTGTACATGAGCAGTGTGTTCCCGTTGTTGTTCTCAGCTGAGATGCCCGATCCTCTCTGGGCCAATGAGGACACAGAGGCACAACGTGCCCGTCTCATTTACAGCCCCACCCAAAAGATCTCCTTGGAAACCATGCTGTCGTCCAATCACAAGCATCAGGCATTTAGCATTGGTCAGATTTCCTATGACCTCCTCACGTCTGCCTGGAACTGACAAATCACCAAGCATCACACAGCTCCACTACACACTGACCAATCAGTACACAGCTCCACTACACACTGACCAATCAGCACACAGCTCCACTACACACTGACCAAACAGCACACAGCTCCACTACACACTGACCAATCAGCACACAGCTCCACTACACACTGACCAAACAGCACACAGCTCCACTACACACTGACCAATCAGCACACAGCTCCACTACACACTCAGCACACAGCTCCACTACACACTGACCAATCAGCACACAGCTCCACTACACACTGACCAATCAGCACACAGCTCCACTACACACTGTCCAATCAGCACACAGCTCAACTACACACTGTCCAATCAGCACACAGCTCAACTACACACTGACCAATCAGCACACAGCTCCACTACACACTGACCAATCAGCACACAGCTCCTCTACACACTGTCCAATCAGCACACAGCTCAACTACACACTGACCAATCAGCACACAGCTCCTCTACACACTGTCCAATCAGCACACAGCTCAACTACACACTGACCAATCAGCACACAGCTCAACTACACACTGTCCAATCAGCACACAGCTCAACTACACACTGACCAATCAGCACACAGCTCCACTACACACTGACCAAACAGCACACAGCTCCACTACACTGTCCAGTCAGAACACAGCTCCACTACACACTTTCTAATCAGCACACAGCTCCACTACACACTGTCTAATCAGCACACAGCTCAACTACACACTGACCAAACAGCACACAGCTCTTCTACACACTGAGCAATCAGCACACAGCTCCTCTAAAGACTGTCCAATCAGCACACAGCTCCTCTACACCTGTCCAATCAGCACACAGCTCAACTACACACTGACCAAACAGCACACAGCTCCACTACACAGTCCAGTCAGAACACAGCTCCACTACACACTTTCTAATCAGCACACAGCTCCTCTACACAGCGACCAATCAGCACACAGCTCCTCTACACAGCGACCAATCAGCACACAGCTCCTCTACACAGCGACCAATCAGCACACAGCTCCTCTACACAGCGACCAATCAGCACACAGCTCCTCTACACAGTGACCAACCAGCACACAGATTTACATGACAGCAGTAGCAGCAGCAGATACATAACACTTAATCACTCAATTTCCAAGATAAACGAATTAAACTAAATAGAAATAGATCATGATTTATTTCTTGCATACTATTCATAAACAATGGACACATACAAGCATTTCTTGTTCTGTGTCTAAAAAAAAAAAAAAAAGTTATTGCTTTGCTCCAGACACACCCTTTTATCTCTTTACCAATCAGTGTGCTTAATGGACTGCTGCTGTTGTCCTAAGGAGGGTGACATTATACCACAGCCGTGTGTGTGTATGCTAGGAATGCTCACTTCACCTTTGTTAAAAAGGACTTGAACATGACCATTTATATAACAGCCTATTTTTAACACTAAGCCCGCCCACATTAAAGCCACGCCTTTATCTAGCAGGTACACACACCTGCATTTTTATTTCGATGAAATTCTTTCCTTTAATGCCCAGCATACGCCTTGCATTGTTCCACACATCACACACACACCTCAGACTGACCTCGAAGTGTGTGTGTGTGTGTGTGTGTGTGCGCGCTCTAATCTTCAGACAACTATGCTGTTTACACACCCAAATATGTATGATTGTGAATAAAAGGAATGTTTGTGTGTTTTGTTGGTTATAAAGCTTTAACACCCAGTGAGGGCTCAGCCAGAGCAGGAGTGATGTGGGTGTGGCCTTGTTTTCAGCAGTAGATTAAATTCATGATTTCTCAAGACTCCGGGGAAGTGAAGTCTTTTCACCAAATTTATATTACTCTGACTCACTCACTCATGATTTATACCGCTTAATCCTGAATTCAGGGTCACGGGGCCTGGAGCCTATCCCAGGAGACTTGGGGCACATGGCAGGGTACAGCCTGGACAGGATGCCAATCCATCACAGGGCACAGACACACATATACGCTCACTCATTCACACACTACGAACAATTTGGCAACACCAATTAGCCTAACCTACATGTCTTTGGACTGTGGGAGGAAACCGGAATACCCAGAGGAAACCCACCAAGCACGGGGACAACATGCAAACTCAAACATGACATGCACACAGAGACGAGCCTGGCCGGGAATCGAACCCGGACCCTGGCGGTGAAAGGCGACAGTGCTAACCACTACACCACCGTGCCGCCCAAATGTATATTAAAGTTTCTAAAATTTTTTCGTACTTAGTTTGTAATATATATATTTCTGGTGTCATCAGGACAAACGTTTACATTATCACTGTGGGGGCATGGTGGTTTCGTGGTTAGCACAGTGGCCCTGCATCTCCAGGGTGGATTGTTTGAGTCGTGTCTCGGGTCTGTGTGCGTGGAGTTTGCATGTTCTTCCTGTGCTTGGTGAATTTCCTCTGAGTACTCTAGTTTCCATCCACAGTCCAAAGACATGCAGAGTAGATTTCCTGCACTGGGTGGTAGACTCTCCCTGCTCTGTGCCCTGAGGTTTGACCAACAGGCTCCAGGCCTGCTGTGACTTTGTACAGGGTAGTTACTGCGGAAAAGCTTTTCTCCTGTTCACTAAGGGTGTTTTCACATTAGGGCCTGGGATCATTTCCAAGAACACCTGATTTCAAAGTTAATTTCATTTTAATCGGCAAGAACTCAATCATTCCAGGTTCAGGAACCTTGCATGAGTCTGCTAGAGGTGGTCTTGAGAATGATGTGGCATATTCTAGCACAGATCAAATCAGACATGGATGTCAAACATACCTGAAAATGGAAGTAGACGTGACGTCATCAGTGCCGTCTGTCTCCTCCAAAATCTGTGCGTGCACGTAACACGCGCCAATCTCATCATCTGATCTACACAGTCATCGTTGATAAAGTAGGAAGATGGATGGAACTTTAAAGAAGCATTAGTTAATTGACTTGACCAACAAGAGACCAATTAAAAAAGAATTATTGAATCACATAGCTCTACTGAACAGCAAAATCTTTGAATAATGGAAAAGATTCATTGACCCCTAGCCCCCCCACCCCCCATCAGGTTCTGTACTATGTTTGTGGTTGTGATCAATCAGTGAAAGCTTCATGTGATTCCGCTTTGAAATCCACATTTGAATATATGTGTTGTCATGTTTAATCTCTTTAAAAACCGTGGCTCAGACATCATTGTCTTATTATCCCAGTGATAACGTTGTTCCATCCCCGTTTCACATCCAGAATTAAATACAGAACCACAGGAACAGCGTTACACCTACTGCATCCCGATGCTGCAATGCTACACGAAAAAACAATTCCAGTGCCTTTACAAATACAAGAACACAATAAAAAATCCTTTTATCGTTCATTATTGTAAAAAATAGTGCTGCCAAAATAAAATAAAAAGTATGTGTGCAAGTTTGAACAGTTTGTTGGATATTTGGTCGATTTTCTTTCTTTTTTTTTTTTTCAGTTTACACGCTCCATGCTTTCCTTTGAAGTTTGTCTCCCAGGTAACACACCTCACTGTGTCTTAAACTTTTAAACATGCAGGTTAAACATTTAACTTTCTTTTTTTTTTTTTCAGTTTACACGCTCCATGCTTTCCTTTGAAGTTTGTCTCCCAGGTAACACACCTCACTGTGTCTTAAACTTTTAAACATGCAGGTTAAACATTTAACAAGATGAATTTGTTAGAGACCACTGATTGGGAAATCAGTTTCATAAAAAAGTTATATATATATATATTTTTATTTATTATTTATTTATTTTTAAATATATGCACATACACTTCAGGATAACAAAATATCATGTCTTGACGCAAATGTGTTAAAATTCACCTTTAGGATTTAAATTGACTGGGTTCCAGACTGGGTTTATTTTTTAATGCTTTATTCTAATTATGAAGGCTTTTATATAAGCTACAGTTTTCAATAATTCAGTCCATAATAAACAAAACAAAAAAATCATGAGCGACCTGACTGACTAAAATGACTATTAAATGTGTCTATAATTTATTTAATCATTTTTAAAGTTAAAATAGTAAAATTGCTCAACCTGGCAATACCCGTCTGTTTGTGCTCACACACACCTGCACAGCAGAGGGAAATGTTTAACCCAGGTGTTTAATACTTAAAGTGAAATGTACTGGACATGAGAACAACAGGTCAGTACATTCTGATGTTTGGAATTTTGAGTTTTCAAATAATGTTGCCAGATTTTAACAGATTTCATCAAAACAGAAAATAATCTGATTTATATAGTTTATGTACAATGTTTCTCCCTGTGACATACACCTGGCAACCCTCCTGAGTTGTATACAGACTCTAATCGTAAATATTTGACACTTTTGTATTTTGTGGTTAATGTGGTGTGTGCGAAAAAAATTCAAGGTCCAGTTAAATACTTGGTGTTGCCAGATTCACTTGAACTGTACACAAGCTGTGTAATTTAGTTATGTTGGATTGAGAATGTGATTTTGTTCTTCCTGTGTATAATTACAGACTCGAGAATGAAAAAGGAAAGGTTTCAGAGATCAAATCAGGCAGGGATGTCAAACATACCTGAAAATGGAAGTAGATGTGACGTCATCAGTGCCGTCTGTCTCCTCCAAAATCTGTGCGCGTACGTAACACGCGCCAATCTCATCATCTGATCTACACAGTCATAGCTGATAAAGTAGGAAGATGGATGGAACTTTAATGGAACATTAATTAATTGACTTGACCAACAAGAGACCAATTAAAAAAAGATTATTATTGAATCACATAGCTCTAATAAACAGCAAAATTTTTTTTGAATAATGGAAAAGATTCATTGACCCCTAGCACCCCCCCCCCCCCTTTCCCCATGAGGTTCTATACTCAAGCAGTGAAAACAACTTACACCTACTGAAAAGGTTTCAGGGAAGTAATTCAATATGAACATGTGAAATAAACATCATTGTGTGTTACCACGTTAGCTCTGTGAGTTAAGGCTCTGAGATATTGATCAGAAGGTCGATGGTTCAAGCCCCAGCTTCAACAGGCTCCCATTGTGGGCTCCTGAGCAAGGTCCTCAACCTTGTCTGCTCCAAGAGGCGCTGTATCATGGCTGACCCTGAGCTCTGACTGCAGTCCCCAAGCTGGGATATGTGAAAAAATGTAGTTCACTGTGCATTAATGTACCACATATGTGACAAAATAAAAGCTTATCTCAATACAAGTACATATAATAAACAGCTTTAGAGTTTTTTCTTTTTTTTTTTTTTAAGTTTAGTGTAGATTATAAGTCATAACTGACCAGCCCATGGTAGGAGAAGGAGAATGCTAAAGTGGGGACGAGAGGAAGAATGAGCTGCGAGTTATGACCTGGAAAATGTCTTTTCCTGCTGTTTATGCAGTAATAATAAAAAATCCCATAACCGGCTGGGCAACATTCCTGCTTTGGATGTGGATCAGATTCCGGCCATGCCTGTTCCATAGAGATCCTGCCCAGAAACTGAATGCATGACTAAATAACGATAACCAGAAACACTGACTTTCTGTCTGTGGAAAGGAATGTTATTCTACATATTTCTCATTACTACTTATTTATTGACGTACAGAGCTCTTATCCCCATATAACTGTCTGATTAATTCCACCACTCATCTCTGTACTTAATTAATTAATAATAATAAATAAACTAATAATAATAATAATAATATTGGGTTAAAGTTAGGGCTGACAGTCCCTGATTATTTTCCTCCAACAGTACACCCTCAGTGTTTTAGTTCTCTTACATCACTCTTACACAATCTTTACTTGTTAAAGAAATGCACATAATACTTTTTCATTCATTTATAATTACATATAATGTCTAAGTATGTTAGTGGAAATCCTTCATGCTGATTGATCAAAATGAGTTCATTAATTCTCTATAACAGCGCCTCAGAATAGCGCAGGGTTGCATTAATGCTCATTATCATTTCTCATATCATAGTTATCATTTCAATAGCAACAGGTCATTCACAGGGACGTGTACAGCGCATGCATCACTGGTCATACTTTTTTTTTCTTAATGTGTAATGACTGATGCATGAAGTTTTCTCTAGGGTAAGCAGATGCTTGTGTAAGGTGTGTGTAAGGAGTCTGCAGTGTCAGCTCTGTGTAACAATCGGAGGTAATGCTGTAACAGTAGGTTTTCCCAAGAAACTTCAAGACAAAGGTGTCTATACTTCTTTGTGGCTTATAATGAAAGTGGACTCCGTATTAATGTAGATAATTATTTTAAACACCTCTCCTGTTATACTGAACTTCCAGCCTACTGACACACTACTGAGTGTAGCTCAACACCAACTATCCATTATTACCCTGTTGAGCCGGGTTCCTCTTTAGGTTTCTGTTTAAAGCTCTATGTAAATAAAACTGAATAAAATTGAATTTAATTATATAGTTGTAAGTGTCTAATATGCTGTTACCGAAAGAGTATCAACTATCAACTCCACTCCATCACTCAGTATTATACTGAACAAGCAAAACACCAGGTTTTAATATAATATTATAATTTTATATTCATATAAAATTGCAATATCAGATTTTTTTTTTTTAAATAAATGTTATATTGGTAGGTGGCACGGTGGTATAATGATGGTTAGCACTGTCACCTTGCACCTCTAGGGTCCGGGTTTGATTCCAGCCATGCTCGATTCCCGTCTCTGTGTGCATGTTTTCCCCGTGCTTGGTGGGTTTCCCTTGGGTACTCCAGTTTCTTCCCACATTCCAGAGACATCTAGGTTAGGATAATTGACGTTCCCAAATTGCCCGTAGTGTGTGAATGAGTGTGTAAGTGTGTGTATGCGTGTGCCCTGTGATAGATTGGCACCCTGTCCAGGGTGTATCCGCCTCGTGCCCTAGGTCTCCTGGGATAGGCTCCAGGCCCCCCGTAACCCTGAATACAAGATAAAGCGGTTTAGACAATGAGTGAGTGAGTGAGTTATGTTGGTATAAAACATGAACAGAGGCCAGTGTACATCACAAGATGATAAAACACTACAGAAAATTTCAGCAACTGTGAACACGTGCTACTCATTATGTTGACTTTATATTGTGTCTAAAGAAGGAACTGAATGTGTGTGTGTGTGTGTGTGTGTGTGTGTGTGTGTGTGTGTGTGTGTGTGTGTGTGTGTGTGTGGAGGCTATGTTTCATTTTGCTGTAAGAAACATGAGTCAGTAAGATGACACACCTAGGTGGCCTGCTGCTGTGGTGACAGAATAATGTTGGAGCCCAAAGAACACACACACATACACACACTTGTTCTTGATATCCTACTTTGATACCTTCTTAATGATGCTATTTTTTTTTTTTTAAACAAAATTTCCCTTGTTGTTGATGCAGGTTTAGAGCACTATTTCAGCAAAAATTTGTGTGTGTGTGGGGGGGGGGGTTGGTATTTTTACAAAACTACTTAATAAAAAATATAAAAATCAACATGTTAGTGTAAATACTGTTTCCACTATAAAGATGTGTCTTGCATAAGTTAGTGCGTAATCACTAAACGCTGTATGATGGATGAAGGAGACAGAAGATGCCACATGTGTCATAATGTCTGTCTCTTTTAAACAATGAGAAGCAACACTCAAAAGGGCAGCTTTTGAAAACTGAGCTGTGTGTGTTAGAGTCTATTGTTTTCTTTGTTTAGTGCACGAAGTTGCTGAGAAACAATCTAAATCTCATCTGTGATCTAAAACAAAGAGACACAAGCATTGGACAGCTTAAATCCAATACCCACAAAACAAAACAAAAAAAGCGTCATTAATGAAATTTACACAATGCTACACAATCAATCAGCCAAGACTTATCTGAAGTTACATTCTTCAATGCTGCATGGCTTACGGAGGTAAACGCTTGCCCTGAAATTATTCATAAAAGAATCATACTGTATGCTGATGAAGATTATCGTTTGTCACGTAGTAGCGGGTCTCTGGTTGTCTAGCAGTTGGTGATGCAGTACGGCATGACTGCTACTTTATGAGCACAGAAACTCAAAGCACATGATTTCATTCCACAAATATGTTTTATATGTATTCTAAAAATGATGACATCACTATATGTAGTGTAACTCCAAACCAAAGTTTTCAGGAATAACAACTATTAATAATTGTTCACTCACTCGCTCGCTCACTCATCATCTATACCACTTTATCCTGTATACAGGGTCATGGGGGGCCTGGAGCCTATCCCAGGAGACTTAGGGCACATGGCAGGGTACACCCTGGACAGGGTGCCAATCCATCACAGGGCACAGACACACACACACACATACACTCACTCATTCACACACTACGGGCAATTTAGGAATGCCAATTAGCGTAATTTACATGTCTTTGGACTGTGGGAGGAAACCGGAGTACCCGGAGGAAACCCACCAAGCACGGGGAGAACATGCAAACTCCATGCACACAGAGACGGGAATCAAACCCGGACCCTGGTGGTGCAAGGCGACAGTGCTAACCACTACACCAAATATTATGCCGCCATAATAATTTAACTCACATCTTTGTCCAGTACCTCAAATCTTTTTCTGATGTTCCTTGATTTGCCACCCCAAAAACCTTATTCTTCATCTCAATAACCCTGACCGTAACCCTGACAGTCTGTCTATTTGTCATGCACACTCGTAACACGACCGGCACTAGGACCCGGAAGCATAAAAGGAGACAAAATGGCGCTTCACATTGCTCAGTCATTGAGTTCGCCCATGCCTTGTCTGACGCTTCGCCGACTATTCTGTGAGTACTCACCTATTTGGGTTGCTTCTTTGATTGAGTGTGTGTTGCTAGAACGCGGATTTATTTGTGTAGATCCTAGCTCTTCGTGTAAGAGAGTTCTTAGATAAATTGCGTGGTTATCCTGCCTACTCGCGTTGCTTCCGCGTTTGGGTTTACCATCCACGCTACACGGGCTAACTGCTAAGGCTTCTGTGCTTACCCTATGATAGCTCGTGACAGAATGACTGAGCCAAAAGCAGTAAACCCAGCGGAGTTTGCTCGCCTCTGTGATGTGGTTGACCAGCATGCCGAGCTGATCAATAAGCTCCGTGGAGAAGTCGTGTCTCTCCAAAAGGACCTCCAAGACGTCGCGGCTTTGCGCCGCGAGGTGGCGGAGCTACGGCAGGAGAACGCGACCCTCCGTGGGGCGGCTGCTCAGTCGGCTGTTGCCACGCCCGTCGCAGCGGCTGCGGCGCCGTTCCCCTCCCCTTCTGATGTTTTCATAGCCCTGCCGGATAAATGGGATGGTACTGATGGGAAGTGCAGTGTCTTTCTAACTGCGTTGGATCTTGTGTTTGAGTTCAATTCCACCAGGTACTCCACAGACCGACTGCGCGTTGCGCTTCTTGTCTCGTTGCTATCCGGGCAGGCAGCTGAGTGGGCCACGGCGGTTCTCAGATCAGACTCGGACACGGCCTACTCATATAGAGAGTTCACCCACCAACTAAAATTGACTTTCGAACATCCTGCTGCTGAGGTGGAGACCGACAGCAAACTGTACCATCTGCGGCAGGGTGGGTCGTCCGTGAGCCGCTACACCGCGGATTTCCGTACCCTCGCTGTGCAGACTACCTGGGGGGACGCCGCCCTCCGAACGGCCTACTACGAGGGACTGGCTTCACGCATCAAGCGCTTCCGACCACGCTGGAGGGATTGATTCAACTCGCTCTCCGGATTGACCAGCGCCTGCTCTCTCGTCCGAGGCCAGTTCCCCGCACCCTGCCGCCCATCATGCCATCCTTCTCACACTCCACGCCTCAACCACCAGCTTTCATGACCACCGCTATGACACCCGCCGGATCTCCACCTCCCGCCATGGTTGACACAGGAGCTGGGGAACCCATGCAATTAGGACGCACCTCCTTGAACCCTGCAGAGCGAGAACGACGTTTCAGGGAGGGACTCTGCGCCTATTGTGGGTCGGCGGCGCACCATAGAGCCATCTGCCCTCTACGCCCGGGAAACGGCCAGGCCCGGTGAACCAGGGGTGCAGTTCACCGGGTCCAATTCATCTCACCGCCACCACGCCCAGCGTCTCGCGTCTCTTGGTTCAGGTACACCTCCAATTTGGCCACAAACGAGTCCAAAGTTCCGCGTTCATCGATTCTGGTGCCGCCGGAAACTTTATTGACTCCTCCTATGCCAAAAAGTTGGGGGTGGAAACTGAAGCGTTATCCCAGCCTGTTCGAGTAACATCCGTCGATGGCCGGCCTCTTTCCTCCAGCCCTATCACCACCCAGACTCAACCCATCACCCTCATTATTGATCAACACCAAGAATTAATCCGCTTCCACCTCACCTCCATCTCCTCACCACCCATCATCCTCGGATATCCCTGGCTACTTCACCATGACCCTCTCATCTCCTGGTCTCAAAACCGGATCTTACAATGGGGGCCGACCTGCCTCGAACTCTGCCTACGGGCGCCGGCTGGGACGTGCTCTAGGGAGTCCGAGGCCCCTGATGTCGACACCAACGCCATCCCCACTGCATATCGGGACCTGGCTGAAGTCTTTTGTAAGAAACGTGCCAACCACCTTCCTCCTCATCGCCCCTACGACCTGGCTATTGAACTCCAGCCAGGCTCCATTCCACCCCGCGGCCGTCTATATTCTCTCTCCACCACCGAGACGCGGGCAATGGAGGAGTATGTGTCATCCGCTCTCCGCCAAGGTACCATCCGACCCTCCTCCTCGCTCGCTGCCGCGGGATTTTTCTTCGTAAAGAAAAGTTCGGGCGACTTACGCCCTTGTGTCGACTATCGGGGGCTAAACAACATCACCATAAAAAACAGACACCCGCTGCCTCTTACCAACTCAGCCCTGGACGCCCTCTCTGGTGCCACCATTTTCACAAAGTTGGACCTCCGGAGCGCCTACAACTTGGTGCGTATCAGAGAGGGCGATGAGTGGAAGACAGCGTTTATCACCCCGACTGGACATTACGAAAGCCTGGTCATCCCTTTTGGACTCTGTAACGCTCCAACAGCTTTCCAGCACTTCATTAACGACGTTCTCAGGGACATGTTGGGCCAATGGGTATTCGTCTACCTAGACGATATCCTGATTTACTCCCGCACTGCCGAAGAACACACCCAACACGTCAGGGCGGTCCTCAAGAGATTGCTCGCCCACCGACTGTACTGTAAGTTGGAGAAGTGCGCTTTTCACAAGCGCTCCACCACGTTCCTGGGCTTTGTCATCTCGCCCCAGGGTGTGGCCATGGACCCACAGAAACTGGAGGTTGTACGTCATTGGCCCCTACCCAAGACTCTCAAACAATTTCAACGGTTTCTTGGGTTTGCAAACTTCTATCATCGCTTTATCCGGGACTACAGTACAGTCGCAGCACCTTTAACCGCACTGACTCGCCCATCATCTCATCACTTTCAACTCAACTCCACTGCCATCACCGCATTCCATGAACTTTGCCATCGATTCACCACCGCTCCAATTCTCCTCCATCCAGATGCTAACCAACAGTTCGTTGTGGAGGTAGATGCCTCAGATGTGGGCGCTGGGGTTGTTCTCTCCCAACGGGGTCCAGACCAGAAACTACACCCTTGTAGTTTCTTCTCCAAAAAATTTGACCCCACTCAGCAGCGATACGGGGTAGGGGACCGCGAGCTGCTGGCCATAAAGTGGGCATTGGAAGAATGGCGACACTGGCTCCAGGGCGCCAGAGAACCATTTATCGTCTGGACCGACCACCAAAACCTCATCACCATCAGGAATTTGAAACAACTCAACCCAAGGCAGGCGCGGTGGGCTCTGTTCTTCGAGCACTATGATTTCCATCTATCATACCGTCCGGGGTCAAAAAACATCAAAGCCGACGCTCTCTCTCGACAACATGAGGAGGATGTCCCCCGGGCGGACCCCGCGCCTGTCCTGCCATCTTCTAAGATCATCGCCCCGCTCCGTTGGGAACTGGAGATGAGGGTTCGCCAGGCACAGGCCACGGAAACCGAACCGGCAGGTGTGCCGCCTGAACAACTCTACGTACCCGGGAACATCAAGGGCGACGTCATCCAGTGGGGCCATTCCTCGCCACTGTCGGGACACCCAGGCATGCAGCACACCCTTAAATACATTCAGCGCGCTTTCTGGTGGCCCTCAATGGCCAAGGACATCGAGGAGTTCGTCCAGGCGTGCCCAGTGTGCGCCAGGGCCAAGACCTCCAACCAACCAACACCAGGGGAACTCCAGCCACTCCCAGTTCCCCGTTGACCCTGGACGCACATTGCCATTGATTTCATCACGGGCCTGCCGGTCTCCGAGGGAAAGAATGTGATCATGACCATAGTGGATCGGTTTTCCAAAGCTGTGCACCTGGTGGCCCTCACCGGACTCCCGTCAGCTAAAAGGACAGCCGAGCTGATATTAGAGCACGTAGTCCATCTGCATGGGTTCCCAAAGGACATCGTCTCGGACAGGGGGCCCCAGTTCACTGCACGGTTCTGGAAGGCCTTCTGCCGTCTGATCAATTCTACCTGCAGTCTCTCCTCGGGCTACCATCCCCAAACTAATGGTCAGACGGAACGCGCCAACCAACAACTGGAGTGCTACCTGAGATGTTTCATTGCTGACCGCCAGCACTCCTGGGCCCGCTACCTCATTTGGGCGGAACTATCACACAACCTCCACGTCTCCTCCGCCACGAAGTTGAGCCCATTTGAGGTATGCCAGGGTTTCCAACCTCCGATGTTCGAACATCAAGAAACGGAGGTTGAAGTACCCTCGGCCCAACAGTTGGTCCGAAGGTGTCGACGGTCCTGGATTCAAGCCAAGGAGGCCATCCAGCGCGCCAACATCCGCTACACCTTACAACATCGCCGTCGACACCCTCCGGGACGATTGTACCACGCAGGTGACAAGGTATGGCTGTCCACACAAAACCTACACCTCTACACGGAATCCAAAAAACTCTCACCCAGATTCATCGGCCCGTATCGCATCACCCTCCGTGTCAATCCTGTCACCTACCGGCTCCAGCTGCCTGCGGCGCTCCGGATCCACCCGGTATTCCACATCTCACAACTCAAACCCTTCACGATGTCACCCATGGTTCCACCCACCCACCCTGCTCCTCCTCCCCGTATCATTGAGGGTGGTCCTGCCTACACCGTTCGCCGGATCCTTGATTCACGTCCTCGGGGCAGAGGGCTCCAGTACCTGGTCGATTGGGAAGGTTACGGTCCCGAGGAGCGATCTTGGATTCCGGCTCGGTTCATCCTATACCCCGAACTCATCCGGGGCTACCGTCTTCGGGTATCCTCCAGCCCAGGACCGTCGAGAGTCGGTCCTGAACAGGGGGGTACTGTCATGCACACTCATAACACGACCGGCACTAGGACCCGGAAGTAATACGGTCGGGTTTTCAGGAAGCATAAAAGGAGACAAAATGGCGCTTCACATTGCTCAGTCATTGAGTTCACCCATGCCTTGTCTGACGCTTCGCCGACTATTCTGTGAGTACTCACCTATTTGGGTTGCTTCTTTGATTGAGTGTGTGTTGCTAGAACGCGGATTTATTTGTGTAGATCCTAGCTCTTCGTGTAAGAGAGTTCTTAGATAAATTGCGTGGTTATCCTGCCTACTCGCGTTGCTTCCGCGTTTGGGTTTACCATCCACGCTACACGGGCTAACTGCTAATGCTTACCCTATGATAGCTCGTGACACTATTATTAAAAAGTTTGTTGCTAGTGAATTGCTGTGGGGTTTTAGATTGTAAAATGACATTCCAGGTGTTCAAGGGTCACATATTTTGGCTTCGGAAGAATGTAGGTAGATGGATGGATGGATGGATGCTTTATTGATCCTGAAGGAAATATATACGTAACTGTGCAAAGAAGTAGCATGAAAAAGCAGACCCTGAAGCTAAAAGATGAGAGAATTATGAATGTAGCACAGAGACGTATGTAGTACAAGAGTCTTAGGGCTAGATCACACAGTCCACACTTCAGTCCATGCCTCTGTGGAGAGGTGTTGAAAAGCTGGATGGCTCTAGGGATTTCCTGAATCTGTCAGTTGAGCAGCTTTGCAACAAACATCTTTAATTGAACACACTCTTCTGTTTGGCAAAAGCTTCACATACAAGCATACATACTGTAGATAATGACCGAATTGTGAAACATCAGCAGGAGCTTTTTACAGCAGTTTTAAACAGCCACAGGAAGAATAGCTGGCTGTAACCATTCTTGTACAGATATTCAGTGTTCATTCTCCAGTCCAGTTTGTCATTCAGCTGCAGCCCCAGATATTTGTATGATTTCACCATCTCACCATTTACTCCCTCACTGGAGACAGGAGGCAGGGCAGGTGATGTTCAGCTATAATTGGTTTAGAATGCAGGCCACAAAGTTCTTAACAAGGCCTCTGTAACAAGTCCCTCTTATTCATTCCTTATACATCCCACAATGGCAGTGTCATTTTAAATGACTCTGAGTTATATGTAAAGTCAGAAGGAGATAAAGTGAACAGGAAGGCTGGGGTACAGTCCCCTGAGGTGCTCCTGTGCTGCTGATTATAATCTTTGTAAACCAGGACTTATCCAGGATTTGAACCAGGACCTCCCCTGCCTGAAGCGAGATTCATGCCCCTCGAACATTGATCCAGATTTATCATTCAGGGGGCATTTATTTTGGTTTGGTGGCATTTAGCTGTGATGGGGTATATTAATGTTTCATGTTTGGGTATATAGCAGTATGAGGGTGTTTAATAGTGATGGGGTGTTTACTGTTTAGTGCGAGGTTATGTTTGTGATGGGTCCATTACCAGTGGTGGTGGGAAATCTGTATTACCGTCTGTGGATTTAGCTGCATGGGGGTATTTTTGTCTATTATTTGATTTAAGGCATTCAGCAGGGGGAAAAACAGGGGGCAGGTATTTGTTTTTGTTTTGGGTCAGTTAGAATTGAAAGGAGTATTTATTTTGCAGTCAGGTTGTGTTTATGGATTTACGGTCATTACACAGCCAGTAGAGCATTTGTAATTTCTGCTCTGTTAACTAAATTTGGGTTTGGGGTATTTATTTTTAGCCTTTGGAGAAATCAAGGTCAGGAGCTACTTAATTTTGGGTTATGTGGCAGTTAGCAAGCGGGGTAGCATTTACACTTGCAAGTGAATATTCAGAAGGTGAATGATGGGGAATAAAGGCTGTGTGTGTCAAAGTGCAGCCCGCACACCTGAGTACGTCAGACTGGAGCTGACGAACATTCCATTGTTGACCTTTGATGTCCATTTACTACGAAAATTCACATTTAAACTTAAACCATTTAAAGTTCGTAAACTTAATCAAAACTTAATAAAAAATCTCAGTGCAGACCTCTTGTGACCAACAGCTTCGACGAACAGTTTGAACAAATTCCGAATGTTAAGCACTTTAGGCTGTATCACCACACATTTCAATGGAACATGTGGTACTGATGCTATCTACAGTATACATTCCCTGAATTTTCCTTCCAATGATGCACTTTTGTACCTGCATGAATGGGGTGAAAAGAAACAAGATCACAGAACAAGATATTCATGAAAATGCAACAAAGAACTAGAACGATTATCAATAGAAATACTTTAAATTTAGTTTCAAACTGAATTAAATATTGATAATAAATTAGTAAAGAGGCCTAAAAGGAGAAACAAACTCTGTGTGTATCCTGCTGTCACAGGTAACAACCGTACACAGAAACAAATAGACAGCATGTTCCCAGTAGTGAGATACTGACAGTCTGAAGTCATCTTAATACTCGCAAAGGTGTGTAAGAACCAGTCCTAGCAGGCAGGAAAAGCAGGACAGGAGAGTGTGTGTGTGTGTGTGTGTGTGTGTGTGTGTGTGTGTGTGTGTGTGTGTGTGTGTGTGTGCGTGTGCGTGTGTGCGTGTGTGCGTGTGTGTGTGTGTGTGTGTGTGTGTGTGTGTGTGTGTGCATGTGTGTGCGTGTGTGTGTGTGTGCGCGCAACTTGGCTTGATTCTTTCAGGCCTTATCAGGTCTCTCTGGAACTCTGGAACACACGCACATTTTTTGTAACCTGTCAATCATAGCAATGTTAGTCATTTCCGATTGCACTTTCCTCTGTATGTGCTGCACTGTCCTGTGATGCAGCGTGTGCAGCAGTTTAAACAGATGCCACCGAAGATGGGCTACAGTGTCTGGGTTTACAACCTGAAAACTAAATCTCACATTATCCTTACTCACAGTAGCCCAAACCTTATTCACAATAACTGTCACCTTATAATAACCCTTACCGTTCTTACAACAAACCAAATCATTAGTCATATAAACTTTAACCTCACTCACAATCAGTGTTGGGTGTAACGTGTTACAGTACTCGGATTACTTTTTTGATGTAACGAGTAATCTAACGCATTAGGTTCGCCATTCAAGTACTCAGTTACTTAGTTACTTTTTCAAAAATGTAATCCATTATTCAGACAATTTATATAATCCGTGAGCCAGACAGCAGTCATTCCCAATCCATTAGTGTGTGAGAGGTAGTCGTCCTACAAGCCCCGCCCCCGATAACCCGCCCCCCTCTGATAACCCCATCCTGCTGTTATACCCCTATCTCAGCTATTCGGTTTGACTATGCGAGGACCAACGTTCGGAAAAATGGAAACCTAATCACAGCGCCGAAACTTGCGGTGAATCATGATGAACCGTACTTACGGACACCACACGAACCCGCGTAGATGAGAGGGGTATTAGTAGTTAACAGATTATGGGCCAAACTTCGCTGAGTGATGATGGTAGAATAATTATAAAGGTCTTGAATAAAACAACATGCAAGAGGAAGCACAAACGAGGTTTCATTTTCTGCAATGGAAAAATACTCTTAACTAGTTACTTTTATCAGAAAGTAATGCAGTAATGTAACTGATTACTTTTTGAAGAAGTAATTAGTTACTTTAAAAAGTAACGTACCCCAACACTGTTCACAATATCCCTAATTTTAGGTTTGCTAACAGTTACTCTAATCTTAACCTAACTCCCAGTAGTTTGCGAGATCTGCAGGTTTTATACCTGTTGCCTTTTCTATCACAACCCTCCCAACTGCACTTGGGTTTGTAGGGTTAAAGGTCTTGCCCATGGACCCAACGGTGGCATCCGAGTATTGGCGGGACTCAAACAACCGACTCTATGATCAGCAACCAAGAGCCTCAACCACATGAACAACCACTGGTAGACCTACTCCTCTGAGTAGACCACTCACTATGGCTCACTAACGGAACAAATGTTTTTGGTGTGTACAGCACTGAGAACCTCTCTTGGACTCTCAAAACCACTGCTTAGCTAAGAAAGCCCAACAGCAAACACTTGCATCTACAAAACCAACAGAACTGTCACCAGCAGATGACCCTGTTGACACCTCTGACTGCTCTCACACCTCCTACCCCAACATCCCCTTTTTCCCTCTATACTGTACAGTACCTGTCACCCCTGTCATGGACTCTTCACTCTCCTGACATCTAGAACAAGGTACAGGAGGATCTGTGCCACCACCACCAACCACAGAGTGACGGTTTCTTTCCTGAGGCAGTCAGATTACTCAACACCAAAGCTCACCTGGGCTAGTCAAGCACCTAGCACAGTATTTCTCAATCGCACTGCACACCTACACTGTACAAAGCTGCATTAGACACTTTAAGGAACACTAACCTTGTTGCTGGAACCTTACCATTATTGGTCAGCTTACAGCTCCTGCTTTTCTTTACCCACAGACGGATCTGGGTAGGCTAATTATCTTCTATTGGTCTTTTGGTGATGCTGAGCTCACCTCCTAAAGTTTCTGCTCTCTGCCTGATGGGCTTGTTTTGTTGTTTCAACCTAGGGATAGCCTTTTTTGAACTGCATCAGCACCTCTCTGGGCTGCATACGGAGAATTCTTATGAACAACTATCAAATGCAAAATCAAACTCCTTTTATTTCATTAAATAAACATCAACAACTGACCATCAAACTACTTATCAGTTTGTTGTTCCATTGCTTTGTAGCTTTTCAAATCTATTGTGCTAGTATCCAGAGACAAAAAGATGAAAATTGTGCCCATGTCGAAATACTCATGGGCCAGACTGTAACACCATGACAAAAGGGCGGGGCATTGGCACCAGAAGGGCACAAAATCAAGTTATGAGATCAGATCCTAGTATTATCACTGTTAGGCTCTTAAAGCACACGCGCCCTTTAACTGCTCAATTGTACTTTTTTATTTATTTATTTATTTGAACTTATTTGATATATATATAAACATTAGCCCAATTGGTTACGTATAAATTAGGTACATTGAAATATAATTTCTTTATCTTTTTAATTCAGCAACATCAAACTGTCACCTATCACAGTCAGCATGGCATCAATTAAACCTCGCAAAGGGCTAAAACCTGTACAAACATAAGAATGAGGAAATATTATGTCAGGTACAAAACCCCATGTGTGTACGCGCGCACACACCTACACACATGCACCAGAAATCATACATAAACAAATGTTGGACATTTATTCAAACTTTGTTTGGATGTTTAGATAAGCTCTCTTCACTTTAATGCATAACGTTTTCATTTATTTCCTGACTCTGATAAAAGACTACACATAATTACGAACATGGCCATTAGAACTACTGTAGAGCAGTACTGTTCCCATTTCTTCGCTAGCTTTAAGTACTTTGTTCGCTGGTTTTGTCAGATGTTAAACTGAAATGCCTTAGGCTGTGTTTATACAGCCTCCAAAGCAAACACTTTTACAGCTTTACGTACCTGAGAGGGGATGAATTCCTGAGAGGCCCCGCTACCTCACACACTTCCTACTCCCTTCATAGAATATTAAGACTTTTTAATCAAATGCCCTGCAAAAGTGTTTCAACTTAGGTGATATTCTGCTTGTTTTCAGATAGACTTGAATAATTCATTTAACAAAAGCACTGAAAACATTCTCGCGTCTGGATCAGGAAGCACAAACACCAGGTATGTATCAAAGAGTTCATCATAAGAGAGCGAGAGAGAGGACTTTGTGTTTGCGTGTGTTCTTTGCATGGAAATGTAAAAGAGATGTGAATTAAGTTACATTTTGCTATAAGTGTTCATTTCATTTATGTATGGAGGTTATTAAGTGTGTGTGTGTGTGTGTGTGTGTGTGTGTGTGTGTGTGTGTCTGTGTGTCTGTGTGTCTGTGTGTGTGCAGTGTAGTAATGTGACTCGGAAGGTGTGTCCACTGCATCTTATTTCTGCGCCTTACCTGTTCTCACACACACACACACACACACACACACACACACACACACACACACACACACACACACACACACACACACACACACCAGGTGCATAGGAAGGTCTTTCCTTCATGTGAAACACCCAGTGAAAACATCATAAAGTAATAATCAGGATTTTAGTGTAAACAATCTTATTGCCAAAAATCCGAGGGGGCATTCAGAAAAATTGTGTCCTGCCGTCTTGGCTCATGAACTTCTTCCTGCACACACATAACCACACAAGTACACGTTTATCAACTTGACCATTGTTGTGGAAACATGTCATTACACGTAATTCCCATCCAACCAGTCCACACCACACCTCCTTCCCTCAAATCTAGGTAAACTGGCATTATGAATTAATTGAAAACAAAAGGGCAGCAAAAAGAGGAGGACCTAGTAGTTGACAAGGAGTGGAGGAGGAGGAGAGCAAGTCCACTTTATAAACCGCTCACATCTCTGTGAACTCATTTTCAGTCATATTTCTTTACACACATCCACACACACACACGGACACTCATCCACACACCCAGTAGGATTATGGCCTCTGCAGTGGGTAATGGGCTCCCCAGTGGTGGTAGCATCTTCACCACCATGCCTGAGATCCTCTTCATCCCAGAATTTGTAAGTATATATATATATATATGTGTGTGTGTGTGTGTGTGTGTGTGTGTGTGTGTGTGTGTGTGTGGTCATGCATCTGCGACATGAGGTAAGTTAATAGTGACCTTCTTGCCGCCTGATTGAAACTACAGTGCAGGTCACACTTGAGCGATGGAGGAGTGTGGATGTGTAAGGATCTGGAGGAGTACAAAGCCAAAAACAAACACATGCACACACAAACACACATGCACATGCGTCCTACCTCTAATACAAGCTACGCATGTAACAGGTGGATATATGCTGTGAGCCTGCTTTATGCAGAAATGCAGATAGACGGATGTGTAAAACTCCTCGAATTAGGTCGATGGAGGGATGTTTCCAGAGAAACAGGATGTTACAGGGAAGTAAATTCCTTTGTTATCATCACGGGGCTTCACAGGCTGAAGCAGGTGAACGCAGAAGGTTCTAAATCCTATTTCTCTGGAAACTTTTAGGAGTTCCATGCCTAAGATCTACTTCTTTTAGTCAATTAGTCTTCTATTCTTTTTTCTATTCTTCTATTAGTCAAATGCAAAGTGCTCACTACATAGCTATTATTGAAGTTTTTTTCTCTATTCGCTAAATAGACTGACCTCTTTATGGATGTTCGCTTTATAGTTCAAAGCTCCAGGTATATAATTTTAGGTTTTAATCAATTCCAGAAAATTGTCCCTTTTCTGCAAAGATTAATCAGATAACAAACGTGCTCCGGTTGGTCCACATGCAGTCGCAGTCATGTGAATAAATTCTCTTCAGTGTAAGATTTTATCGCAGCGTTGGTTAATGCAGAATTTTATAGCGATGGTGTTTTATTTCCTGGTCGTTCTGAACAAAAACAGCTTAAACGTTTACCGTTGTAATGTCGGTGCATTCCTCAGATCAGACTGGACTGCATCAACACAAAGCGTGGTCTGTGTACATAAAGCTGGTTTTGGAGCCGAGTATTTAAAGGCAACACAATGGCTGACGAAGATCCTGACGCTGCTGGAATTTCCAGTCCGGTTGCTTCAAAGCAACACATCTTTCAACTTGTGTTTCAGTGACTCGTTGAGGAAATGCTAATGGGTTTTCCTGTGAAATGTTTGAGGTTAATAAGTATTTAAATGACTTCTTTTTTAAAAAGACCAAATTTTTAAGAAGAAAAAAAGACAAACATTCTCTAAATTAAAACCTGGGTGGTCCTTTTATGAGCAGCTTGCTAATCCAGTATACTTTATGCAAACAACTTGAAATATATTTAGGGAGAACCTTGGAACCCTTTATTTAAGATAAGATGAATGTATTGATTCCCAGGGAGAGGAATTACATTTCATAGGTTAAAATGAAATTAAATACCAAAAGTTTGTATAAAAATAATATATTGATTTATTAAATCTAATAATGAACTCTGAAATTGTCAGGATGATGAATTATAAATGTACATTAATGTAATAATACTGTCCTTAAAAGTATGGCGTAATCATATCTCCCTGTATAAACAGCATTATTAAGAAAATTCCAGTCTAGGTGACATCAACGTCACCTTTAATGGATTGATGACCCCTTAGATAGGTCTGATTGCCCTTTCATTCTTCTCTCCATGAGAGCCTGAGTAGAGGCCAGGCTTCTCAGCTTCCTCATTCCTGCCCAGTTAGATTAAATGAGTAGTGCAAATCAACAAGTTCATCACCATATTGAAGTCTTTTCTAATTTATCAGCTCTGATTGAGCTAAAGTATGTAACTAAAGTATGGACTGAAATAAAACTTGCCACGATATCTGAACTACAAGCTGTTAGGAAACATATTTGATAAAGGCGTGCTAATGTATTTGAGCTTTTCACAACAGATTGAGTTTATTAAATATCAATGAGTGATATCTGATTGTAATATTTGCACAGCCACAAGTTGCATCAATGCTGGTCAGATTTTCTTATTTTATCTAACAGTAAAAGCCTCCACAGGCCGTAACTGGTTATTTGATTAAGGCGGAGTCTTCAGCGTGTTGGGACACGAGAACACAGCTTTCTCATTGTGACTCTCATGTCGCTCACGGTGATGCAATGCCTCTAGAGTTCCACTCAGACACTCTGCTTTTCATTAATTAGAGAGTTAGCTTATAAAAGCTATGTTATGTTCTACCGTAAGAAGTTACTGTAACAAGTTTATGCAAAAATGCTAATGAGTTCATGTTCCTTAAGTTTAAACTTCAGCAAGTCTTAATGAAGAGATTTTAAACATTAGCTAAACAAGTATTCTATATCAGTTATGTGTAGAGGCATGCGTTCAATTCTGTAAATAAACTTTTTTAAGCTTTAAGCATTATTTCTTATTTGTATCAAAAAGAAGTAAATACAATTTGTACTAATCATTAATTCATTATCTATATTGCAATTATGAACACACACAAAGCATCAAGGTTGAAGCTATTCTGAGTCATTTAAAGCATAAAATAAAATACAAAGTCCATGTGTAAAAACTAGATTTAGTCTCTGCACTGTGAATGTCCCCTGTGTGTGTTTTCTTTTTATGTTTTATGCCTTACTCAGTGCTATAGAAACGTGTTTTCAGTTTGCTGTGTTTATTTGGCTTGTTGCAGATTTTCGGAGGTCTGACGTGGTGTCTTGTGGCTTCCACTCGAGTGTTTTTCCCAATTCTAACGGGCTGGGTGATGTTCGTCTGCATCTTTTGTTTTGTCTTCACCACGCTGTGGTTCTTCATTTTCCTCTGTGGAGGGAACCAGAGTGGTGTATGGCCTGGCTTGGTAATCACACACACACACGCACACACACACACACACACACACACTTTGTAACAAACAAAATAACTTTGTTATTAAATCATTTTGACTTAATAAGGTAAGACTCAGAGTGGTATTAACTCTCAGAGATTTTATTCACATCTACTCCCTGCCTTACGAACGTTTTAGTTACGAATTTCCACAGATATGAACAGACCGCGGTTCGCATCTAATATTCGTATATGCGGACAAATCATGGAAATAGCTCACGTTATTCTACAAATAATAAACACTACAGTGCACCAGATTATATAAAATATTTTCAGTATGTAAGTGAAGTGAAGTGGGGGGGGGGGGGGGGGGGGGGGGGGGGGGGTTGCTGTGGAAGAAATTAGTAGTCCTGCAAAGCTTTCGTCCTTAAGAACAAATCCGACTTACGAACATGCTTCTGGAACGGAACTCGTTCGTAAGTGGAGGACAAACTTTCTATTTTTATTTCTGGATTTCTATTAATCCAGTATAACTGTATCATATTATGCGTTCTGCACATTTCCCAATTCTTATCATATTCTTATTATTCCTATTAAATTAAAGTGGACTTTGACCCACATCAATTGTACTAAATGCCATTAGCTCTGCACATAATTATCAAAATAAGATACAATAAAACAACATTTAAAAATCTATTTTAATCAAATAAAATCAAAAAGTTGAAAACCCTTTCCAAATCTTTTTTTTGTCATTACCACCTCCCACAGGACACTGGATATCATTTCATCGCAGTGCTCTTCTACCTGAGCTCATCAGTTGCTTTGGCCTACGCCACAATTTATACAAGAGATAACGGAGTGTTCAAGAGTTATCAGGAGTACATTGCTGCTGTGGTAAGAAATACACTTTGCATTTAGAATGCATTTATGTTATTGTCATTTATACATAATACTATAACATTTTTATACATTGAAGTAAAGTGTAGACATTTTATTTACACTTTACTTCTGAACAACACAAGCAAATAAACAAACAAATCCATTTACTTTTCCTATAATTATTATTTGTGTGTGTGTGTGTGTGTGTGTGTGTGTGTGTGTGTGTGTGTGTGTGTGTGTGCGTGCGCGCTCAGGTGATGTCCTATATAACCACATTGCTCTACCTCCTCCATGCCATCTTCTCTGCACTCCGGTGGAAATCCTCCTGAAGAGAAAAAAAATTTAAACAAGGCAACCATCTACACCTCAAAATGTAACAAAATTTAAACCAAAACCAAAAAAAAAAAGGATAAAAAGAAGAAATAAACAAATAAAGTACCCAGGTGGGGACAGCAGGTTTAATTGACACTGTTTAGTTAATTACCAGAGGGTTGTGAGATCAAATCCCAGAGATTGCCAAACTGACACTTTTGAGACTTTTGTCCCCAGCTTTCTTTAAAAGATGAGATTATGAAAAGAAAATGTTAACATTAAATACAGTTATATAAACAAAGAAATATTAAAAACATTGTATTAGATTTTTTTTTTAATTTCTGTCCACACAATTAATAATTTCTACTCAGCAGTTTCCTTTTCTTTTGCATTGTTAAGGTTTTTCTTTTTTTTTTTTTAATACATTTTCAAAACGTATGAAAGAACAATGTGACGCCCAACTCTATGCTCAACTGGTTCACAGTCACTGTATGTACATGACATACACACAGAGACACAGAGACACATGTAGGTCTTATTCTAACTTTGTTTGTTCTTGAGTTGTTTGTTTGTGTTTTTTCTTCACTGCCTCTTTCCTCAACGCTACCAACACCCATTTTAAAGGTGTGTTCAGGGCTTTCCCTATCCATGTCAAGCAGGGCATGTGAAAGAGAAAAGAAGTGAAGAAAATAATTCAGGAAAAAATTGTCAAAAAAAAACAAGAAACAATATATATGTATTTCTGCGCCATCTGAATCTCATTAAAAGAAATGTTCTATGTGATTTTATTAACAGATTGTTTTCTTGCAAATATTTTCATGATGTTTTATTAAGAAATCACAAATAAACTGTTTAACAAACCACACAGCCTGCATACAATATTACACAAAGTATACAGAATTCACAACAACAACAACAAT
Organism: Clarias magur; assembly: GCA_013621035.1. Taxonomy (NCBI): domain Eukaryota; kingdom Metazoa; phylum Chordata; class Actinopteri; order Siluriformes; family Clariidae; genus Clarias; species Clarias magur. The sequence goes on along the minus strand of QNUK01000003.1, from coordinate 11,735 downwards.
ATTAAAAATATTAATAAGTTGTAGGTGGAATGGTGGTGTAGTGGTTAGCTCTGTTGCCTCTCACATCTCCAGGGCCGATACTTTGAATCTCCTGCTTGTGGAGTTTGCCTCGTGCTTGCTAGTTTTTCTCTGGGAATTCTGTTTTTCTCCCATAAACCATATACATACACTGTTTCTTTTACTTTTATCTTCATTTAAACAACTATTTTGTGTTTATGTGGTGATTTTTCTCCCCTAATTATGTCACATCATGTCAAGTCAAATCAAGTCAGGTAGACTTTTATTGTCACTTCAACCATATACAGTTCAGTACATGATGAAACGAAACAACCAAGGTGCTACATACAACATAATTTAACAAAAACTAACTAGCTAAGAAACCTAATTAGCTGACTAAAGTCCTATACAGAAAAAGACTACATAAAGTGCATGCACAAACAAGAGCAACAACATAATACGTCTCAACACTCTGTGGTAATGAGTTGAGGTAGTGGAATGAGAAACAGTAAACATTTCCTTGTGGATAGCAGCAAAGATAGAAAAGGATTTTTTTTGTGTGCAAATAACAAATATAGTGCAAAAGAGCAATTTCAGGTTGGTATGTACAATTGGTAGATGGTTGTTGGTCAGTGTGTTCCCAATCAGTGTGTCACTTCAGTCCCAATGTTATTGAGGTGATTAGAGTTTATCAGACTGATTGGGTGTGTGTACAGTATGTTTATCAGTCCAGTCCCTTTTTGTTGAGAAGACGGATAGCTTGTGGAAAGAGGCTTTCTTTTCTCAGGAAGAAAAACAAAAAAGTGTACAAAAGAGCAGCTGATGAAAACCCAGCTCCAGCTGCAACATTAGCAGCATTGATCCTCCAAAATAAAAAAGATGAAGTGCTCAGGATTGCTGATCTGATTTTTAACAGAGAAGTTTTAACATGATCACGTTAGTTTGCATAATTCTAATGCAAAAATATATCAGGATGCAAATAAATAAATCATGACAGGCCTCACTCACTCACTCATCATCTATACCTCCTAATGCTGTATTCAGGGTCATGGGGGGCCTGGAGCCTATCCCAGGAGACTTAGGACACAAGGCGGGGTACACCCTGGACAGGGTGCCAATCCATCGCAGGACACACACATACACACACACTCACACAATCATTCACACACTACGGCCAATTTGGGAATGCCAATTAGCCTAACCTACATGTCGTTGGACTGTGGGAGGAAACCGGAGTACCCGGAGGAAACCCACCAAGGACGGGGAGAACATGCAAACTCCATGCACACAGAGACGGAGGTGCATTACAGACCTGAGGAATGTTTTTTTTATTATTACATGTTATTTTCTTTTTCTTACAAACTGCATTTGTTTTGTGTTTAAAAATTATAAAGTTGTATAAATGTGAATCATTTAACTGCACTTTATATATTTTGTCTGAGAACTGTTAAGTTCACAATTTTGAATTTTGACCCTTGAAGCAGTGAAGGTGAAATCTTTCCTTAAGCCTCTAAAATTGCATCACTGTGCAGAAGAACACTGATTTTAGGAAGTTATTCTTATATATAGTAAAATCTAACCTCATTAATAATTTACTATAATAACATTCTGTGCAACAATGTTAACATTTTATATATATTGTACAATATGTCTTTAAAATATGTAGAGAAAGGGTTTTCTTAAATGAAAAGTCACTTTCTCAATTGGTTCTATAAGGTTCTTCTACAAAGCATCAAACAGTGTCCAAGGCCCAGTCAGCCCACAAATTAGACATTTGTAATCCTCTTAACTACCATGCTTGTTACAAAGTAAGTTGGTACTGACTTAACGTTTAAAACATAAAGCTATCAATTATAGTTGAAATTGAAATAGAATATAGATATAAGTTTAAATATTATGATTTTTCTTGCTGCTAGTGACTGTAAACAGTAGGGGCAGGGGTAGCTCTTGGACTTGGACGCATTGGACTATGGTTTGGAAGGTCCCAGGCTCAAATCTCACCACCACTAAGTTGCCCCCTTTGGGCCTTTGAGTAAGTCCTTTAACTCAAATTGCTCAGATGTATAATGTAAGAAAAGATAAAAATGTAAGTCGCTCTGGATAAGGGCATCTTCCACTTGCTGTAAATGTAAACATTTCAGCAACCTTACCATGCTACCATAACATTACATCAACAATCATCATTCAACTAATAAACCTAATATAAAATTCATGGTTCCATTTCGACATGTCTGCTTTCCCTCACTGATTTCCCAGCAGGTGAAACAAAACACTGAGTTATTCACCAGGTCATGGTGGACACAAACATTTTCTGTGGGAATTACATTTGCTGTTTCATTTTGCTTGCCGAAAAGAACTGTGGACCTCCACAAGTGTGGCTCATCCTTAAGTGCAATTTCCAGATGCCTGAAGGTTCCACGTTCATCCATTCAGACAATAATAAGCAGTAAAACGAAAAAAAAAAAAAAACATTACTTCAAAACCACCATAAAAAGCCAGACTACAGTTTGACTGCACATGGCGACAAAAATCTTAATTTCTGGAGACATGTCCTGTGGTCTGACTAAGCAAAAATTTAACTGTTCGGCCATAATGATAAACGGGATATTTTGGAGGAAAAAGGGTGAAGCTTTGAAGCCTAGTAGTATAATGTTGTGGGGCTGCCTTGCTGCAGAAGTGAATGGTGCACTTCACAAAACAGATGGCATCATGTGAAAAGAAAATTATGTGGCTATAGTGAAGCAACATCTGTAAGGCATCAGCCAAGAAGTTAGAGTTTGGGAGCAAATGTTACAAAGTGACTTAAGGACGATAAAGTCAAGGTATTGGAGTGACCGTCACAAAGGCCTGATCTCAATCCCATAGAAAATTTGTAGGCGGCACTGAAACGGTGAGTACGAGCAAGAAAGCCTACAAACCTGATCCAATTCTGAGACCAGTTTTGTCAAGAGGAGTGGGCCAAAATACTAGCAAATTATTGTAGAAAACTTGTGGAAGGAAAACCGTAACATTTGGCCCAAGTGAAACAGTTTTGGAGCAATTCTACCAAATACTAAGGAAGTGTATGATTGAATAAAATGTAGTGTCTGATGAAAGTAATAAAAAAGCAAAATTCCATAAATCCTCCCTCGCTCGATTCTGACATTTAACAAATGCAAAAAGTATATTAAGATGTATGGATCTAAAACAGAAAATGTTTACTCTGATTTAATGTTTTACAGTAAAGAAAAAAAAGGTTTTGTGTTTTTTTTTCTGAAGTGTATGTAAATATCTGGTTTCAACTGTATGTACTATCAACACGCTCAACCTCTTCTCCGTCGATGTACAGCTGTGTATGCGTAACTTTCGTTTTCCTGAAGTCCACAATAAGTCATTGTCCTTGCGATACCTTCCTATAGGTTATTTTTTATGTCATCTTCAAATGTTATCATGGTATATGAACTATGGGTGAAAGTACAGTGGTACCTCGGCATCCTCATTAATTTTTGCCTTAAGAACTGAGATTTTGCAAGACATTTGCCTTGGCATATGCAGCATTTTTAGCATATGGCCAAGAGCCTTTCGAAAACTTGTTCGTTGTCAGTGGAAACGTATTTTTTGAGTATTTTATGAGTTTTTGGGTCCCAAGGTTATTACTAAGGACGGTAGCAAGAAGAGAAGGGAGTCACTTTTTAAAGCAGCCAGTGCCAAGAGGAATCATAAATTAAGATGAAGTGAGGTTTAATGTCTATTTCATATTTTACTTAACTTACATGTCTTTTCTCAATTGCGGTCGCCTATATAGAGGGAGTACCGGAGTGGGCTGAGGATGCAGCCGTGGGGTACACCTGTGTTAAGAGTATCAGCGATTGAGTTGTTGAGAGAGGGAAAGGACAGGGCAGGTCGGGCTTATATTTTGACCTTGACGGCTTTCCGTAACCGCGCGCGCGCGTGTGCTTGTGTCTGCGCGTGTGTGTGTGCGCGCGCCCTTGCCCGGAGAGAAGAGGTGTGACCACGGCAGTGTGCGCGCGGACAGGTTCTGTATATCAAGGCAGGACTAAAGGCGCGCGCGACACTCACCTGGCTCCGTTACTCTGTGACTCCGTTAGAGCGCGAGCGAAGGGATGGCAGCGGCGACGGTGCAGTCAATGGCCAACCTGCCGAGCGGCATCGGGATCTGCACCACTGCGCCGGAGATCTTCTACCTCCCCGAACTGGTAAAAGCAACTCCTGGTGGACTTTATTTATTTATTTATTTATTTATTATTATTATTATTATTATTATTATTATCGGAAATGTATGGAAATTTCCGGAGGATGAAGTTACTTTTCTCACACGCAGAAAAGTTTTGATGTTCACCTGTCCTCATTGCGCACTCGGGCGATCATGATTATAAATGACCTTTTATTGGAAATATAGGACACACTTATGAATGTGTGTGTGTGTGTGTGTGTGTGTGTGTAACATTAGTGCGCTCAGGGAGAGCAGGTCAGTTGCGCATGGTTACTTCACATCGGGTTAATGAGAACCGTAAAAAACACACGAGGCGTTTACACACACACACACACACACACAGCAGAATTTTGTAAACTCTACACTTAGATTGTTCACAACTCAAATATATTAATGTAACACTGTAGCGTTTCGAGTCTGTTCAATAGTGTTCGTTAAGTGTGGAGAGAATTATCTGGACACCACAAACCTGATTAAACACCGCTCATGTCAATCTTACTTACTGTAATAACAGCAAAAGGTAAATGTTAATAACAGCTCGTGAAGGTAAATGTTAATGAAATACCTTCGATGTTTCATTAATTAAACACATTGGATAGAATTGTTAATTAAGCATGTACATGTTACTTAAAAAAATGAAGGATGTGGATAAATGAGTGACTGGGGTCGGAGAGGTGAGGGTGTGCGGTGAGACAGTGCTGTCGGTGTGAAACACTGAAGGTTAATTAATTTGACATTGCCTGGGTGAGTCAGGCGCTGGGAACACTAACAAATCCAAACGGAAAATAACATGATCCCACTGTTTTTGTGTGTTTTTGTTTTGTGTTGTGGAGCTCGAGCTCAGGGCCACATATCAGTATCACTGTCTGATCCGAGAGGTGTGTGTGTGTGTGTATGTGTGTGTGTGTGTGTATGTGTGTGTGAGAGAGAGACAGACAGACAGGGGGAGAGAGATATAGAGAGAGAAAGATGAGAAGCCAGAGGGCGAAAGAGGGGCTGAAAAAGTAACGAACGGGTGAAAGAGACAGATTGTGAGAGAAAACGATAGAGACAGACGGAGAGAGAAAGATGGAAACAAATAATTAGAAATCAATGCAGGAATGTAACCATGACAACGGGTGTAACTATGTGTTCTGGTTATGCCTCTAATATTCTTTTATCTTTTTTTAATAGGTTAAAGATTTGTAGTCTACTGCATGCAGAAAAATTTGAATAAAGAGCAATAAGTGCGATGTGGGGAAAACCATTGGCAACATGTAAACATGGCAACACCCAGACAACAGGTGTTATAACCTGTTGGTATGCTCACAGGAAGGTTAGTTAGATAATGTAAATACTAGCTCAGTGACGCAAATATCAATACCTAAAAAATTAAATTAAGGTGAGCTATGTCATGTTCGCTAAATAGAACGAGAGCCGCTGTGGTTCATACGAGTATGTGATGCTTGAACAAACCCTCGTGTTTAAACACTGGTGAGTCACAGCGAGGTTAATGAGGTAAAAAATTTAAGAAATAAAAAGTGATAAACTGACTTTAACCAAAACTCTGCAATCACTCTGAAAGCTGCAATCACTCATCTCCACTAGCTCTCATGACATGCTTCCAATTTTTCACGTTTTCATATACAAAACACTTGTCCGTGGAAGGCGCTTCAGCCTCTTTCTCATGAGTCACCTATAAACTGCTTTTATTTTCAGGGTGAATCGCTACATTGTGGCCAGAGCGAACCACACCACGCTGCACCACTGTCACCAAGGACATTCGCATAATCCACTTGGAATTAACACACATTTACAGTTGTGTTAAGGCATCGATCAAACACAAAAGAAGGAATAATAATTAGAACAGTCATACAGTTGTGCTGAACAGATCAACAATATAATACAATAAATCGACCTTTGAATGCATTTACAGACTATTAAAGGGTGTGTGAGGGCAGCGATATAGTATTATCTGAAGAGGGAATTATCTAATATATGAATATTTAGAGTGACATTAAAGCATTTGCATTGAATGTAGCACTTCTAAGAACACTCAATGACTAACAAATTTAAGTAAGTGAGAATCAGGCGAGTGAGAGAGGTACAAAGAGACATAGAGAAAGAGAGAGAGGAAATTACAACTACGCAAGCAGCACAATCCCACTTCACAGTATACTCACTGTCTAATTTTTCATCTCGCCTTCTTTTGCATCAATAATAACTCTTCTTTTAATGTACTTTCTTTCATTTTATTATTATTATTATTTTTTTATTATTAACCTTTGCTTTATGTTTTTCCTTCTTTTTCAGTAGTTTTTTAATCACTATTGTCACGTTATTTTTGCCCGCACAGTTAATTATGTGTGAGTGTGTGTGCGTGTATTTCTGTTGTTATTTTGTGACATGCTTCTAAGCTTTGGCAATATGAGTGTACCCAGGATCCCGCATACAATATCTTTGTCCCACAGCTCCTGCATGACTGTTGCATTTCACATAATATTGTTAGTTAGTTTTGTTGTATCCTCTCTTATTTAAGTTTGTATGCCCCTGAGTGTTTATAAAAATAAAAAAAATAGTGATACATTGCTTTTTTGAGTTTAAATATTGCAAATATTGCAACTTTCTCTGTTATGTGTGTAAATTATTTTACTGCCCTCATGGGGGTCATAGTGAGTTGTGGATCGTACTGGACTACCCAGGGCCCCAATGACGAAGGGCGCATGTAATTCCGGATGAAATATGAGAAATTTGGATCAAGTTAAGAAAGGCGCGCGAATGAGACTGCTTACGTATAGGGCACAGAGCTCTATGTGACATCCTGCTGCCATAATGTACATGGAGTTAGTGGAGAGCAAGTAGCCGATTTAGCTGGTGGGTAATGTTTTTGATTGGGTGAATATTTTAAATGGCAGCTGTATTAACAGGAATAAATAGTCACATGCATCTGCTGTTTCACTTTAACCCTCCGACACTAGAATATGCAGAACCTGAGCCATGCAGGTTAAAGTGTATGGTTAGTGTTAGACAATATGGCTGGGCATGTGCTACAGAGGCGATGAGTGTGTGTGTGTGTGTGTGTGTGTGTGTGTACACATGCAGACCCAATGCCCTTATTTTTAGAATCCCACTCCAAGCTTTTCTAAAAAGTTGACAGCTATGCTTTAACCTTCAGAGCTGAGAAAGTGCGTAGCAGGGCAAGGTGGGTGGAGCGTCCTCAGGGCGTGGCGTCAGAGCGCTAGCAAGTGTGAGGATTTAGTTTTATGTGGGTTAGGGTTTGTTTTCTGTTGATCTGATTACTGACAGCATCACGTGCTGTGACAATAAATGCAGCATAATGAAGTTGATCTTAATTCCTGGTGAAATGAGTTTTAGAGTATTTTACTGACATTTTTTGAGGTTTTAGGTTTTCTTGTTTGTGAAAAAGTCATATGTTTTTCAATGTATTCATTTTTTTTCTACAGTATGTGAGACAAATGAAGACACATTTATTATTAATACTATTGTGTGTGTGTGTGTGTTCACAAGGCTGTTTGGTAATAAGATGATATTACATGGTGTAGTGTGTGTACAGTATCCTTACATGCATGTGTTTGACTGCACGAGTGTGTGTTTAATGTAGCTTGACCCCTGAAGCGTTTACAGCTTAACACTGTTCTAGTGTAGCGTCACTGATCTTTAGTTCATTTAATTTATTTTTGTGATTATTACACACATTATTACTCTGGAGACCCCTAAATTGTAATTATGTCTCTTGTTAATAACAAAATTCTTACAACCCTCACTTAGATCCTTCATGGGTTATTAGAAAGAACTCCACCAGCAGATGGGGCCCCCTTTTGGGCAGCAGAGAACACTTGATAAATAAATAACATTTATACTGTAAAAAGAACCCATGACAAATGAGGAACCTTTATACCGAGTGAGTGTTTATCAGAAAGAAATCCTACCTTGAACTCTTTAAGGAGGAAGCTAATAATTAGAGATGGAGAAAAAATTAATTCAGTGATATATCATCATTCTTTTGAGTGGCAATTCATGTATTGCCACACTAAATAATAATAATAATAATTTTTAAATGATTTTGTAATTTACTGTATGTATTTACTTTAGCTTTGAAAAGAATCTTGACAGAGCAGAGTTTTCGTTAGTGTGTGTGTCTGAAGCTGAAGGAAGACGTGAGAAGGGAGGGGGCTACTGTAAAGAACCACTCCCTACTAACTCCCTCCTATTGTGTTATACAGTAGCTAGCACAGGGGTCTACTGTGTGGGACACACACACACACACACACACACACACACACACACACTAATGGAAACACTGTTGTCGGGAAAATTCTTCAACAAGGAACCTCTCTAATGACATTCAAGCGACCACACACACCCATGGAATCACTGCTGTAAAGTAAAAATAAAACAAATTTATCTTTGAAAAGAATCCCGCCAGAGCAGTGTTCCTGCTCACACACACACACACACACACACACACACACACACACACACACACACACATACAGTATATGTATAAAATCATGATACTTACAGAATCGCAATATAAATTTAATCAACACCTAGGTACCATAATAATATCGTATCGGGTGATTCCCATCCCAACTGATTATAATGAACCATAACTATTTAATGAATCTCAATAAGCCTAAAGAACCCTTTTTTCTGTGGAGACTGAATGAAAAACGGCATGACAGGTTCTACAAGAAAATAATGAGTAATAACTTGAAGTTTGTTGTATACACTAAACTAGTTGTGTGCGTATGTACATGTGTGTTCTGCAGATATTCGGTGGCTTGGTGTGGATCCTGGTGGCTTCAACTTATGTGCAGCCGGAGAACCCTCAGGGCTGGGTGATGTTCGTCTCCGTGTTCTGTTTTGTCATGACCTTCCTGTGGCTCATTATTTTCGCCTGTGGAGCACATAAGAACAAAGGAGCCTGGGCCACCGCGGTGAGCATGAGCACTAACACACACACCACCCATCATCATCATCATCATCATCATTATATTCACTTAGCAAGAATATCTCCAGAGAAACTATTTCCTCATCAATAATGTTAATAATAAATAAATAAATAAATAAATACACTGGGGTAATAAATAAATAATAATAAGTAATAAATAAATACACTTTAATAAAAAAAATCACGGTGATTACTTTGACACATACTGCGATTGTGATTTAAACTGGGAAATATAAATATTAAATGCAGCATTTTGTATTAAATGGTATTTATTGATGCTAACGTAATCAGAGTTGGGTTATGCAGCTGTATAAATCAGTTCCTGAGCTCTGTGTTAAGGTGGTTTTGAGTTTTTGTAATTTTATATGCTGCTTGTAAGGTAGACATCTGGTTTCTGTGTTTAATGTCTACACAGTTCTGTTGCTTCTGTAGTCTGGTGACTTTTGCATTGTTGATTTTGTAGTGTTGACTTAAAGTTTCTGTCAGTTTATGCCAATTAGTTGTCTCATGTGTGGAAAAGAGCAAAGATAATTCATGGCCAGGTTTTAGTGAGGCGTATCAAAAGTGTCCGAAGCTGTTTTCAACTCAATCTTAGTTTCATTGTGTTTGTTACAAAACAAACCTTATCTTATTTCTGCATCAACTGTCCTTATACTCACTCCAGACTAGATGGCCTGGCTAAACACAATCCCCAGCTTACTAACTGATTAGCTAACTAGTACCCTTCCTATTTTACAAACCTTCCAACAGCATTCAAACAGGTGGCTTAGAGCCATCTCTGTCATCTCATGCTCCTCAGTAACACAGAACCAGGGCTACAGATAACCTCATCCACACTCCGCTGCGGAAACCTCCAATCTATCAATCTTTTATCCATATTGTCATGTTTAAATCTTACTACTCCCTGTTTTAATTTGAAGTGTTTTTGTGTAAAAAATCACCAAATTTTTGCGAGTCTCAGTATTAGGCAAATACAACCTCAGATGAACAACACCATTTTGTACAGTGCAATTATTTATATAATTAAAAGAACATAAACATGTGGGCAATACTAAGTACCCCCCTGATTTAGTAGCTTGCAGATCCACCTTTACCAGCAATAACTTGAAGTAATCGTTTTTTTTTTTTTATGACCATTCGCTTATGGATGGCTTTCTTACGGCCCCACCAAAGCATTTTAACTGGGTTGAGGTCTGGATTTTGACTCGGCCATTCGAAAAGCTTCATTCTTTTATTTTGCAACCATTCTAATTTAGAGCTACTGGTGTGCTTCGGATCATTTTCCCGTTGCATGACCCAATTTCTACAGTTTTAGCTGTCGGACAGATGGCCTCATATTTCCCTTGATAATACTTTGGTATTGGTTTGAACTTCAGTCTTGCTTCCATGTTTTTTTAGACATGAGAGGTTTCTTCTGGCAAACCTTCCAAACAAACTGTACTTGTTCAGTCTTCTTCTAATTGTTCTGTCATATACTTGCTCAGTGAGGCCTGGAAGGCCTGACATGTAGCTCTTTGTTTTTTGTATTTCTCTGAGCATTACACGGTCTGACCTTGGTGAAAATGTGCTGGAAGCTCCACTTCAGGGAAGATTGTCAACTGTCTTGAATGTGAATATTTTTTTACATTGTAGTGTTGAACTCCAAATTGTTTTGAAATGGTTTTATTATAATTTCCAGATTGATTTACAGCAACATGTGCTTCTCTAAGTTCATTGCTTATGTTATTCCCTCTTGACATCGTGTTAATGCATGAATGCGCTGAATGCTTAAGACTAGCCAAAACTTCTACTTTCATAGATGTATGCAAATGATCAATTATTAATGGCTGATGATCTGCAGCACCTGGTTGCAACTGACCCTTTTAAAACCTTTGCAAGCAGAAATGGATTACTTAGTGTTTTACTCATGGTTTTTTTTTTTTCCTTTTTGGCTTCACTTTTGTTAAGTAAATAATGGCTAGGTGAAAATAGGTTGTTTTTTTGTCTGAGCTTGTTTTTTTGCCTAAGACAGAGACCTGCTACGATCAGATTATTTTTATTGTGCTTTTACACATAGAATGAAAAGAGAGGCACTAACTTTTGAACATAACTTTAGTTTCCAGACCTTTTCCCTTAAATATGGACATCCTGTTTCTTCTACCTTTTAAACATACTGTAGCTCTTTTCTGTTCTGGAAGCTAGAAGGTGGACAATACCCACCCATCAACAAAAACCAAACACCTCTGTAGATCATACCATATTAGAGCGCCTGATATCGTATAAACGTCATCAGTGTACAGTAAATGTAGTTAGACATGAGGGATGATCTACGTAAGTTCAGTGTTAAATCCAACCCACATATTTTATAGAGGAAGAAGCTGAAATTATGTATGTTGTCTTTGTATGTAAACGACAAGTGTGTCTGTGTCAACACTTTATATTTGCTATGTACAGTAAGTGTGCATTGCAGAAAACACTTTGTACTGAATTTACTGAAGTTAGTTTTCTGTGTGCATGTGTGTAGGACTTTGTGTACCACCTCCTGGCAGCTATGTTCTATCTTAGCGCTTCGGTTCCTCTCGCCACTGTCAC
>QNUK01000299.1:600000-843764 GCA_013621035.1 Clarias magur | reverse complement strand
AAAATTCTAAGAATCCTGGAAGCAAGGACGCACAAATTTACATTGTTTTGTGCCGTTATGGAAAATCAACCTTGGTTTTGTACCTAGGAAAAATTTTGTAATGTCTGATCTTGATGCCGTTTGATGCAGGCCATCAAAACACACTACAACCCACACTGCACATTAGGCTCAAAGTACAAATGAACAAAAGTCCTGCTTAAATCAATGATAGCTGCTTATTTCAGTGTTCCTTTTGCAAGATTACCCTTCAGTGACTTCAGGAAGTACTGCTGGGGATCATTTCTCATTTATAGAACTATAGACAGATATACAGCAAAACTGAAGTGTTATTACATACAGAATCTGTGCATTTACAGCAGCGATGTGCAGACCAATTTGAAGATCAGGGACTAACAGCCAGTAGCTGCAAACACTCACAAGACTCACTGGTAATGATCATTTCAGGCAAAAAACAAAAACAAAAAAACAAACTGAAACTTTCCTGTTATTGCTGCAAAATAAATAAACAAAAAACACAGCAAACAGATTACACTTTCACAGATCTATCCACACGTAACTGTGGACTGGTGATCTAGTAAAACCTAACATTCAGTACAACAGGAACTGTTTGCTTTCCAAGTTTTAAATGTGGATGATTTCACATTACCACTTGTTGACTATTGGTTGAGTGACAAAATGTGATGAAATATTAGTGATGGAGAAGACGTGGCAGTGTACAACAAAAGAACTCGGTTCGATCAATCTGAGGCATCGCGACATTCCAGTATTGAGCGTCTTCAAGCTCGTAAAACACTTTTCTGAAAATGGCCTGTCACATAACCGCCAACCTGCACAACGTCCATTTGTTGTGAAATTTATTAACTTTAAACACCGGGTTTGCAAGGAAAGACAACAAATCAAAGATGGACAACATTTGCTGCTAATGAGCTGTTATGGTGTAGCATAACCTGCCCCAGAGCAGAAAATACATTGTGTTGGATGAACTCAAGCCTAATACGAGATAATCAAAACATTCTGATTTAACATTGAGTTAAACAATAAATATCTCTAAAAGATACGCTGGAATACTACATACACTATATACTGTAATTTATCATACTAGTGCCATTAACACAAAGGGCCAGGCACTATACTTAGTCACATCCAAAATAAAAAAAAACTAATTAATAAAATAAATTGATTTCAGTGAAGCTTTAATAACAATCATAATGGAGACCCCACATTTAGAGCTTCTGTCTGGTTAGTTGGTTAGTCGTGTTTTTTTATTTTTTTATATGTAAGCTATCTGTCAATACACGGAGGTCGACTGAGAGCAGGGAAAATGTTTCATATTATTAAATAAATAAATGTGAAAAAATACACTTTCCAAATTTGCCCAAATTTTCAAGAGAATCTAACATCCACTATAAAATGAGATCTCTAAAACTCCTTCCCAACAGCGTGTGACTGACGGCACTCCTACTTAGTAACCCAGTGAACCATTGTAAGGATATATTTCATGATGAAAACTTCAAAACACTTATGTAAGTCACTCTGAAAAAGAGTATCTGCCAAATACAAATCTGCTGCTGTTCTTAAACTGTATTTACAGTTTAAACATTGACTTGTTTACTCTACTGATAGTTTTATAATGAACTTTGTGTCCTTTGGGTAATTGTTGGATGCATTCTACAGCAATTGTGTTCTGCAGACAAAAATTTACTAATGCTTGAGCATATATCATAAACAGAATCAAGATTACATTTGTTCAATTGTATTTGAAGGTGAATTGATCATCAACCAAGTGATTAAGAAATTTCATGCAGAGACTCTGGTATCCTGAAAGCACTTACAATCAAACTATAGTAATCAGAATATTTTTAAATTAAGAACATTTGAACTAATGACAATTCACACACATGCACAGATTAGCCACAACATTATTCCCACCAAGAGACACACACCGCACACCCTCAGAGGTGTGTGGGGTCAGAACCGCATCATGGAACATGGGGAACACAAAACCTAAGTCTTAAGGTTAATATACTTTATGTTATGGGTGATTGGTGTAAATGTCCATATCATATTTTATTATGTTGTGTTATCATTGTATGGAAAAAAATGTAAACAAAGAAGGAAAAAAATTTAAAACAGTTACATTTTTAATTAACTGTGCACTGCTGGCTTCATTACAGACGATGTTGTTCTTTCCGAAGCAAAAACACACAAGCACTTTAGATAGACAACCATTATGTCTTTACTTTGATGTGGAGTGCTGTGGGAGCTTTGAAGTCTGATTTTGAGAGACTCAATCTACATAATTGATGTGAAGTGAGTCAGTCTGATATAACAGGTGAGTAGACCTAAAGCCAACATTCAAACACACAAACATCGTTTCTGGTTCGCTTACCGCAAATGAAATGACAAAAATAAATATATAAATAATAATAATAAATTTAATCACAAAATTCAAAGACTGCAGCAAATGTGAGAAGGGCCAGAATGAAATCTTCAAGGCTTGTTTTGTATTTCTATGCAGCCAAAGCTATGTGGACACCTGAACAGCACAGCCAGATCGGTTTGGATGTCTTTGTGCACTACGGTGTTAAAATTTCCCTTCGCTGGAACTAATGAGCATATCCTGACCCTGTACAGGCATGACTGTGTGTTCCTGTCCACGAAGCGAGGTCCACGAAGACATGGTTTGTCAAGGTTGATGAGCATCATGCACAGAGCCCTGACCTCAACCCCAGTTAACACCTTTTGGGATGAACTTGAGCACAGACTGTGTTACCAGACCTCCTTGTCTGAACATCAGCGTCTGACCTCAGCAATGCACTGGTAGCTGAATGGCGACAAAAATGAACACAGACATGCTCCAAAATCTAGATGTTCACCTAATACATATGAATGTCATAGTCAGGTGTACACAAACCTTTGGCCATACAGTGCATGATATGACTGTGTGTGATATTTAACACAACTTTATATCATTTGTGTGCATGTGTACATGGGTGTATATCAATATTTATTTTGATGCAGCACACACCACTTTAGCACAATGTCCAATATAAACCCTCCTGGGCTATATTTTATTTGTCCACCTTTGTAAAAACAAAAAAGTGGCAGAAGCAATGTCCCTTGATGACTGCGTCACACAACAACAGATAGAAAAACATAGGAAAGCAATTATTAGATAAAAGCTTTTTCTTTTTTTTTTAATTGCATGCATAAGCAGATAAACCTTCTCTAGTAAAATACAGAAAGTTCTAGAGCCTTGTCTGAAAAAAAAAAAAAAGTTTCTCCTGGAGCAGAAACTAAAAGCTTGTGGAAAAAGTTCCTGAGGGGAACTACACACAACATCTACACATTCATCCCTATTTGCACACTCCCCAAACATTTCCATTTAAATTCTATTTCATACACAAATAACGTTTTCTATACGTCCTATATTTGTACAGCAAATTATTTCTATATTTGTACAGCTAAGTTTTTCTTTTTATTTTATTCTTATCCTCAATAGCTACATTTTCCATAGCTGACGTTTTTATTCCATATTTATTTCTTGTTGATAATCTTTTTAAGGTCACGGGCGGTGATATGAGCATTTCACTGCACGTCATACTGTGTATGAGACAAATAAAAATTTAATTTGAAGAAAAAAAAAAGGATCCTGTGTTTTTTTTCCTGGATGTTCTGGAAATACCAGAGGCGTTTCAGTAGGAAAGGAGAAAAAGAGGGATGTGCTTGCAATAAGCTCAACAGGATGTAAAGGTGTTTAGAGCACACAGGTAGGTCTGACCTTACAGCTTTTCTCTTCGGTTACTCTTGTTTGTTTCTTAGAGACCGAGTACAAGAGATAGAGGGGGGAAAACAAACAGGTACACAATCTGCAGAGGAGAGAAAAGGAGCTAGTGGAATGGAAGGAGGGATCAGGAGAGACAGGATGTGAAAATGTGAAAGGAATAGAAGTATTATACCCAAAAAAAAAAAAAACCACCCACACTTACATCAGACTGACGCACAAGCACTCGCAGATGAGACACAAAGGCCACATCCCATTACCCCCCACCCCACTCCTCATCCCCCTTCTCTTATTCTCACACACACACACACACACACACACACACACACACACACACACACACACACACACACACACACACACACACACACACACACACACACACACACCTCCCCTCAGGAACAGAGTCAGTCTGCTGCTTTGCTGACGTGGACTCCAGAGCCAGCCTTCCGGAGGAAGCATCAACAAACACAGAGCGAGAAAAACACACATTAAAATGAAAAGAAAAAATAATAAAAAACCCAGAGGCTGAGTCAGGACTAGGCCATACTCCAGAACAGAACAGCAGGCAGGCCTGTTTGGCGTGTGAACAGCAGCAAAACTCCTTTTCCTAACACATAAACAGCACAGTGCGTGCGTGTGTGCGCATATGCGTGTCAGACAAAAAAGACGACGGGAAATGTTGGCGAAGCTGGAGCGAGCTAAAAGCTTATACAGTGTGTGCTGTCTAGTATGTCAGCTGTGCCTGTGGACATACTGTGAAGGCAGACACCAGCCAGGTGTGTGTGTGTGTGTGTGTATACAGTCACTAGCACTGACGCCTCTGTGATATCCAGCGCGAGAGCCAACAGTGTGACAGGCTCACGTTTTTTTGCCGTCCACGACCTGAGTGCCCGTGGCACTGGGAGCAGACTGGGCTTTGCTCTTAATTACAGCTAATCCAGAATAACATACTGTTAGAGCAGGCACCCTGCTGGCATCTAATTACAAACGGCATCAAATCATTAAAACAAACATGCGACCGCCAGTGTATCCACTCGACTGTACCGACACCACCCTAATCTCTTCTTTAATCCTGTGTCTCTCAACACGAATATTCAGGATGACTGTATAAAGGCTGTTATGGTATTTACACACGTGTGCAGAAACTCGCCGCTAACGCTCAACAACTTATCAAAAGTGAACAAAAAGGGCAGTTTAGGGTTTTTTTTTCTCTCAGTTAAAAAAAAAAAAAAAAAAAGGCTGATAAGGTGCTCAACATGTGAATCAAGATGCACTGAAGCACCTTCGTGTTCCATCACTTTAAAATGATATATGAAAATATAAAATGTAAGATATATGATATATAAAATGATAAAATGAAGTATGACTGCATTTAATAATATATTTCAAGCAAGATCAAAGAGATGCTTTTGCAGTCTTGTCTGAACAGGATCAATAACTCTGCCATCACATTTTAAACAGCGGCCTACTTCCGCATTTTGTTCACTGTAGTTTTGACAACTGATGTTAACTATTACTGAGTAACACATGGACAAAACAGTGCTTACACGAACCAAAACCAGCTGCACTTTGGGGTGGTCAAGTGATCCAAAAAGATCCAGACTAGGGTCCCCATTCACTCAGTCAGTTAAGTACCACTTATCCTGTTCAGAGTCACGGGTAGCCTGGAGCCTATCCCAGGGGACATGGGGCACCAAATCAGGTCCAACCTGAACAGAGGCCCAATCCATTGCAAGACACACTCCATGGACTGTGGGAGGAGACCTGAGGGCCTGAACGAAACCCACCAAGCATGGGAGGAGCTCCATGCACAGGTCTAAGGGTAGGACTCAAACGTTCAACCCAGGGGTGCGAGGCCACAGTGCTATTAATTTTTATGTCACTGTATTGTCTCTAAGGTATTGTACAGAGTCAGCCCAAATAAACAAACAAACAAACAAATAAATAAACAAACAAACACACATATACATACAGTACAGACCAAAAGTTTGGACACACCTCCTCATTCAAAGAGGTTGAATTTGTATTATGGCAAGAAAAAAGCAGCTAAGTGAAGAAAAAAAAAAACGAGTGGACATCATTACTTTAAGAAATGAAGGTCAGTCAGTCCGAAAAATTGGAAAAACTTTGAAAGTGTCCAAGTGCAGTCCCAAAAACCATCAAGCGCTACAAAGAAACTGGCTCACATGCGGACCCTCAAGAGTCACCTCTGCTGCGGAGGATAAGTTCATCCGAGTCACCAGCCTCAGAAATCGCAGGTTAACAGCAGCTCAGATCAGAGAGCAGGTCAATGCCACACAGAGTTCTAGCAGCAGACACATCTCTAGAACAACTGTTAAGAGGAGACCGTGTGAATCAGGCCTTCATGGTAGAATATCTGCTAGGAAACCACTGCTAAGGACAGGCAACAAGCAGAAGAGACGCGTTTGGGCTAAATAACACAAAGAACACAACAAAGAAAACTCGCTGAATGAGAAAGTGTGTCCAAACTTTTGGTCTGTACTGTATATACTGTATAATTGTATATTATATTAAGATAAATTTAATAAAGTTATACATACCATTTATATATAATAATATTATCATAATGGTATCAGATAGGTCAATATATAACTTATAGCAATAAAATTAATTTTATGAAAATAATGATACAAGTTTTTCTTTACCTGGAGTGTGTGTAAAGTTTTTAGCTGACTATTTATGGAAACATTTTTGATTCTTGTCTTTCAGATAAAACAGACACAAGTACCAATAGTACCAGTGTGCACAGTACATTCAAACTCTATTTAGTAACTGCTGTAAGTGTAAGTCAAGTTTTCTTGCTGGCTAAAATAGACATGATGTTGATCACAAAAGCTTAAATATGTACAGTTACGACTTTGGAAAAGGGAATTGTGAAAAGAATGAAAACAAAGATCTGTAACATGAAAATATTTCAAATCCATTTGTATTTCATTACAGCGGGTGATATAAATTTTTTATAACTCAAATGAATTCAACGCTACACATTTATGTTCTGCCTACTGTTTGAGAGATTGTGTTGCATTTCTTTTACTTAAATGATGTACGTAACTTCAAAAAGCTTGAAAACACGTAACAGTAATGATTTTTTTTTTTTACTTCCCTGGGAAACAAGAGGATCACATTATGGGTTCAAACGTGTGCGTGTGTGGAAAATTCAGCCTCTGTAAAGGACGTTATTTGTATATTTGTGCGACTTCGGGGCTCTAGTAAACATGAAGGGCCCTGTGGCATCCGACTCAAAAAAACAAAAAGGTAAAGGAAGAAACATGCACAGGATTTAAAGGGGAATGCAGCGAGACTAATTCTGCAAACCCACACAGATTTATTAGAGAGTATAGCAAGCAGTTACATAACAGTAAGTAACCAGATAAAGATAAAGAGATTATGATTTAAGGAAAGGAACACTCTCGAAATAGTAGTAAGCTAATAGCTTATTATCGGAACTAACCACATTTAAAAAATATTACCAGAAAATAAACCAAAAGGTGCGCAGATCTAAAATCTCTCCTGCACGCGGAAATGGGAGAGAAGGATGAGTCACCGACTAGTTTATTCTCAAAGCTACAGACTGCAGATGCTATGAATGAATGGTGTGTGTGTGTGCGTGTAGCAGTGCATGAGATTTAACAGGAATGGAGTCGAGTGAGCAGACACACGACTGGTGAATCTAATCAAGTCACATGCCCTGTTTGGACTAACGTGATCTGCACTCAAGTGTGATGGAGTCCATGTCAGACTGGCACGAGGTGATTCTTTAAGCCAGTGCTGATTTGTGATGTCACTTTATCAAAGCTAAAACCACAATTCTGCATGCGTTCCTAAATACACAAACACACTGATATATTTTGGAATATGAGAATGGCCACTTTAGCTCAGTGCCTAAACCATTAGTGATGGTGCTCATCATACAGTCTGGCACTATGTCAGGAAATGAACCCTAATCGGTCACGTTTCCATTGCTGATCAAACGCAGTCATCACACAATCGTGCTAATAATCTCTCTGATTTGGAGTGACGTCTCCATCAGACAATACGACGGAATGTTTTGTCATTTTAAAATGTACATTTTTTTTCTGATGGATTTATTGAGGAACCTCACCATTTTGCCTAAATGTTGTCGTTTTCTTTATTAAATTGGTTTTACTACATGAATGTTGTCTCGTCAATGTAAGCAGTCAATTTGAAGAGGAAGAGATGGCATGAGACAACTTTCTTTCCTTAAACCTTAAAACAGTAAAACATCACAATTTTTTATAATTATTACAGGTGGTCCTCTAAACTATATCCACACTGACATGCCTTGTTGTAGGAGTGAATTATTTGTCAAGTTTGTTTAGAAATAAAAAAAATTGTATAAGGAGATAACAGATGCATCCTGCTAAGTAAAAATTAGTTTGACTGTATTGTTTAAATGCTGCACTTTTATGTGAGAAGACTAATGTTACAAGGATCTATGGCCACATCACAGCAGTGCTCATATTCACCACAACTGCATTTCTTCTTGTGTGATACTGCTTAACCACCACCATGTTCTTAAACGGCTCAGAGAATAAGAAAATGCATAAAGGAAGATGACACAATGAAAACACCAGCATTACCTGATTTTGTGTTTAGATGTGAGGTAACATTAATATTTACAAGATGAGCCTTTCTTCAAACTTTTGAGTTTGACAAGCCATGTAATTAAGCGATACACAATTAATGTTTTTTTGTCCTGTTTCCTCCCAGTCTTGCTTAGACAGTCAGTGTAGTTTTGCTTTGAGTAGAAACAGACACTTGACCAGGGTTCGGCCTGTTCTGGATTTGCATTATTAACCACGCCATGCTGTACGACAGTATCCGGTGGAAAAGTGTCATAAAGCTCAGACATCAGTGCCGGTCTAGGTTTGGTGACCTCTGTAAAAGGCCAGCACAAAAGGACATGTGCTGATTGCTGGGCTCCAAACTAGAAGTCACAGGTGGAAATAAAGTCCATGCAAAAACAATCCACTCCAAAGACAATATGAACTCTCTCTCACACACACAAAATTCTAAACCTCAAAAACCTTTTAAGCCTCTTTCACATGGCTTATGTCTTCTACTTCACTAAGCAAACAAATATTGTGATTTTCAGGCTTAACAGATAATGCGAAGCAACCTACTGGAAGCTGCCTAGAGGTGTTTTTATTTAAAAGCACATTTTTTACAAAAAGATTTAAGCCTTGCTCTTATCCTTATTGTCCAACATTTCTAAGAATAAAACACTTCAAACTAGTAGGGATGGGAATCACCAGGGAGCATCTGATACGATATTTTCAAGATACCTGGGTGCCGATTTGATTTGTGTTGTGATTTCCTAAGTACCACAATTTTATACAAATTCAAATTCAGAATTAAAGACAATTCAGAATATAAGACATGTACTGTAAAGTCAGTTGACTATCTTTTTCGACTCATGAAGCACTTGGGGGACAAACTGAGGAAAGCACCATCCACCCTCCTCCACTTGCATTGCCTCACAGCCACCCACGACTGGATTCTGTTGGTGTGATTCATATGGGAGAGTTTGTTCATTTTCCTAACAGCAGCTCTAATACCCCTCTCTCACCTAGTATGCGGTTTGACTCGCGGTGAGATGCAGTGTTAGGCACCGTGAGCTCCCAAGATTGCCCGCTGATGTTCTGCGAAGTTCTGCAAGGTCTACAAAGAGGACCGCCAAAAAAATTAAACATGTTTAATTTTTCGGGCAGAAAGATGGAAACGTACTCACAGCGACAAAACTTGTGGTGAATCATGATGAACCGTTCTTATGGCCACTGCGCGAAACCGTATAGTGAGATAGGGGTATAAGACCTGATATTAATCAGGTATAATAAACTTATTCTAATATTTTGCATTGTATCTCAACTTACACAGAGTGAAAGTTCAGCCTCAAGGGGAAAAGTTTGCCATTGGTGTGGTGAAGTTGTGAAGATTATTTGAAAGGTATCTGCACAGGTAAAGCTTTGTCTCCTCAGTGGACAAAGTAGTTTGCAGGGTTTTTTTGTTTTTATCTGCTTGCCCTGCAGAGGTGCAAAATAGAGTCCGAGAGAACACTGCATATAACAAGCAATACCAAGAACAAAATACAAATATTCAGTAAAAATTAATGCGATGATGCATGAATAAAGGAAATATCCAGTATACATGAAAGATTTAAACATTTTCATATATACATTTGCCTGAACTTCTCCACATTTTATCAGTTACAACCACAAATGTGAGACCAACACAACGTGGCATATAACAGTGAAGAGGAAGGAAAATGATGAGCAGTATTCAAAATGAATATCTGAAAAGTGTGGCGTGCATTTGTATTCAGTCCTCCTGAGTCAACACTTGGTAGAACCACCTTTCACTGCAACTACAGCTGTCTCTACAAACTGTGCACATATGGGGAGTAAATTTTTTGCCCATTCTTCTTTTCTAAATAGCGCACTCTCAGTCAGGTTGGATGGTGTGTCTGAAGAGCAATTTTCAAGTCTGGCTACAGATCCTAAAGTAGATTTAGGTCTAGACTTCAGGCTGTTCAAACATGAATATCCTTTGATATTTTCCTGCTAGAAGATGAACCACTGCACCAGTCTCAAGTCTTTTTGAATTCCCACAGGTTTTCTTCTAAGATTGCCGGTATTTGGCTCCATTATCTTCCCATCAACTCTGACCAGCTTCTCTGTGCCTGCTGAAGAAAATCATACCCACAACATAATCCTGCCATGGCATTTTATATTTAGGCCAAAAAGTTACATTTTGACTTCTTCCACATGATTGCCGTGCCCCCCACATGTCTTGTCACAAACTGCAATTGGCTATCTTTCAACACTGGCTTTCTTCTTCCCACTCTTCCATAAGAGCCAGATTTGTGTAGAGCACAACTAATAGTTGACCTGTGTAGAGATTCTCCCACCTGAGCAGTGGATATCTGTAGCTACCCCAGAGTTACCACGGGCCTCTTGGCTGCTTCTCTGATTAATGCTCTTCTTGCCCAACCTGTCAGTTTAGGTGGACGGCCATGTCTTGGTAGGTTTGCAGTTGTGTCATACTCTTTCCATTTTCGGATGATTGATTGAACAGCGCTCCATGAGATGTTCAAAACTTGGGATTTTTTTTTTTTTTTACTACCCTAACCCTGCTTTAAACTTCTGCACAACTGTTCCTTGGGATTCTTGATGCTGTTTATTCAGTAATGTTCACTAACAAACAGCTGAGGGCTTCACAGAACATTAAATTAAATTATTAACTATTAAATAGTTATTAAATTACACACATGTGGTCTACTTACTAATTACGTGATCTCTGAAGACAATTGCTTTCACTGGATTTTAGTTACAGGGATCAGAGTAGGGGGGGGGGGGACGAAAACAAATGCATGCCACACTTTTCAGATTTTTATTTGTAAACAACTTGAAAGCTGTTTATCATTTTCCTTCCACTTCACAATTACTGGTTTATTACAGTATCTCAATAAAATACATTTACGCTGGTGGATGTAACATAAAATGTGGAAAAGGTTCAAGGGGTAGAAAAACTTTTGCAAGGCACTATCTGCGTGTGTGCATGCTTGCGTCAGTGTGCGTCTTTGTACATTGAAGAGTGTTTAGTTCTTTAGTTTAGTTCTACTTCTTTTTTTACTCCAACTCTCTCTTTACATGTGGGTAGATGGAAGAGAGGGTTAGCAGGCTGGACCTCTGAAATTGTAAAATTATTAGAAATAAATCAAAATAAAGCCACATGCATTTATTGTTTGTTGTATGTAGCAGAAAACAGTTGTGCTGGCAGGTAATGTTGGCCCGTTCCACTGGCTACCACCGCAGGTCTATTTCAGACCTTTAGGAAACAGTATTATGTTCCATACTTTTTTATCATCATTATGCCACCCTGCTGAACTGAAGCTGGAATATCAATAAATGCTGATTTAGGTTTTAGTGAGCTATTTTTTTTGTACACTCTGTCGTGCTTGAAGTTTCCAGGAAAAGATAAGAATCACAAGCGAGCAGACCATGCTACGTAATTAAGGCACACTTGGGCCGATTAGGACAGAATTAAATTTGGTCTCTCACAGGAGGTAATATGGTTCACTTGCCACCAACCTGCGATAAACCTTAAATTAAAATTCTCTGACCCCCGCCCCCTCCCCCCCAACACACACACACACACACCCCACCCCCCCTTTTTTCCATAGTCCTGCCTGTTCTTATTAGGCAGACACACATGCAGTCTTCGGCCTGCATGCTGCAAAATACGCACTTCCTCCTACTAAAAATACATGAATGAATCCTTAAAATAGAGCCGGGACGGAAACTGGGAGGAGGTGTTACATTATTGATTTCAGTGTTGCCTCAAGTTCATTTTAAGGTTAAGAAGAATAGAAGTTAATCTCAGAATGAATAAGGTTAATGAAAGAATCGAGCACGGCCACCTCCCTCCCTGAGCACATGATGAGCAGTGAGTCATCAATCTGCCGGCGTCACTGACAGACAGGCGCTCGCAGCAACACGCCAGTTAGCGCTAGCCTCGCTCTCCTTTGTCCTGCGCTTCACACGCCTCCAGGAAAAGACTCTTGTAAATTTAGGCCACTCACATCGTTTTAGGCAGGGAGGTGATCTATCTATAGCAGTTGTTTACCGGAAAAAAAGCCTGAGGTTAACCACTACGGGAAGTGCTTTCTCCACATGCTAGTGTGCCACATCCTCATCCAGAACACTACACATCGTTTATCAAGTGTGAATAACCCATGAGAGACATCCGAGGTATGACCAACATGTCTCCAGGGGGTGCAAGCCAAAGAGAGCATGAGAAGCTCAATGACGACGCCTACGCCGTTGCAAGAACACAGGAAACATGAAGCTGAATTATCCATCATAACTCCATAAAGCTCTAATTACAATTATTGGTGGTTGACTAAAATGCAATTAGCTTCTGCTTCTCAGGAATGAAGATGACCATAACATTAAATAATTTCTATCATCTACCTATAATCCCCACTAGCACACATTTCTACAAGACTAACAAAACTAATGTTAAAAAAATTATGTAAAACAAAAATAAATGAATAAAAAAAAAACTGAATTACTTTTATTCATAAATAGGTAAATATTCAACCCGAGTCAATTGAAAGCATGTTAAGCATTCAATTCTAGGAATTGTCATAAATTCAGCAGGATTGCTGAAATGCGTTTGTGCTTTTGTCAGAAGATCAGGGATTTGAATCTTGATGATGCCGCACACATCTGTGGATGGAAGCAAAGAGAGCAAATCTGCCCTGCTCTGTCAATCACTGTGGACACTAGGCCAGTTATGTGTGCCTTTAAGCTCCTATGTGGAAGAGGACAGATCCGCCATCCACTAAGTGTGAAAGATTGCTGTGTGATGCAGCACAAGCAATTCTAAACAAAGCTTCTTCCAGTCAGTTCTAAACAGGGATGAGAATCACCAATCACCTCCTGATACCATATCATTGAGACACCTCTATCCATTCGATTAAAATAGTGATTCTGTAAGCATCAGTTTTATAAATAACCAGATTCAATATTACATTTTAGCCCAATTTTACACCTTCAAAAAAGTTTGTTGATTAATTAAATGTAGCCTGTTCTTTATAGCATAGATTCTCATAAATAAAAAAAACAGGCAATGCATTTCAACAATACTAACTTAAAATACAAGACTAAATTAAACAAAAAAAAATTTTACTCTTTCTCCTGAGCAGCATGCATCTTTGCCAAAATAATTATTTCTAAACAAACGTAAATAATACGCTTCTACTACACAAGATGAAAATTTGTTAATAGGTGAGTGCGCCACCTATAGGTTTATAAAGAAACGGTGACGTTTTACCTCCATCAAAATCACAAAACTCAACATGACGGTGAGCGCACAAGTTGAGTGGTTGCGAGCACGGGGTTTCTGGTCACTGGCCGATCGACCAGTTCATCTGTATTGTAAATGTAAAAATAGTTAGATTTTGGAGCCAGTGTAAAGATTACTGAATCGCCACACAAAAGAATTGTGATTCATAACTGACAATTTTATGTCAGGAGTCACAACATAAAGTGATGCATACACTTTTAGCTGCACCAGAGGAAATGCACTGCAACGATAACAACAAATCCAAAATGTGCACAAATGAAATTCATGACATTCCCAGCAGTGCACATGCAAGGTACAGATCAAGCAAAATAACCTGTATTACTCGTTTTCTAATCAAAAGCTTTGCAGTGCACAGTAATCTTTCACTTTCAGACACACTTCACATCCTACTGTGGCACCAACTGCCAATCACAGACACTTGCAGAGCAAGTCTTCTTTGAGACAGTCACAGTTCATAATGTTTTCATACATCCCACACAATGGCTGAACACAAAAGAACCATTCACACACACTGAATGTGTAAGACATCTCATAACTGCCACACAGAAAGCCAACACTGACTGTTGTGACTGAGAGTTCAACATGGAGGCTGCGAGGGGTTCTCCATCACAAATTGTAGCATCTGATGCATCAAACTACAATGTTAATGCTATCAGTGTGATGTAATAAGTGTTTGAAAGAAATACACTGGCCTTACAGGTACATTATTACTGTTAGTAAAACACAAGGTGAAGCAGATTCAGTATTACACAGCTTCAGTGATTTTTTTTTTATGTTTAGGTTTTCTATAATAATGGACAGCAATACAATCGTTTATACCTTATATGGATCTGGAGATAGATCTAGGAATGGATGGATGGATCTGGGAACGGATGAACTGATCATGAATCTGCTGATGAATGGGCGGATGTATGTGTTTGGGAATGGAGAAATGAATTTGGGGATGGATGGATGAATCTGGGAAAGCATCTGGGATGAAGTGCAAGATGGATCTGGGTTTGGTTTGCTGGATTGATCTGGGGAGGGATGGATGGACAAGTCTAGGAATGATACATAAGAGCGACTCCATGGCCACAAGCCCTCCAAACTTCAGTATTAGTAAAATTCAAAGCAATCATTATGCATTAAAGTCATAAAGTGCATGTAGTAAGCCTGGAGTTTCCAAATAAATTTTAAAAGGATGCTTAATAATACTCTTTATATGTATGGGTACAGTGAAGACAATTCTTTGCGTTACTGTGTATACTGAAATAGGTCAATTTACTGATGAAACCATCAACCTTTAGTAGTTGTATATATTTATATCTACACTATCAGCTATTGTGGAAACAATTGAAAGCAAAATAAAGTTAAAGACTTCATAAGATTTGTAAAGTTACAGAACAAGCAGGAGCTGAAATAAACAAAAAAAGTCAAAAGGCAGACTAACTAGCATCAAAAACGCAAATCAATGTACACACAAAGAATGTACACATGAAGCACTTAGAAGCAGTTAGCCATGTAAAAAGCTATACAGCAAACAGTACTTTTTGAGTACGAGTAATTTGATCAGACTTCTTCCTAATTCACTACACACACAAAAAAAAATCCTTTCAAGTGGAAAATCAAGGGCTGGAATGTTTTGCTTGCTGCATAATTAAAATCTATTCTGTAAAGCAGGGTGGTTTATTATGCATGGCAGCTTACTAATCTCCAATTTGCTGACATAACTAAAAATGAAAGCAGTAGAAAACTTTTTAATGTATAGAAGTACTTTGTGTATCTATTAAAACGAACATACTGCAAACATTCAGATCGTGAGCTGCACTACAAGATAAAGACAAATCAGACCTAAGCAATAAGGAAATAAGGAAAGTGGACAAAGCACCAGAGTTCCTATTCAATCAAGCTTACAATTCAACTGCTAGCATCACAAACCTCTCGGCGTAATTAAAGGCCACTTCACACTGAACACATTTCTGATGAGTGTTGCGTATGAAGAAATGGATGACATGCTTTATTTATTTGTATTTTTTTACTTCAGAGTGACGTGAATCTCATGCATGAAAAGGTGTATAAATAGTTTTGCCGCACATTGAAGGACTTAATTCCATAAAGATCCTTCCCCGTCACTTTCTATATCCTGTAAGTCTTAAAACCATAATTGAAAAGAACACGGTGCAACTTATACACAGTTTGTGATAAGTAATGAGAAGCTGTGCATGGGAGATGAGAGGAAATTAAGCTATGCGCTTTGATTACAGTCATAGTCTTATTTTACATTTCATGTCATCATCTATTCAGCTGTCCTCAGCTACTATATTATACTGACATTGAAATAATGCACTCGTGTTGTTAGTGCTTACAGAAAGTGAATAGTGCGAGATGGCTTATCTGAAAAGAAGATACATTTTTCAGAATGAACACAGTGGAATTGCTAAACAGTGATTAATAATGCACTGCAAGATGTTGTATACTTACAGGTTTTAGATTCTCTTCCATTTGCCAGGATTACATGATTTAGCCTCAGCTGCTATCTATATGAAGCAGACCTTGCTTTCTAAACCATTCTGCCGCATAAACGAAACACTATACTTAATTTAGGTACTGATGTTCCATTCTGTGTTTTGTAAGCTTTCTTCTTGCTTATTTGTGAGTTTGCTTATTCATGACATTAAATAGTCCCCGAGTTTGTAAACTGACCGTCCAAAAATACAGGCTATACGAAAAACTTCCATACATACGGAAAATTACACTTTTAAAATGTCTTAATGACGCAGAAATGTAATAAACACAGTGAAGAACTTCTTGTGCATGCTTATAATGTCTGAGTAAAACAGACACGCCCCCTCATTAACATACGAGAATGAAAAATTATCCGCACTCTGGTTATATTACAATGTCTGTTGGCCGCACTCACTCAACATCGTCAATCACTGACAAAGAAGAAGTTCAAAAGTCAGACATCAGCTGGAAAATTTATGCTTACACTTTTCTGCGATTCTCAAGGGCCAGCATAGGAACATTATCAGGAAAAAGATTCAACAATCAACAGTGCCTAAGCCTAAACTTTGGACTGCTATCCGAGGACGTCGTGATCTTGCATGACAACGCATGTCTGTCCAGGGTGAGGGTCAACACTTAAACTTCTTTTTGAGGTGTTAAAGCAAACTCCCTATAGTCCTGATGTTGCTCCATTGGACTTTCACTAGGGCTTTTGGTCCCCTGAAAGCAACAAAGATCCACTATTGAAGAAAAAGTAAAGACAGCGATGAGTACATGGCTCACAGCACGGCCTAAAATATTTTTAACGTGGGAATACAGCAGCTCCTTTACAGGTGGACACAGTGTATTGAAAAGCAAAAAAATTATGTTAAAAAATGACGTATCCGCCTTTTCTAAAAGTTAATTAAATTCAATAGCCAGAGTGCAGATAATTTTTGACTCACCTTCGTATAACCAAGTAAACAACAAGAAAATGATAGATGAGTAACACACAAAACTCATGAATAAACATGCATAGTATGTCAGAGCAAATAGGACTTGAGTTGAGGAGTTAAAAGTGACTAAATGATAAATGAAGGAGTAATATACAGTCACACGTTTTTCCACTTAAATAAAATATTAATTTAACAAGCATTTCAAGACAGGTCTTTAAAGTTGAAATCTAGCTGCAGGCATTTTAAGTGATAATGGTAAATACTCTTTCTAACTTTCTGATCTACCAGAATAAAATTATTATGCACTAAAACAAAGAAATCTGTAAAAATCTTACCTGTGATACACTGAAATTGACCATCCTCTCGCTGAATTGTGAAGGCCTCACCTGGGTTTACTTGCACCAAGATTACCTGGATGAAAAATACAAATAAATAAAATTCAGTTACTTAACTTCAGAAACACAGTCAAGTTTAAAGTAATTTATTTAACTTCTACTACTGTAATTAGTGCGATGTACACTATACATTATAAAACTAGAAAATACTATAAAACATGGCAAGATAAATAAGCATGTGGAATAAAGTCAGCACAAACTGTTATAATTCATACTTCTATGGTTTTATCATTATTAAATTAAATTATAATGAATAATTTACTAAATTAAAAGTACACTTGCTTGTGACTATTATTGATAAAAGGGACTGTGCATTCTTGTTTCAGTGAGCCAGCTGTCCATGATTTACCAACTGTACACAAAAGAAACTGACACTTTAAAAAAATGCGTGAATCATCCATGTTACCATCATAGCACCCTCCATGCTGAAGTAGTCTCACATACTATAGCTAGATTTTAAAACGCATTCTTTTCGGCTGCACTATATGGCAGCACTATTAAATTTTCAAATCTGATTCGTCAGATGAATTATTTCTTGTAAGAGTAGATTTCAGAACTGTCCCCAAATCAAATCATGCGATTATAATGATGCGGTCCTTTGATTATTATTTAATTACTTATTGTTTCTATAGTAACAAATATGCCTAATTAACTGAAGTCATTTTTGAGAGGAGACGACTTACTGTTTTTAGTAGATGTTAACATTTATTTAATCTATAGATTCAGCTATAAATTAATGTAAATTAATGTCTCACAGATTTAAGTAAATTAATGTCTCACAGCTGTTCCACATCATCAAATATAGTCTGCCAAAATGTTGAGGAATAAAAAGAATAAAACGCTTTGTAACATGTTACTGTTTTTTACTTAAATCAGGTGCCCATTGTACTAGCCTATACATTAAACGTCAGCGCACTCAAGTAGCTCTACTAAAAATGAACAAACTTAAGCAAAGCATCGTTTTTTTGGCAATTGATGGGCGCGAACACTACAGCACATAACTTTAATTAATTTTCCAAACCAGTTAATACAACCTGAAATCCAAATCTCTGTCATGCTGCTCCATTTTAATCTAAAGCCATAAATCATTCTTGAAATGGAGTTAAAGGTAAATAACAGAGTGTTCCTGCCCATGAGCTGCAAACCCACGTCATAGACACGCTAACGGCACTCATTACAGGGACACTTGTTCCATGAAATCAGTCTGAGTCAGCCCTCCGCTGAGCCTTTGTTAAGGAGCATTCATGACACATCTGGCATAGCGGAGAGCACCAGCACTGATCAGTTTCAGGAATGCAGTGGTCCTGATCCAAAAACCTTTACCAGTAAGTCTTTTCAGGAAAAGGGGAAAAAAAATAAATGTTGTTAATAAACTCATAGCATGGAATCTTCTACAGTGAGATTATGTATAGGGACAAAAAAAAAAAAAAAAAAAAGCAGAGGGTGCACACCAAAGCCTGAGGTGAGGCCACAGAGGATGAGAAAAGCAATGCAGCTGAAACATGATTAGCTTTTATGGCCTTGTGTTTTCAGGTTTACCATAGCGACCACAGGAGAGTGAGAGAGAGAGAGAGAGAGAGAGAGAGAGAGAGAGACTGATCCGTCAGGCTGAGCATAAGAGACTGGAGCCTGTCGTTCTAACAGAAACTAATTTCTTAGCTTTACATTGTAGCCATTTGTGAGTCGTTTGATTAAAAATCAAAAACCGTCAACAAAGAAATAAAAGAGCAACAGATGTGAATGTAAACCACGGAAAACCTTTCAGTCGCGTTCTAAACATTAACGTTGGGCTGCGGAATTGCAATATGAATGAACAAGCCAACAGACACTTTGCTTTTTCACTAAATGCCTATTTCAGAAGTGCACAGAGTCGGAAACAGACAAAGATGTGCATCATCAAACTACGGAGGCTTATGGCACCTGATTCAGTCTACATTATTACATTAGTCACATCAGAATTAAACTAAATAAATAAATAGTCTACCACATGCACGGCTATTAGAATGACCTCCTCATTGTAACATGCAGTGAGAAAGTTTAACAGTGTATTTACACAGCAGGGTAAAAACATCTAACCAGATTGAACATTCACCTCCACACTGAGTACATCCTACGTTAGAAATGCTAATGAATAAACAGAAGACGCGCTGTGTGCATCCGCCTTTACCTCATTCTTGCTGCTTTCATATTGCCTATACTCCCACGGCATGGGGCTTCGGCTGCGGGTCTCCCCCAACACAGCCATCGTTTGCACTTCCTCCCTCTTCCCATTCATGAATGCCGGAGAGACGCGGGCACGCGTGCGCTGGACCTCTGCGCACGCGTGTACGCGCACATGTCCGCGTACACCTACGCATGCAGAGGTGAACAGTGATGCATTTGAGAGGCCGTACTATGAGGGGGTTGGTTGAGGGAAGTCTTATTGAATTAGAGTCAAAATGCTCCAGTCGCTTGGCTGCACGCGCATGCAACAGTGTCTCTTCACTTGCTCGAGTCTTTCCTTTGTTCTGCCGAAAATGCCGGATTAATCCACCCTCTTTTTCCGTTTTAATGACAACTCTCCAGATCGATCATATATAAGCAGATTTAACGAAAAATTCTGGCTCCTCTTTTTCGAAAAGCATGCACTGAGTCAGACAAAATAATGTGACCGTCTAGAGAGAGAGAGAGCACACGAGAAGTGTGAGAGAAGGGGTGTGTGTGTGAGAGAGATGGAGAGAGAGAGAGAGAGAAAGAGAGAGAGCGAGAGAGAGAGAGAGAGAGAGAGAGAGAGAGAGAGCGCGAGCGTGAGAGAGAGAAGGAACGAACTGCCACTTACTGTTGCCCGCATCTCTTCCCATTCAAACGTGCTTGCTTCAGCTGGGCTGGCCACTGTGTCAGGAATCTCGTACACCAACCACCCCCCTCCCCCCACCCCCAACCACCACACACACACACACACACACACACACACACACACACACACACACGCACACGCAGAGCTCCAGGGGGTTAGAGTCACCTTCTTTTTCTTTTAGAAAAGGTAGATAGGTAGGTAGAGCAGCACGATGGACACATGGAGGGCCTGCCTGAGCACCGATCACGCCCCCGCCCCGGAGACAGACTAGGAGGTACGACCTGCTTCTGGCTGCTGGCTGGAATCTGTTTACTAGATACAGGGAGCATAGCACGTATTTGCTCTCTTGCTTTATCTCCTCGCCTGCACTCTCTGCAGCAGATGGATGGCTCTCTCTCTCACGCGCTCGCTCGCTCTGCCTCGCTGCCACTGCCAGTCTCCACAGCAACCCCTTCAACAAATAAGCTGCGTTGATGTCCGCAGCATTCCATGCTGGAAGAGATGAGAACAGCTAATCACCTGCGTGCTGATCGTGAAAGTGAGAGAGAGAGAAAGGCTGTGGGCTGAGCAACTTTTCTCTAATTCGGAAAAAGAGCTCGAGATGAACACTTGTGTCTTCAGCGGCAACGAGTAAACTCTAGACTTGACTGAACCGTAGACTAGGACTAGAGGTTGGCAAATAAGAGAGAACCCACACAATGATTTGTTGTGCCAATGAAGCTAAAATCTTTCTGTAATTATCTACATCATCGACTCGGTCGAGTTGCATCTCAGACCTCCTGCACCATGAACATGAATGCATGGATTCAAAAGACGGCACAATCGCAATATTCAAAATCATTTCCGATGTTCTCACATATTAGACCATGGCTACAGCATCAGATACAGCGCCCAGCAACCACAGCACATCCATCATCTCTTTATGTAACAAAATACCTTATAAAAATATAGTAGTGTAATATAAAAATACTACGTCTTTAATAATGCTTTATTAAATGTACAGTATTTTGAAGCAGTCAATTTGCCAGGGATTTCACAATCAGCCGTGACATCACAACCACCTGTCTAATATTGTGCAGGTGCCCCTTGAGGCACATCGAACCTCACAATACGTTTGTCCAGAACATCCCATAAATGCTCAAACAGACTGAGATGTGTGAAAATTAGAGGCCAAGTCATCACTTTGTCAGGCAACTTCAATTCCAAAGTCAATTCCAGAACAAGAACTTGTGTCGGGGTACATTAAGAAATACCACTTGCCATGAAGGGCCGTAACTTGGCCTGCTAGAATGTTTAGGTAGTTGGAAGAGTCCACATACTGTAAATAGCAGGACCCAAGTTTACAAAGCACAACTGTGCCCAGAGCATTACAATCCCTCCAGTGGCTTGCCGGATTTCCACAGTGCATCCTGGGGCCATCTCTCAGATAAGTAATAGCACACAACCTGTCCACACAAGCCAAAAGAAAACGGGATTCATCAGATCAGGCCGCCTTCTTCCATGCTCAATGGTGCAGTTCTGATGCTCAATAACCCATCTCAGGCAATTTTGGGACTTTTGGACAGGGGGACTCAGTATGGGCACTGCCAGCCATTACACAATCCCATACGTAGGAAGCTACAATCCACTTTGCATTCTGAGACTATCTATAATAATCAGCATTATATTTTTGAACAATAAGTGCTACTGTAGCTCTTCAGACCAGATGAGCCAACCTTCCCATTGACATGTGAACTGAATATGAATTATCACCGGGAGTCTAAGATCCTGTTACCAGTTCACTGCTTGCACTTCCTTGGACCACGTTTGCTTCAGAAAAACAGGCCCATTTTTTCCAGCTTCCAACACGTGAGAATATGAAAAAATTTTTATATTGAAGAACTAATACAATCATATACCACAAACGCAAGATCTGACTTCTCACTTAAAATCCAACATATACCACCTCTCGACAGGTGCTATTCATCTATTGATCTAGTCCAAGCAGTACTTGGTCATGATTAATCAGACTCATTGTAAAAAAAATAAAATAAAATAATAATGCATATATTTTTTTTAATACTAAAAGTGGTTTTGAGGGAATGAGGAATCATTTACACACGTGAATTGGCCACGACAAGAGTCCCGACCGTAACCCCATCAAATTACCTGGGATGTGCTGGATAAGGCTTATTGGAGTAGCTTGACTCTCTCGTAATCGATGCACAATCTCTTCCAAAGATTTATCCTATTCTGAATGGAAATTAACGTTGTGATGTTGCATTAAGTTCTTGAAACAATGCCACAGTAAATGTGCACTGTAATCGAAGCTTACGATGGTCCAACAAAATATTAGTGTGTGAGACCAGTGGGTGTTTGGCCACTCAGTTCACATTTGAAATGCTGTTGAACTACTAGAAATACAAAATAAAGTGCTGTGAAAATTATCATTTTGAATACGTCACTTAAATAATTGAGATCACCAAAGTAATTTTAATTTAACATGAGAAAAAATAACCAGAGTAAATACACTATGCACATTTTAAATGATGATTTCATTCATTAAGGGGGGGGGGAAAGCTTTCCAAACCTGCTTGGAAAAAGTAATTGCCCCTAAAGCTAATAAGTGGTTGTGTCATCCTTGGCGGCAACAACTGCAATCAAGCGTTTGCAATAACTGGCAATGAGTCTTCCGCATCGTGAGATGAACCTTTGTGTTCTCTTTGGTCGGCAGTGGCTTTCGCCTTGAAACACTCCCATAGATGCCAGTTTACCCATGTTGAATCATGAACACTATCCTTAAGTGAGACACAGTGAGCCCTGCAGGTCTTTAAAGGCTGTTCTGGGGTCTTTTATAAGCTTATGGATGAGTCGTCGCTGTGCTCCTGGAGTCAGTTTGGTTGGGAAGGTTTACCACTGTTCCAAGTTTTCTGCATTTGTGGATAATGACACTCACCATGGTCCAAAAGCTTTCAAAATTAAGATTTCCAGAAAATGTGAGTAATTACAGTTCATTCATGGCTTACCAAAAATCAATGAATAAATAAAAATAATATAATAACTTTTTTCTTTTTTTATTACCTATTACTTTTTCCTCAGGGGGGCGGCAAGATTAATTTCATTTTGTTTTTATTCAGGTTATCTTGGTATAAAATCAAAATTAGTTTGATGATCTGAATCATTTAAGTGTATCAAATCAAATTTTTTATTCAGAATTACATTTTCATATAGCTTATCATTATAATTAAATTATATATTTTAACATTTTAATTACATATAATTAAAGCATTATAGCTTTGTGTTTAGGCTGTATTTCTAGTATTTTTGTTTTTTAATCAGAGTTGGTTTTGAACTGACTTTTTAATCCTTGACTTCTTATAGAGGAAGGCTCTACTTTGTATATTTAATTGACTGAGTGCTGACAATTTAATTAGCAAATGAAATAAAAACACTTTATTTGGAATGTTATTTTTCGAATTATATATTGCCGGATTAAAGCAGCACTGAGTTGGAAGACTTTCAATGTGTTCATGTAAGATGTGGGCAAAAACACAGTGTGAGCGGCCGTCTTTCTCGACGGTCAACCTGTCATGGAATGTCCTTGCATGTAAGTACACACATCAACACATCCTGCACTATTCCTCATCTCCCACCCAACACCTTTCACACAGGGAGCTGCTGCACAGCTTCTATTTATACTATGATCGATGTACAAGAAAATGGGTTTGGAGGACCATCTCATTAGTTGCTGTGTTGTGGCACTAATCCGGTGGTTAAGGAACAGTTAATGATTTGAGTATCTAGATGTACGCTACTTGGTCATATACCTTAACACACCCTCTCTCAGGCTTGGAAGTCACTATCATTTGAAACAAACCATACAATTTGTGTACCGAGTCAGACAAGCAGCATAGGGCACGAAAGAGCTGGCAATATAATTCAAGATAACAGCACACAAACCCAAAGCTTTTACGAAATTCCCTACTGTACATTATGTGCTTGCAAACCAAGACGAAAACAAGGCTTCAAGTTCTTTTCAAAATGCTTTAGATAAAAGAAGTGTTTAAACCCCATCCTTTCTCCCTCTCTCTCTCTCCCCAAACCTGCTCTGTCCTCACCAATGTTCTACTGTACAGTCGTGGCCAAAAGTTTTGAGAATTACATAAAATATTGAATATAGAATTACATAAATATTGGAAATTGGAAAAGTTGCTGCTTAAGTTTTTATAATAGCAATTTGCATATACTCCAGAATGTTATGAAGGGTGATCAGATGAATTGCATAGTCCTTCTTTGCCATGAAAATGAACTTGATCCCGAAAAAAACTTTCCACTGCCTTTCATTGCTGTCATTAAAGGACCTGCTGAGATCATGTCAGTAACCGTCTTGTTAACTCAGGTGAGAATGTTGACGAGCACAAGGCTGGAGATCATTATGTCAGGCTGATTGGGTTAGAATGGCAGACTTGACATGTTGAAAGGAGGGTGATGCTTGAAATCATTGTTCTTTCATTGTTAACCATGGTGACCTGCAAAGAAACGTGTGCAGCCATCATTGCGTTGCTTAAAAAAGGCTTCAGAGGCAAGGATATTGTGGCTACTAAGATTGCATCTAAAGCAACAATTTATAGGATCATCAAGAACTTCAAGAAAAGAGGTCCAATTCTTGTTAAGAAGGCTTCAGGGCATCCAAGAAAGTCCAGCAAGCGCCAGGATCGTCTCCTAAAGAGGATTCAGCTGCGGGATCGGAGTGCCACCAGTGCAGAGCTTGCTCAGGAATGGCAGCAGGCAGGTGTGAGCGCATCTGCACACACAGTGAGGCAAAGACTTTTGGAAGATGGCCTGGTGTCAATAAGGGCAGAAAAGGCCACTTCTCTCAAAAATAAAACATCAGGGACAGATTGATCTTCTTCAGATTTGGACTGCTGAGGACTGGGGCAAAGTCATATTCTCGGATGAAGCCTCTTTCCGATTGTTTGGGGCATCTGGAAAAAGGCTTGTCCGGAGAAGAAAAGGTGATCGCTACCATCAGTCCTGTGTCATGCCAACAGTAAAGCATCCTGACACCATTCATGTGTGGGGTTGCTTCTCATCCAAGGGAGTGGGCTCACTCACAATTTTGCGCAAAAACACAGCCATGAATAAAGAATGGTACCAAAACACCCTCCAACAGAAACTTCTTCAAACAATCCAACCACAGTTTGGTGAAGAACAATGCATTTTCCAGCACGATGGAGCACCGTGCCATAAGGCAAAAGTGATAACTAAGTGGCTCGGGGACAAAAACGTTAAAACAAAAACCCACCAATTCTGACAAACTCCAAGAAGTGATTATGAAAGAATGGGTTGCTATCAGTCAGGATTTGGCCCAAAAGTTGATTGAGAGCAGTCCAGTCGAATTGCAGTGGTCCTGAAAAAAGGGCCAACACTGCAAATACTGACTCTTTGCATAAATGTCATGTAATTGTCGATAAAAGCCTTTGAGACGTATGAAGTGCCTGTAATTATATTTCATTACATCACAGAAACAACTGAAACAAAGATCTAAAAGCAGTTTAGGAGCAAACTTTGTGAAAACTAATATTTGTGTCATTCTCAAATCTTTTTTTAAAAGTGAATATCGTGCAAAATTTCATTTATTTCTGTAATGCAACTTAAAAGGTGAAACTAATGTACGAGATAGACTCATCACATGCAAAGCAAGATAGTTCAAGCCGTGAGTCGTCATAATTGAGATGATTATGGCGTACAGCTCATGAAAACCCCAAATCCACAATCTCAGAAAATTTTTATATATTACATGCAATCAATAAAACAAGGATTGTACATATCCTTTTCAGAGGTCTGATATTGTTCCAAGTATGCATATGTACTCTGTATTTGGTTTGGGCCCCTTTTGCAGCAATTACTGCCTCAATGCGGCATGGCATGAAGGCCATCAGCCTGTGGCACTGCAGAGGTGTTATGGAAGTCCAGGATGCTTCAATAGCAGCCTTAATGAAGCACAGTGGACCAACACCAGCAGATGACATGGCTCCCCAAATCAACACAGACTGCCTCTCTGCCCAGGTCATCCCTGCTGCTTGTGCACCCTTTTCTTCCACATTTTTCCCTTTCTATTAATGTGCTTTGATACTGTACTTTGGGAACATCCAACTTTTTTTGCGATTACCTTTTGAGGATTTCCCTCCTTATGGAGGATGTCAATGATGGGAAAGACTGCTGACATGATGGTTGTGCAGAAAACCATGATTGTACTTCCTACTGACCATTTAAAGGCTCAGGAACCCTTTGCAGATGTTATGGCTTAATTAGCTGAAGTGGGACACTTATAATATATAGACTATTGAACCTTTTTCAAATTGAAATTTTCTGAGATTGTGGATTTGGGGTTTTCATAAGCTGTAAGTCATAATCATCTCAATTATGACAAATCACGGTTTGAACTATCTTGCTTTGCATGTAATGAGTCTCTCTCATTAGTTTCACCTTTGAAATAAATGAACTTTTGCACGATATTCAAATTTTTGAGTTTCACCTGTATATTGTCGGTGTTCTGATGAAACCTCGTAACTCAATTTCAGGAGAGCAAAAAAAATTTAAAAAATGCACTTGAAAATGTACATGAAAAAAAAAAAAAGAAATTGTACAAATGTATCCAAGACAAATACATCATATATACAGCACAGAGTAAGTTACATGTTGCACTAAAAATAATTAATATACATGGTAAAAAAAAAATTATTTTGGCAAAAAATTGAGTTACGAGGTTTAATCAGAACACCGACGATATGAGAATCTTCAAAAATGAAATGGCATCCACTTTTTATCCATATGATAATTTCATAGCAATCACATTTAGGACATACGGGGGGGGGGGCTCATGGGAGACGACACCGCAAAAAAAAAAAAGAAAGAAAGAAAGACGACCAATTATTGTAATAACTTTACCACAAATTATGAAATTAAAATGTCAAAAGATAAGATATTTAAGATATTCCCCAGCATGAGTAATAAATGATTTGCTTAGGGAGATTAGAGACGGGGACATGTAATTCCTTCTGTGGCGTCATGGGCACACTGAACTAGCTGGGAAGAAGTGCAAAGCTGTCAGGGAGGGGGAAGCAAGGGTGATTAGCAAACACGGCTACAGCAGTTAACGCTGGTTTTATTGCCCTGGAGATGGGCCAGTGCTGGTGTTGCGTTCACGTCTGTTAAAGCTGACGTCTTTACCCCGGCCATGAGTCAAGGCTCAGGTGCCTCAGTGTTTAATTGTTTACCACTGTACTGCTGCGGCACAGCAGCCAAGTGACTGAAACTGTTGTGTGTGTAATTTTGAGATGTTTTAAAGCATGGGAAAAATATAGATTTATAAATAAAATAGGGTTTGATAATGAAAAAAGTTTACACCCAGGGGAAAAAATACTACATGGAGTATCCTGGCCTATATTTGAAGCTAAGCTGATTTCTACTTTCAGATGATGTGTAAAATGTGGTTAGTAAAGATGGGAGAAAAACAAATTCAGTGATGTATAATGATTCTTCTGTGTAGTACACTGGCTCCAGAATTATTTATTTTATTATAATTTTTCACATTTTTTTATCTACATTTTCCTTTCAGTTGGCAAAACACCACAATTCTCTATATAGGTGGTGAACATTTTTAAACTGTGCAATATTACCTAGTGCATTTACTTTGAAAGTGTAAATATTGTATTGTTTATTTTCTTTTGTATTTATACACTGCACTGTCTCTACTTTATATTTGCACATTTTTTCTTTGCTGCTGCAACACAGAAATTTTCCCACTGTGGGGCAAATAAAGGTACATCCCATCTTAATTTTATTTTGACTCTGGATATTTATAAAATTGAGATACTTATAGAATCGGGACCTAGGTATGTTGAGAGTATCGTATCGGCATGTCCCTGATGATCCCCATATCTACTGGTTAGTATGATGTATTTCCTAAGTTTTGCAGTAACCTTCTTCTTACCGTCTGTACAAGCTTGCTAACTTAAGCTAGTGCATGCTGTTGTTTCTGTAATATAAAAAAAAAAAAAGTGTAGCTATTTTTTTGTTATAATTTTTAAATGTTTTTTTAACAGCACAAACATTTGCCGAGACATAACCAAGCTTCCAGAGGCATCCATGCCCCCCACTTCACAAGGTGCAAAGTACCACTTACAGGGTACCAAGAACGCAGTGGCATTACACTGATAAGCCTGTCCACTATGCTGTTGGCCACAACTCATTCCTCAAGCTGCTTAGCCTTGCTGGCTGACTGGACATACACAGGATGAATGTGTGTTATACTGTGTATAAGGATGTGTCGATACCAAAACTGGTATTGGGTATCAGTCTGATATCAGGCTTATTTGATCTCACTTTTAAAACATGTCTCTAATGACATCATCCAATGACCTTGTGAATCAAAGTTACAGAAATAGTTTATTAATTAACGAGGAAATCGGCAAATCACAAAATCCAGAGTTGCTACTACAGCAACATGATCAAATGATCTTATGGTCTTGTAACATAAATCTTTGGGATGGATGGCTGGTCTGAGGGCACTGAGCAGTATCGGTGATCATGAACGCAAGGTGCCACTTTTCACACATACACAAAGTTACTAATATAGAACAGTAAGGTGAGCATGTGGTGAAGTTAAGAGCACTTCACTTCTTTTCCACAGCAAAACAGTTCAAGATCACTCCCGACTACATGACACAAAGTTACAGTATGCACACACTGTTATTTATATAAACAAACATATACACACATACATAAATACATACATATCTATATAAAATGTTTATCATATTGTTCCTAGATATTCATCTGATTTCCCAAACCCCTCCATCTCATTCCGGTTATATAGCTTTGGGACGGTGGGTATAGATCTCGTATAATAGAGCGTTGTATTGATTTTTCTGGGTTCATCGTAGAAAAAAGTCATCCAATAGGATTCACAACCTTGTTTGGTGAAAAGAAAATTGACATGCAAGACCTCTTTTGCTGAGAATGTAGTTGCTTAGTTAATGCTGAAAGCAAGAGAAATTTCAGCACAACGTTTTACTAGATATTTTCAAAACATGAGGAGAAACTGATTTCAGCACACAATTATCTGGACAGTATACAGTACAAAAAAAACTAGAACATAATTGATGTAAAATTTATGTAATTTTTGTAATTTAATCCAAAAAGTCTCATTCTAGATGTGTTACATGTAAAGTGAAATATTTCAAGCCTTTTTTTGTTCGTTATAATTTTCCTGAGTACAGCTTATAGCTCATGAAACTCAAAAATGCAGAATCTTAAAATACTAGAAATTTCATTACTAGTTTGAATAAATTATTATTAGACATGTTCACCCTCCAAAAAGATGGTTAGCAACATAAGGTCATTTTTTTCAGGAAAT
Source organism: Clarias magur (assembly GCA_013621035.1). Lineage (NCBI taxonomy): Eukaryota > Metazoa > Chordata > Actinopteri > Siluriformes > Clariidae > Clarias > Clarias magur. The sequence continues at coordinate 814,015 of QNUK01000299.1, read as the reverse complement.
AGACAACAACTGTTGCAAGCTTAATATCAAGCCATTCCTTAACTAGAGACAACATCTTACTTAGACTAGGGAGAAAAATAACTGTGCCGTCACTCAGTGGACCAAACTGCTCTTTTCTGATGAAAGTTAATTTTGCATTTCATTTGAAAATCAAGCTCCCAGAGTCAAGAAGATTGGACCGGTGCAGAAGTTGCCTGAAGTCCATTGTGAAGTTTACACAGTCAGTTATGATTTGTGCTAACAGAGGGACGAGTGATTAAATGGACATAATTTTCAGAAGCTGAACATTTCTGCAAGTCCTTTATTGGAAATATTCTAATATTTCGTGATACAAGATGTTTTATTCTCATGAGCTGAAAGCTGCAATCATCAAAACTAATTTAAAAAAAATTTTTGAAATATTTCACTTGCCGTGTAATGAATCTACTGTAGAATACGAGAATTAACTCTTGCACAATATTCTAACTTTGAGATACACTGTACATTTGAAAGAGGTCATATTTTTCACTCGCTACAATGCCCAACTGTCACATACTGTATAGTTTATTAATAGCACTCTCCAGCAGATGGTATGGAAGAGTTCAGCAAATTAACCATAATCATGCATGCTGTCTCTATTTCCACCACCAAGCATTTACTTTGTACTCTGGTCCTCTTGCTAAATTTGGTTACTCTTCTTGCTCAGGTACCATGCAAGCGAAGCACGGACATACGGGAGGAGATAAAAATAGTGTAGAGCACTGACTGATTAAACACCGTCGTCACAGTCGCCCTGATTAATGTCTGCCTGGAACTGCTTCCCTAATGGCACAAAAACGCGTAAAAAGGTTAACGTAGTGTCCCAGTTAGGGGCAAATCTCCAAAGACTTCGTATTCACCCGTTTTGCTCCTTATATAGGGTATAATAATGAAGTAAACAGGACAGGGTGCATAGGCTGCCATAAACAAATATTTCACTTTGAGAGAAATACCGGATGGAAACACCAAGTTGAATTCATCAAGTGAAACACGCTTGGTCCCATTTCAAAATCATTTATATATTTTATTACTCATGCCCATCAAGTCGCCATCTGATTACCTCCAGCAAAGCTCAAGGTTCCTGAGGTAGAAATTTGTGATGAAGCAAGGCAAGTACTCTGCTGCAAGACATATTCCTGCATTTGCATTTGTTGCTGAGCTGTGGCAAAACACGCTGTTCTGTGGACAAGCGTTATTACTGAGAAATGACAAAGTAGGTTATCTGTGCATTGCTTTAAGGCCAAAGAAGGAATATTATCTGGACAACCAGCTTTCCTTGGATTTAGCTCTTTTTTTCTTTTTTCTTTTTTGCTGCACACAACTAAACGGATGGGTTTTAGTAAGTAACAAGGACTCGGGGTTTAGTATTGAGTACTTAATGTTAAATTCTATGCTTTAGATAAAACTTATTTAGGATTTCTCCATTTTGCTCATTAGAAGAATAAATAAAGATTTTTTTTATTAACTTTTTTTTTTTTTTTTTACGGATCAATCTGTTAACTGTTAACTAAAACAATGGGCATGCACACATCTAGAGCAGTCTGAATCAACGTTAAGTTACGCTATCTCGTGTCTTCCCACTGTATAAGCTATGGCTGTGTACTGTAGGTCAAAGTGTGAGATTGGTGCGAGCTACACAGACGTGGAGATTTAATTTTTTGAAGGGGGCCCACGACACTGATGCTGTCGCATCTAAACAGCGATCTAGCTTCCATATCTGCTTCGATCTGTACCTAGGTACGCTGTACTGTGCCCGAGATCACCTCTTCAAGTGGCCAGTTCCTGAGAAGGATTGTGTCCTTACTGAGATCAAAATGAACCAGACTTTGGGGTCAAGTGTTCTCGGAAATTATGCCAGGGCCCTCACATGAGAAGGTCCTAAGAAGTGCAATCCTGTTAGCGGCATTTATCATGGGACATACAGTACCACATCCCAATTGTCAATTAACATGACATTTGACGCCGTTTACTACATATTTAAGTATAAATACTTGTTTTTAGGGGTGCTCCGATTGATCGGTCGCCGATCATAATCGGCCGATAATTGCTTTGGGAAGTTTGATCGGCAGTCTCTATAATGGCCGATATAGAAAAGCTGATCAGATGATGCAAAACTCACGGGACATTTTTTTGCACGCTGCTAAAACGGCTTCAATGGTCTGCAGTTCTATGTGTTGTGTGACAAAGACAATACATTAGCAATCTGCAACCTGTGTCACAAGCCAATTCCACCAGGCTGGAAGCACCCAAAGCATTTTAACACCACTAACCTTCAAACGTCTGATGAGGTTCGTCACGTGAAGAAAAACGAGCAGTTTTCAAAATTGGCTAGCGCTAAGAGAACGGGAGAGCTCAGCAGCTCGCGCGCCGCCACTCACTCAGCTGTCGGTAATACCTCTATCTCACCTGCGCGGTTTCGCTCGGTGTCCGTAAGTACGGTTAATCATGATTTTTGCTGTTTTTTTTGCGCTCTGATTACATTTCCATCTTTCTGTGCGAAAAATTAAACATGTTAATTTTTTGGCAGTCCATGCAGAACTTCTGTTTTTAGATGACGTGTTGCACATGTTGCTTGCCAATAAATAAAAGTTGTCAATTCATGCTATTCCTCTTCTTGTAATTTCAATACTTAATTTACTTTGTTGTTGGATATAGTTTAATAAATAATGCTACATGATAAGGCTTCGAATAGACCCTGTAATCGGTATCGGCCGTTACAGCTTCTAGTGATCGGCAATCGGCCCCAAAAATCCTGATCAGAGCACCCCTACTTTTTTTTTCATTATTATGATAAACAAGCATAAAAGCATCTGTGTGTTACATTCACAGCAATTAATGACGCTCCAAAGGAAGAGCAAGAAAGAAGGCGGAAAAAAAAGTGGATGTAAAGAGAACATAAATTCAGCCTGCACATTGTAGTTTTCCGCAACAGCAATATCGTGGAAGCCAAAAGCTCCATTAAGAGTATATTATGGTGCTCTAGCACTCAGTGAACTGCATTATGTTCAAGCCCTTTGCTTTATTTGTCATCTCAAAGCTCAAAGCTGCCAAACAAAACAGCAGAACACTACCCACACATACACACACAAACACAAAAAATGCTTTCCATCGCCCAAGTAAATTTTCTTGTCTTAGCAAGGAGCTGGACCCAGATCTGCTGCATGAGTGTAATGCCCGTCATGTGCATTCAACTACTTCTTACCAAAAATACAGTAACCACACAGCCCACTTGGAGCCAGTGGTGAGAAGTAAGGTGATGGTGCTAAGCAGTGAAGGCAGGGCTCTGACAGGAGAAAATGAGAGCGTCACTGCGGGGAGTATTGACTTACATGACGATGGGCCCATGAAATCAATCTGACTGGAGGCAACCAGAAATGAGTGGTCCCCAGACTGGCTTCTCAGTGTGTGCGTGTCTCCTAATACTGAGACAGGGTGGGTGATAATGTAGGACTAATAAATGCGGCTTGATGTGGTTGTATCTCCAGCATTGGTGGAACAAACCACCAATTAACCAAACATGTCAACAAGATATAAATTCTTAACCTATAATGCATCCCCTTGAGATTAAGAATATACATCCTTCTAATATTCATGGTGAGAATACCAGGAAATAGTAGCCAATGAAAATGTTATGTTGTGTGAAATTTCAGTCAAGGTGCTTCAAAAAAAAAAAATTAAAAAAAATTCAGATCGCACCCAGATCTAAATGCACAACAACAAGACTCTTACACAAGATCTACTACCTGTCTCAAATCAGGTCAGGCCAAACACAAAGGGAAAATTTCACCCCGCATTTCGCAGGACATCATAAGAATAGGAGCGGCCTGGTGTTACTGAAACCTATTATGCAAATGCAACCTTATCCTTTTGGTGTTATCAACATGCTACTGGTGACGAGAGTAAGAACTTGTCTACGGTGCAGTGAATAGAAAGTGCTGTTATTTGAGACACTTTGCTAGCTCTACTGAGAATTTTCTCAGCCATTAACGTTTTCACTCCCTTTATACGATGCACGCACACCAAAAGGGAGCGGGATCAGGAAGGGAGAAGGAAGAGAAAAAAATAATTAAATAGAAAAGGAGGACACATTGCTATGGAAACATTGCTTAGTTCAACAGTGACCAGAGGGAGTAATGGCACTGGGTTAGACGGAGGGCCTAAGAAGATTAATGTTTACTTCTGACATTTTATGATTTGCGAAAGGCACAGATCTGGCCATTACTCAGGTGCTGTGGTAGGCTGTAATTCATGACTCCAGCGCTGCCTCTGAGCCACATCCATGCCTCCTCTCAGAGAGCAGAGATGCAGCATCACAACCTTTCGTTTTCTACTGTGGATAAACCTCTCCATCTGGTTCAACGAGGAATGGCATACCTCATCACTTCTGGTTATTCGGCGAACGCTGATCCAAATGTGAAGTATGCAGAAACGAGTAAGCTTTTAAAGTCTGCCTGCCGCAAAAGATGACTCAGCATCCGGTTTCACAGGAGCTCGAAGAGAGAATTCTGCTGGCCACATTTCACTAAGCCCATATCATTACAGGGGTGAACAAATGAGGATTTTATTCACAACAGAAGCGCACTGCGCTGCCCAGTCAAAAGTATGACTGCCAGGGGAAGCTAATTAGCTATACTCAAAAGTGATAGCTTATGTTATAACATATGGCCTAATAGGCTAATAGGCTATTCAAGTGGAGCAAATGATGAAGCCACCAAGCCAGTGGCAAAGGAAGAGGTTATTTGAGTCTCTCTCTTTTTTTTTTTCTTCTCCCAACAGATCTCACTTTGGCTGATGTGTGTGGTGCAACAGATGGTAGCAGTTGAAAGCAAGTGCTAGAGCAGTGTGCTGCATCCAACGTTTGTAAAACATGTTACATTTAAACATATAATGTGCAAAATTATGTTTTTACATAATTGATTGGTTCCTATGGTTGATGTTGAACCAATAAAACTATAAACAAGCAAAACACTGCATCAACTATATCAACAGGTGCGCCACGACTTCCAACAGATCAAGTCCTGTATGTGTAATTAATCTGTATGCCTCAAGATGTACATTAAAAGATATTGAAGATAAACAATCTTTTATCCTGAACCTACAACAGCATCTTAGGGCCACTGTTTAAATGATAATAACAATAAAAGAATTTTAAAGGTCACAATTTTTCGAGAACTAAAGCAAAGTGGTTCAGGACTACCAACTTGTCCCTTTATCGATATAAGCCCTGATCGGTCACGTCTCTGCACACCACCGCCTCTCATCCACCAACTCTGGAGAAAATGGCAGAACCTATTAAAGAAACTATGCTCCCCAGAAGTCCCAGATTTCTCTTTAAAGTGGCTTTGTGTACTTAATGTTAATCCTCAGCCGCTGTTAGGTATCAGTCATAGAGAAGAGCGGGAAAAAACAAATAAATAAAAATCCAGCAGCCACCAATAACTAGCTGCATCATAGAGCGACACTACTCAATATGTGAACTAAGTGTGCTGGAAATGAAGAATTATTACTAATCCAGCACTTTCAATCTACAGGGCTAAATGTAAACCTCTACTAAAAGCCCCAGCCTGCTGAGTGTACTTGAGGGCACTACAGGGTAGTGTTGCACAGGTACAAAAAAAAAAAAGAAAGAAAAAGTACTAGTATTACATTGTAGTACAATTTCTAAACCGGTACTAACTGCATTTTGGGGGGAGGGGGAAAAGACAAAATGTCTACTATGTGTACGTCTATCTGATCTGACTAACAGGACACCAAGCCTTTAAGCATGGTGCTGACAGTAGTGACGTGTCTGTGACATAGCAGAATTCTGACTGAATTCGTAACATGAGCCACAGGAAGTTTTAAATGAAATTGTGAGCAACAGTAAAAAGACCAGAGGACTTTCTTCGGTTCAGAGACTAAACTTAAAGACATAGGCCGTTCTCTGTGATGTTCCTTATAAAATAAAAACACAAAAAGGACTAAAATATGTATTTTCTTAGTCTGTGAAGTGGACAGAGAACCAAGCAAAACTAAAAATATTGCTACATTTTCTCCCTTGCCTGCCTGATGAATCTAATCACTCAAAACGGCTGATATCACAGATACTTTATAGTAATGAGGTTTGTTAGGGAGTGTCTAAAAAGATTCTTACCTCGGCAACTGTGTCAGAATCTACAAGGATCAACATTGTCTACATCACAGGGGATTTAACACACTGCAGCAATTAGATACAGTACAGATGCAAGATTTGGTTACTTTTTATAGCATAGGTATCTTAAAGATTATTAAATGCATGTTATTATACATATAACCTCATTGTGTCGCATAAAGCCCAGGGGTAGTCGAGTCAACGACTGCAAGCTGCTGTTCAAACAGAATTACAACTCCATTCTCCACATCAAAGACACATCTTAATTTTGAAAATAATCGGAGAATATGAATTACTCTAGTCATAGATTATGCTAAAATCTAATCTTCTAGTCATAGTATTTTACAAATTAATCAAGCCTATGATAAATTATAGGTCTATAACTGCTGTAACAAACTCTAAAGAAGTCTAGTGCCTTAGAGAGAGACCGTACTGGAAATAATACATTTTTTTAAAAAGTACTGAAATTCTTGATAGTACTGGTATAAAGACGAACATTTTGACATCATTTCTAGTGAGATTACAGAGGGGATGTCTAAAATGAATTTCACTTTTCACACAGCACATGGAATTTGCCCAGTGGTTACATAAAAAAATTACAAATTAATTTAATCGCAAGTGTTCTGGGAAGTCCAGTTGGACGAAAGGAAATACCCTAAACAAAAGAGCAACACAATAGTTCTACCCAAGAGTTTCTGTTCCCATACGAGTTTGATCCAAAATCAAAAAAACCAATTTCACTTCATTTAAAGATTCATAAGCTGTTCGAAAGCGGTCCTGGCACTCATTTTTATCTATACAGATGGAACCTTAAAACACCTTACAACCTGCCTAAGCTTAGCATACTAAGATTTATTTGTAAATATAAAAGCAGTGCTACTGTAATCTCCCAGACAAAATGAGCCTTAACAGTGCGGCACTGCAGAAGAGAGGTGTATTGGTTCCTCGTTGTAGCGAATTGCATCAGCTTCAATACTGGTCGCATATGCATGATTTTACTCTTTTGTGGGCTCAGCATTACGGAGTTCCCGGTTTATACAGCTGTAGCAATTCACCACAGAGTCACTCTTGTTCAGACAGCATCTGTTGTGTTAGGATCGGACAATGTACGCACATTAAACACAAAAAGTCTTACCTTTCAACAAGAAAAATATGAATACTTCTCTGCCATTTATGTATGAACAAAAAAAAAGGAGAGATCTGTTCATATGTAACCGTCACAGAAGTATTTTTTATTAATTATTTTTTCCTTGTGGAATTGAGCATTAAAAAAACGGACTGTCGCGCTCATTTCTTGGCATTTTTCTACTGAACTCTCACTACAACATGGACTAATAAATAAATAAAAATTCTGGCACCAACAACCTTGCCACAGTCAAATTTACTGAACAAATCTAATATTTCAGATGAACATTAACTATACAGCCATTTGCCTGTATTTGCATGATTTTAATGCATTTCCCCGTTTCCACACAGCTGACTGGACACTGAACAGTGAATAGTGTAACTGAAATAAACAGCAATATGCTTTTGCCCACAGTTCTACTCTTGAATTTTTTTTTTGACATTTCTAAGTGAACTGTGCCGTACTTACAGCTAAGCCCAGCATTGACTGTCACCTCCTCCTGTTCTAGTGACAGTTCTATATATAAGGGAGTTGGCTTTCTTGATAAAGACAAAATGCACCAGAGCTCTGGTATCGTGTACAGAACTGTTGTGACTAGTGAGTCAGTGAGATAAGAATGACAGCTAAAACAAGGGGCATAAAGTATTGCGCCGTCGCTAGGGGTGCGGTGATTAATCGACGTTGTCGACTAAAATCGATAATCAAATAAGTTGGCAACAAATTTAATTGTCGATTTACTGATGATGTAATCGCACTTGATTCTCATACAAACTCTGAATGTTCTGGCATGCAGGTGTTAGACTAACTGTAGAGAAGTGAGTAATAGCGCAGTTGCAAACACCTCCATGAGCAGAAATTTTCTATAGTATGTTTACCAACATAGAAGACTGCACAGTTGCTGAGATCAGAAGGAAAGACTTTGTAAGGCTTTGTAACTGACGTCACTATAGTGGTTAGTTGCAGCTCTAGCCTGCACACATCTGAAGAGTCATTATCTTGATTCAGAAAAAAAAAAAATAATATATATATATATATATATAATATATATATATATATATTATATATATATATATATATATTATATATATATATATTATATATTATATATATATATATATAAGCATAAAACAAAAAGCAGCGACCCGCCAAACATTAAAAAAAAGAAACAAAATCATGGTGTTTTATTCTTCAGGAGAATTCCGCCTCGCTATATCTGTATCTTTTTAATTCAATTACATTTTATTTATATGGCACTTTTAACAGAGGTCACCATCTCAAAGCAGCTTCACAACGTCAAGAGAAATGTCTACGATATGTGAAAATAATGTGTATAAATTTTAATGCTCAGCTTGTCCCTGATGATCAAGCCGACTAATATTCAGAATACAGCAGACACTACAGTTGATTACGACTATTAACTATTGCACATATCTGTACTGATCGTTAGACTATGATAAACATTTATGAACACTGTTTATGATCACAAATGGTCGGTTACTCCAGGGAGACTAAAACCGCACCTTCAGAGTAAGTTTTTAAATTTATGAGACACAGTACTATATTTATACCATGGTCTGCATCGTATAATAGTTACAAATAACATCTAACAAGTAATCTAATGACAAATGTCTGAAATAATGCGTTGATTATGCTTTCCATGTAAAATGTCACACTAAACAACAGTGAAGCGTAACGGACATGGCACCACTGTTTTGACATTAAACATCTATCGAATGTCAAATATGCCTTAGTGCGTTAGTGTTGTCATTTCATTGCAGATACCATGGTGTTAGCTTTTGCTCATGGGAATGTTAAAAGAATAAAACTTAAATATTTCAGCCTGCACCTTTTTAGGATTTTTGTTGTGTTTAGTTTTTTAAAGTACAGTGCCAATATTTGCGATCTTTTTGACAGGTGCATTCGTCACACATTTACTCACAAAGAAAAAGTGCCAGTTGATAGTTTCCCCAAGATGTCCCTAATATGGATAAGGCCATTTCTAGTCAACTGAACAGTAGATATTAGTATGCTGGCGTGTCGTAGTAGACATCTATGGATAGTAAGGGATTATTTTGATGCTTACTATCGGACTGTATAAGCAATATTCACAATTTTATCAGGAGGTTAAACATTTCCTCAGTCCTATCCTGTCTGAATTTATCTTGGAAAGATAAAGTATACATCGTGTACATCGTTCCCCGCAGTGGTACCAAACGCTGAACAAATGTTTAAACAATCTAAAGTTCCTTAAACAGCTGCTGGACTTCAAGAGAATTGTGGTTTAATCTGTCGTCTTCTCGCAGGTAACTGAAGAAGTGCGTCATAGACATTAGACAAAGTGTGAATGAAAAACAACTGAATGTGTTGATCATTATTCTAACTGACACAATCCCTCTTTCGAAGATATTCATCCTATAGTACCATCTTATTATAGTACTATAATATTAAACTTACCTCAGAAAACATTTATAGATGAAGATGTCCTGGCTTTATGGTGTTTGATCACCATACCTTTCCTAAATCACTGAGAGGATTCTTTATGTTCCTACCTGGGAATGTGCACCAGAACATAACGCTCAAATATAAACCTTAATTTGAGTATAGGTATTCCCCCTGAAAGGCTCATCAATAATAATACAAGATCTATATCTATAGTTGCCATTTAACTACAAAGCAGTGGCAGTTTTTTGCTTCATCTTTAGTTAAACAGACTGCTCAGCTCCCTTACCTCCTCAGCTGTAGACGACTCTGCTTTAACAGATCAACTTCCAAAGCGTCAGCTTTCACGCCAACACCTCTCTCAGCACCCTCGTTCTTCCGTTGCGCCTCCACTGTAACTCAGTGCAACTCGTCGCATCTTTGCATTGCATTCTGGAAATCTGAGTCCAACACTTGCTGCCTCCACTACTTCTACATTTCCCCTATTAAACACAAATATAACTGCCTAGCAATGTCCCTGTGTGACATCCACACTGAAGGCCTTCAACGTACAGAAATGCTAAACATATAACAAACACCAAGCAAATATATCAGTACAGAGATCTCTTATCGGAACACACCTTTAAAGTTTTTGATTACAAACATAGTACGAGTTAAAAATGATCTGCACTCGATATAAGCATGAGGTTGCACTCACTAACAGCCGCACTAGCAACTAGGCTACTACTACCACTCAATCACGAGGGTTGAAAACTGTCAGGGGTTTCCAATATTTTCCAAACCATGTGACATCACCAACCACATCTTTTCGAACTGCTCACTCACGCACCGTTGGGGGTGGCGTAACACTCGGAGGACAGTGCTATCCGCTCCTTCCGCTCGCGTGAGCTCCTCTAGGCCCTGAACTATTTTTTTAACATTATCTTTTTGCTTTTCAATATACTTTGTTTATCTGTCAACAAGCGTTCACATTCGCTCATTAAAAAACAAACAAACGAGGCACGACTGCAATCAGTCTTCACTTCTTCATCAGAAGTGAATCTTCGTCCTCGTAGGGCTGCTTTCAGGAGACAGAACAGGTGAACATCCGATGGAGCTTTAACACCTCAAAACAAAGCTTTTGCAGAGTGTCGACAGTGTGGACAATCAAAAAGCATCTCGCTGTAATGAGCATTGTTGAAAGTTCCAATACTGGCCATTGAGAATCCCAGAAAACACCAAGTATAAATTTTCCAGCTGATAGTTGACTTTTTGAACTTTTTCTTGGTCAGTGATTAAGGATGTTTTTGTTCCATACTCTGCTGTTTACTCTCAGGCTTGTAGTGATGAATTCCCGTCTCGTCACCAATACCGATTCTCTTTAAAAAAAAAAAAGAACTTTTCACCTTCTTTATATTAAATTGGCCCTAATTTTGTTTGCAAATATCCCAAATTTTCTCTATGGTGCTCCAAATTTTATTCTATAAATAAAAGTACCAGGTACACCCTCAGACCGCAAAAAAAAAATTCATCACTGCACACTGCTCTTTTTTTGTGCAAATCACAAGCAGGGCATCCATTTTTTGCACTCACCACAGTTACAAATGACCTGATGGAACACTTTATACCTGCACAGTAGTGACTGGGGAGACAGTAGCATTGAACGTAAAGCGCTGATAAAGACAGCTTGGGTAACAGAAGTTTTAATATAACCCAAAAATGATCCACACTTCGCTCACCCTCGATTATAAGGTGTTTCCTGGTGGAGTTTTTCTTTAATAATAAACACAGAAGGTATGTAAAATTTGTACACCATAATATGCAAAGTAAAGACAAAAGTAACAATGACTCAACAATAAGAAAAAGCGTGACTAAACATTGATCATGTTTGATTGGCGCTTCTATAAGAACAGCTGCACAGCTAAATCGAGGTCTTATCTCTTTAAACCAATCTGCAAATTTTATCCTTTGCATGTGACTTGTGAACAAAGCACATGGTGATAACAGCAGCAAAATGTCAAACATAATTTACATAAAAACGATTTGAATTTGCCTATACGGATAGATTCCGGATGCAGGGAAGCTAAAGACTTAAATCGGACAACGTATGGTCAATTTAAGCCTTGTGCTTCACAACATAATCTTCTCTAAAGCAGGTTGCCATAGTGATTGAGCTACCTAGATATTGAACCCCTTTTGTGATACCTTTAATCCCAGGTTAAACCCCAAAGCTGTCTCACTATCCGAGCCCTGCTTTTTGACACACCTTTCTCGCACACGCATGAGGTTTAGGTTGCACTCACTAATAGCTGCACTAGCAATGGGTTATAAACCTCAAACACGGCTTTTATGTCTACTGCGACAGCCATTCCCATTCACAAGAAATATCAATTGTGGCTCTCCAAAGCAGTGCGGGGTTAGATGTGATTCCTAATACCCCCAAAGGTGCGCACACATGAAATAAAAAACATTTCAAGGCAGTGTATAAATCATACGCTGTGAGAGGTGGCAAAAATAATAAAATAAAAACTTAAAAGGCCATGTTTCAGGACTGATGGGTAGAGCCTTGCAAAATGAAGAAAAAGAAAGAAAAAAACAGGAAAAGGAAAAATGGTTCTGGTCTCTAAAATCTTTACAAGTGGGTAAACAGCTGGGTACCTCGGCTATGAAGTAAATAATAGTGAAGAGTCTGAATCATCTGGGTCAAAATCTGCCGCAGACAAACAGGCAGAGAGAGAGAGAGAGAGAGAGAGAGAGAGAGAGAGAGAGAGAGAGAGGGGAGAAAGGCACAGAAGGGAAAGGGGGGGGCGGCAAATGAATGGAAAATGTGAATCGCGTCATGCATATTCTGCTTGGTTTTTCGTAAAAGAGTGATGACGATGCTGCTAGGCAGTGACTCCTGTGCAACGCTGATATTTGGCCTCTCCAGTTTCTACTCTAATCTGGCTGAAGAGTAATGGACCAGTGGTGCATTAATACCAAGCAGCACGCTGGGCAACAAGTGCGTGGGTGGAGGGTGGTGGCAGTGCGAGCGTGTAGCTGGAAAAGGTCACGGACAGCGGGATCAGCCATCAGACTACATTTTCATCAAGAGCACCACCACGACACCTTCAGGTCCGAACGAGCGCTCCGAGTAGTCCATTTTCTCTTGATGATGATTCTACAAACTTGCCATCAGGCTTTAAAATATTACCATGCACGAGAACACTCCACTTAATCGCAACCTCGATATTTACTATGTGTTTTATCGCTCTCTAACACACACTCGACATATCGGAAACATTAGTGGACAACACGCGGTAGAGTTCACACCTGCAGAGGCACCCTTGACGGGATTTGAAGAGCAGGGGCACTAAGCCACATACCTAAATGCCAAACCAATGAGTTACACACATGACTTCCTCTGTAGATGTTTTAAAATTACCATAAAACTGGCACTCCCTGTTCAGACTAGTAAAGGATCATTATTATGATAATCCTAAAATATTTGTGAGGTGCAACCTTTTACAAATCAACAAAGTGGCAGCTACATGACACATACACACAGTGTTCTCCTGAGTGGAGGAACAAAAAAAAAAAAAAAAAAGATTAATTCTTTGCTCAGGAAAGGAGAGGCCGAGATGGTGGACTGCATGTAAAATTTCCTTAAGTGAAGTCACCACCTTTAACAAGCTGCAAGATTCATGAAAGAGACGAGCAGCAAGTGTTAAAATTAACAGAGGGGAAGGAAGATGATGAGAATGGAGAAGAATGATATAAAGGGGTTTGCATTTTCTAGCTATTTTAGTATCAAGTGAAAAACTCTGCTAGGAAATTTGGAGGGGGGGGGAGCATTTGTCAGGTTTCCTTACATATTGTGATGAAACTTTTTCACTTCTCCCTTTAAACAGATGCAGCATTAACACTGTTATGCCGTCATTCGGTCTTGCTCTCATTCACATCCTTCCCTATAACACCACTGACCAGCATGCCAAGGCCGTGATGAGCTTCCTGACTACCACCATGAACTTGTTTATAGTTGGTTTTGTGATACGTTAAATGAAGTGCAATAACACAGCGAGTCACAGTCAGCAACGGCACTTAATCATGAATGAGTAAGTCATGAGGTTCCTGTAGCATGATTTAGAGGAAGTCCAGTAAAGCTCCAAAAAGGGACAAAAACAACTGGCGCAACTTTGTCAGGTTTATACACTTGCCTGGCTCAAAAACAAAAAGAGTCATCATGTGGATTGAACTAAGCAAACATGGGCAACAGTCTGTCATTGAATAATGAATGCAGTGATTAATATGCTTCAGTTATATTAAACCTAACTAATGCAGTGAGTAGCTTCTCATTTCTTAAACAACCATGTCAAAAGTCACATCCTGTGGTCATGCATCAGGAAAAGCAAACAACTAAGGAGGTTGCTGAAATTACTAAAATAGTAAAAAGCATTATTAAAATGATAGTGGTGAAGAAAGAAGGTCACAAAAACATCCTGAATGAGTGTGATGGGAAATCAAATTGTATAAAAACAACAACAACAATAGAACTCACAGCTATATTTAATAATAAAAGTGATAGCAAGGTCCCAGGTTCAAACTCAGCACCACCATGGTGCCACTGGTGTTCCCTTAGGCAACGCCTCAACTGCTCAGATGTATAATCAGACAGAAATGTAAACTGCTCTGCATAAGGGCATCGGCCAAAGGTCTGTCATACATGTAAAAGTAGTCTTGGGAAAACAACTCAAGTGAAACAATAAAAAGTGATAATTTGATAAGAAACATGGCAATGAGTTCAGATATATCTTGTTCTAAAGTGATGGGTGTATAAGAGTAGGAAGATTGCCTGATGTATGTGGTAGCAAGTATTGTGACCAGAGTTTTCTTCAGTCTAGGTTCAGCGTTACATATCCCAAAAAATGACGACCTGAATATATACTGATTTAACAGACTATTCTATCAATGGATTTTTCCATGAAGATGACGGGAGGATTCATCAGACTCGAAGTGTGAAAGAGTGGGCATGAGACATCAGCTTCACACATGGATTGGTCACCACAGAGTCCAGACCTTAACCCCATTCAGGATATTTGGATGTGCTCTAGATGGCAGTATTCTGACTTTCTCTCTCTCTCTCTCTCACTGATTTCACATTAAAACATACACATATAGATATAAACACATACAGACAGGTGTGCATTAATAAATTTGAATATAATCGACAAGTTAATTTATTTCGGTAATTCAATGTATGTGTATATACATATATAAAGCAAATTAATCATATGACCAAGTTTGACCCTAATGGCTTCCCATAATTGCAGCGTGGTTACCAGGCTGTGTGAGATAATGGCACGTTTAACACGAATAATAAGACGACTGAGGAAACATCACCAGGTGTGCAGAACACGGACAGTGTTTCATTATAAAAAGTTCTAGAAATTAAAAAAAGAAAGAAAAAAGCTAAAATGTGTGCCTTAAAGGGGAAGCTGTGTGGTGGTTCAGGAAGCTAATGCTCTAGGCTACTGATGGTCCAATTTGAGGATCCGGGTTCGAGCCCCGCCGCCGGTGGCTTGACACAACCCCATTCGAGAAAATTTATTTTAACATCTGTTAAATAAATAAATGTTTGAGATATTATACAATGGCATAATACGTTTCCTCTAATCAGTTTGTCATGCATTTCTTTCTTTCTTGCAACATTACACGTTTACAATACAAGTAAACCTGAGTATTGAAAAATAACAGACTATTAATGTGATTAACTAGATTAAAATTTTGAATTAATTAACAGCACTAATAAATACTAATAAAGTACTGCATAAACGTATTTTTTTTCTTTTTGCAAAAAAGTTACCTGTTCATCTGAGGTTGCATAATACTAATATGACGACCCGTTATGATCAGATGATTATGTTTGTACACAAAAACACAAAATTAAAAAGGGGTTACTAACTTTTAAACGTGACCACACAAACGCACGCGCAAACACACGCGCACACACAAACGCACACACAAACGCACACACAAACACAAACGCACACGCACGCACAAACACACACGCACACACAAACACACACAAACACACACACACAAACACACAAACAAACACGCACACACAAACACACAAACAAACACGCACACACAAACACACAAACAAACACGCACACACAAACACACCATCAGGTAGACGGAAATGTAAAAAATGTCAACAGTGAGGTAAATGTTTGACTAACCCTAATACCGTAATAACCTTATTCACCATCTGTTCCAAGTAAATAATTAGGGGGGGGGGGGAATTCTATTAATGGTAAGTATTCAGGCAAGAGTTAGTGAATGATGTGTAAGTCGGAGCAACTCAAGTCTCCCTAAACCAAAATGAAACACGAGCATCTGACGATATAATACGCTGAATGCAAACTGAGTCATTAATCTCAGCTGTCTGCAGGCAGAGCCTGGCATGCCTACTTGTTGGGCCCCGTCTCCGTTGACCATGCTGGGTGGAGGTTGAGGAGGTGGTGGTGTGAGGAGTGGCAGATCTGGGCTGAGTAACTGGCCGGACTCCAGTGGAGGGGTGTGTTCAGCCATGACTCCCTCATTCAACCTAGAGGAGACAGAAAAACACAAAGTAGAGTCAGTCGTGTACTTGGACAAAATAAACAACGCCACAGCTGAAAACGAATGCTGTGTTTTAACCCATCTTAACCGTCTACATTCTATAATCCCAGTCTAGTGGAAAAGGTTGGAATGAAAACAGAATCTATATTGATTAATAAATTGTTCTATGTATTTATTCAAAACCCAGGAAGGCAGGGTGGGGGAGTTATCCCCGCCCCTATACACCAAAGGACAACTTGAAAAGGTCTTGAACAGTATTAATTTTGTTAGCTATTTTCAGTCTTAATCTTATTTCCGGAATAAACAGCCTTGTTAGTTTTTATCTTATTTAGTCAGCCTTATCCCATTTTTCTTCAGCTATTTTTAGTTGAATAAAGTGGACATTTTAGTCTAGATTTAATCAATAAAACATAACATTTTAGCAATAAGATTATTATTAATAACCCAACAGCCCATCTAGTCTAGCCCAAACCCTTTTTTTTTTAAAGGTTTTTCACAAAATAATAATTATCTTAACATTTTAAATACATCTTTTCATCTGATGTTTTCAGACAATTATATAATTTTTTTACCATCACAACTGCTGCATGTCCTTATTTTTTTTTAACTACAAAACAATAATAGCAGTGTGGACAATACAGTGTATTGAAAATCTTTTTTTTTTATATGAATTTACACATTTGGACTGTTGTAGGGATCACAATGGGTCACAATCATTTGCTAACCTATTAGCTTAATGTGTTTGGTAACGGTTTAAAATAAAGGAAAAAATAAAATACATCACAACATAATTATGTTAACATGTGTTTTTTTGTTTTGTTTTTTAAACCATTCACGTCATTCATTTACATTCCTGGAATCCACCGAGCCAGAATACAGAATATGAGACAAGAGAAATGTCATGTATTCTTCACCTGGTGAACACTTAACACAGCTGTGTGTAACGGAGATTATTTTTAGCCTGACTCATTGTATTTAACGACTGAGCTGCCAGGGTGACGTGAAACAGCACAAAGAAATCTCCTTTACTCTCCCTGTCATATTAATACCGCCACAAACACCACACGCACATTTAACATGATGCAAATAAAAGCCCATCAGTCACAGTATGGATCTGGTGACTACAAAGCATGAGTTCGCGCGCACACACGCGCACACACACACGTGCACACACACACGCTCCCTCTTATTGATCAGACTTGCAGTGAATCATAGACAAAGAGCTAATAAGTAGGAAATGGCGTGTGCCCTTAGGGCTAATCAGGATCTGGAGCATGCATTAACATGGATGATGGCGATCAGCTTAATCAGCCTGCTGCTCAAGTGTCAGGGTGATGTGTGTAAGAATAAATCCCATTAAAGACCTAGTTTTAGACTAGTTTTGCAAGGAGAGGTGGTGTAATATAATAATTAATGAAGTATCTCTGGGATTTCAGTCCCACCCATATCCATGCATCATATCCACTTCTCCAGTTGGACCGAGATTTAAAAAGAATTAAGAAAAAACAAGTATACACCCTTGTCTGAATTGCTATCATCTTGTTAAAACACCAATTTATCTCCTAAGGAAAAAGATGTTTCATGCTTTCTCCTGAGTATAGACATTACCAGGAAATACGCTCATCACTTCCTGCTAAACACGAAGCCAAGTTTAAAACAAACACTATAACATGACTATTAAAAAAAAACAAAAAATAAAACGTTGTTCTCTTGTTAGAGATGAAGCCCTTTTGAGGGTTGTAAGTATGTTATTATGTGGTCATGTGACCAATAATATTAAAATACTTATTATAAACAATGAGTGCTCATCGTAATCAGTTTGCATTAAAGCGCGATGTATTATAGTCTCACATATCAAAAGGTGTATACACAGATCACTTATTTCATACAAAAGATAAAAAAATCTAGGAAATCATTTAAGTTTAGATTAAACTAAATTCTTTTCTCTAAAAGGTTTAGAGTTCTCACTAAAACAAAAAAAAATTGAGTCTGTTTACACTAAAAGACTGAAGGTCCTAAATGTTGCTTTGTTAGCTCTATTGTCATTTTATCAGTTCTTAGAAAAACAGCTGACAAGTGTGTGGGAGAATGTGTTCATTGCCCTAAAGTTGTTTACTCCTTTGTCATATGCTTTTATTCAGGGTGACTTACAAGTGAAGTGAAAATACAATCAAAAAACACAAAGCTATGAAATGAGCTAATGGTAATGCATGCTGCAACTCTTCATCATATGATCATGAACAACTGTAGGATAGATTTAGAAGAAAAAACTAATAATAAAAACTGGAATAAGAGCTGCTACACAAAAGCAGCCCACACAGTCAGACCAGTAATACTTATGTAAGAAACAGAATATGATGGGATGCTACAAGTCAAGTGATTCACAATGGGTGCTTTTCCTATAACAGTTCGTCCCAAAAATGTGTTCATACCGCAGTTAAATGCCAGAAACTACATTCAAAACCAGTCACGGATGCATGTATTTATTTGTTTGTTTATTTATTTCCCAGATTTCTCCCTAATTTTAATTCAATTAAATTTTATCTTTTCACTTGCGTTAGCACACAGACGCCCATGATCGGCTGTAGAGCTGCGATTGATGTGAGAGGGCCAAGTGTCTCATCCCACCCCGCTGAGAGAGCTCAGCCAATCAGATCTCTCCAGGCCCTCAGATGCAGGAGGCTACGCCATCTTCCGCCATCTCCGAGAAAAATGACGAGAACTTTACCATTGCGCCACTCGGAGGCCCATACAGATGTACTTTTAATAAGAAAACACATCTGATAACACAATGTCATTTTAGCAACACTACAGTCTACTTGTTCCTAAGGTACGTTAGAAAGCTTACTAGCTTCGACCGCAAAGCTGAATTATCAAGGCTCTGGCGCCTTCAGCGCTGCCTAAAAACCACATCACAGGCGCGCTGATAACCATCACGACACTCTAATTCTCGTGCGAGTTGTCTTACGAGTGCCGAGTTATACTACAGTAGATTTCCCATTTTTTAAAATGCAAAAGTCTCACCAGTGGTGGAAAACCTACTGACTATTACAAAGCAGTAACACTTGATACTCCTTCTAATAACTGTTACAAAATAGAAAAGTCTTCTTACAAATAACTAGAAGAACTAAAAAATTTTTTTCTTAGGTAACGATTTTAAATAAATTACTTAAATAGCATTAAATTAATTGCAGAGCCGTCACCTGAATGAGTTACTATAGAAACAATGACGTATTACAACAAGCGCAATGATGTCATTGTATCATACGAGCTAAAGATGGAACTACTTATCTAAGCAGAAAAAAAAAATGGCAAAAAAATAAAAAATGAAGACCCTGAGGTCAGAAAATTGTTCCTCACTACGTTATGAAAGATTAAGATCAATTCGCCATATTACACACTGCTCCGTCACTCTCGCAGAGGCGGTCAGAACACAAGAGCGCTAGAGGGTATTTTGCTCTCACTAGAGGGTATTTTGCAATCCTGCTCTCACCGTCATTTCTCAGCCTTGCGGCCTGGTGACGTAAGCGATAAGGTGCAGCCTCACTGTACGAACCTGCTCTCGAAGGAACAGGAGGCCAGAGTGCGAGCACGACTTCTTATTAGGACTTGAGGAGAGCGATAGAAGAGAGCACGCACTGACAACCAGGCTCATGTGCTATGCCTCTGAGTCAGCTGCAATTATTTCAAGTGCTGATGACATGAGATGTCTCTCGACCCCCTGTTTGGTCACACACAGGGGTTTCGTTTGCAATGACACAGCACTCAACAACACCCACACAACCCTACAATTCCACAATGATGAAGATGCTACAGGTCAGGAAAGAAAACAAGATGCGGCGAGGGAGAAAGAGAAAGAGAGAGAGAGAAAGAGAAAATGGTTAATAGTGTTCAGGTGTTAGAAAAGCAGAGCTACAAACACTCAGCTGCATGAAATCTGGACCTACAGGTTATCAGTGTGTGTGTGTGAGTGTGTAAAGCTGCAAAATTGTTAACAGACCTGAGTTACTACTTCAAAGAAGCTCGTGATGAAAGAGGCCGCCAGCTCATCCCCACCTAGCCTAGGCCTGTTGGCTTGCAATAAGGGATAATCTGCACTGGGAATTAGCGTCACGAGAAGGAAGAAGGTCGCGTTATTTTTTATTTTTTTTTTCCCACTGGCAACTAAACCCTAAACAAAAGATTAAATGATATTACAAAGATCCGTCTCAAGGGACAATCAAGACTTCGCTCCATTTTATAATTTAAAATTCATTATTTTAACTAATGAATCATACTAATTAATAATTATTTTTGTTTTCTGTTTTTCTTTATTTCCTCCCTGTACATTGTGTAACATTTACAGTAACTTTCTAACAAAACAGGTATATATAATCAATACAAAAAAAAAAAAAAAAAAAAATGCTACTATTGTGGCCAGACTGCATATAATGATGTAGCTTAAGACTGTAATTCGGTGTTTAAAAACACTATAAAGTCCAACGTATTTGGAGACCTGGCCATCACACCCATACACAGTTGTGTAGGATGTCTTTGTACATTGTAAGATTAAGAGTTCCCTGTACTGGAGTGTAAGAACTCGAGTGGCCAGAGCTCTGATCTCAACCTCACTGAACGGCTTTGGGATCAACTGGAACACCAGCGGCACCACAGGCCTCCTCAACTAGCTGTGTATGAGCTCACTGATGCTACTACGGATGAACGAACAAATCCCCAAAGCCACGCTCCGAGCTTCCCGTAAAAGGGGGAATAAATGCGGAATGAGATGTTCAAAACAAGCATATCAGTGTGATGCTCAGTGGTCAAGTTTTAACCATATAATGAATAACTCTAGAATATAAGCCATATAATTAACAATAAATAAGGCATTTTGTATTGATGGTGAACACTTGCTCCACACATGCTATGAGTGAGAAAGCGAGCATCATAGTCTAATCAAACCTTTTTTTTTTCTTCTTCTTTTTTTTTTTTATGAAAAAAGTCCAACCAACCAATCCTCCAAACAACACAGCGGAGAGATTCAACACTGATCATTTTCCTAAAAAAAGTTAAATGTTTTAATTTTCACACTAAAACATATAGTTAAGACCGTGGAATTTAAGGGCGACTCCAAACTTTTGCCTGGTAGTGTATAATGCACACAAACATTCTACAATACCACGCAATCGACATTATTAGTAATTATATAAGCCAAGAGTGCACCGGTAAAGCGCAACATCCAATTCCTCTAGGAATCTTTCACTTGCTATAAAGTGGTTTGAGAAGAGGAGAACCATTGAACACGGTGCTTTTGCTTGCTTAAAGACGCAACTCACTGTGTGCTTTCAAAGAGGACGCCAGCATTTTGTACCCAGAAAAGGTGTGGCGTGTACCAACGGCGTCAGCACCTGACCATGAGGAATGTTTTTGTTTTACCCAGTGATTGGTATACTGGTGATGCTGAAGACTGAATGGTTGGAACAGATGAGAAGAAATGAAGTTGCTGCTCATGTTACATAAAACAACCAATTTTTAAATGCTGTCGCAATAAAACATCATGCTCGTTTCTTTAATTTTTTTATATAATGAAATGAGTAGATTAAGTGACTATGCATATCACCGCTTTCAAAACAATAAAGGCTGCTGGTGAATTGAGTACTTTTGCTTTATATCAGTCACCAAAGTGAATGTGACGCATGAAGTGTAAGGAGCTCCTGAAACCCACAACCTCAGAAATTTGCTGCAATGTCCAAACGACACAGTGCTTAAAATATGTATTTAATTCCCACCTTGCTGCTGCTGGATTGGCTCGCATTTCAGCAAATCAGTAAATATTTAACAAAATCATAGACAAGACTGAATTCTGAACCAATTATACTGCAAAAGGCAAGTTTCTTGTTTTTTTTTTATATATATATATATATATAAATAAGCCCAAGTGCTGTTAATTGTACTGTGAAACACTTAAATATTTTTAATACAATCACAAAAATAAGATCTGCACTGTTAATCAGTCTCAGCTGATCCTTTAATTCATTGTTGTTGTTCATTCGAGGTGCACCGAGTACGTCTGCTATAATCTGTGCAAGATATCTGTGGGTAAGACGCTAACTTATTATAATTTCCTGAGGAAAGGTCTCAAGTCTTCCCCGACCCAAACACACACATGCACACCATTTCGTGATGGTGGCTCACAGATCTCATCCTGCTTCCGTAACCACGGAGCAAAAACAACGACCCCCGATTACACCCCTGTGCCTTCCAGACAGACCAGTGAGGTGCAATGAAGGGGCAGAATTCCTGTGTGTGAAAGAGCCTTTTGAGACATGTGAAGCCGGCTGTGAAGCCCATCTTTTACAAAACTGCTGCTCATGCTGTGTCATAGGGCAGCGCAACGCATTCAGGGCAAAGTGATCTCGGCCCAAGTCTGCATACACGACCTGACAGACGTCCACGATTAGCCGGCGTCAGTGTGACTTGGGAGGGGAGAAAGAATATGCCACGCGTCCCACCTTTTTACTCTCCAGACTCATTACAGATGGCTTTTATTTAATTCTGGTAGCCAACTACAAATAAATAAAGGAACACTGCATCCTTTCATCAATTACGTTTTCCTCTCACATATTCGCTAAACAAATAACAGTATGATTTAAATGATAAGAATACGTTTTGCTCCAGTGTCTTAAATGGATCTGAAATCGTGTCACAATGTCAAAACAGGATCTGAATTTTGCACACTTAGGGTAATCTTTAATGCAACTCAACGGTAATACATTTGTTATGCTTGTTCGTTTACCACAATCATCATAAGTTTATTTCAAAAGTATAGATTTTTTTTTTTTTTAAGTCAATACATTTCTCCACACAGAATCCACACGTTTTGCTTTTCCTGACCATAAAGCCTTTTGTAAAAGACTATTTGTCACAGCAAAAATATATAAATGAATTTTTTAAATTTACCGGTCACACACACCCAGACAGTTTGCATTACATTTGCCTAAACCGGATTAGCTGTACAGTACAATCCAGTCACGGGAAATCTACATCTGTTGTAAGGACTTTCCCCAGGTCTCTTTTACAGGGTACTGTACTTTAAATGGCAAGCTCTAAAAAAAAGTTTTTTTTTTAAACACAACTCGTTAGTCAGGACTGAACGTTATCAAATATTAATCATGCAGAACTTCCTTCCTAACTTTACAAGCAACTACACTAGAGTCTTACCAAAAGAAAAAAAAAACAAAAAACAAAACCAAAGCCAATGTGGGTGCTGAAATAGAAAATAGTAAAACGAGAATGAAATGAAGAGAGATGAGCCATGAACACATCTGCTCATCAACTGACAAAACAAGAACAACTGAAATCTGCCACAAAAAAAACAAAAAAAACAAACAAAAAAAAAAAACAGGCTGTAAAAACATTATGAACAAAACATACACATTTGATTTTTAAGAAAACCTCAGTGTACCCAAAATGTTAATAAGTTTTTACCCCAGGCTATATAATTAGGATTCAGGTGTTATCTTTATAAGTGCATCAGCTACAGTACATCCATCTTGTTGACACACCTCTCCTAAAGGCACAATAAACTATCTAATATATAGACAGTAATCATTTAAAAATAATAATAAGAATAAAAAATTTTTAAAAATACATTTCACGGGTATGAACGCACTAATTACTGAAACAAGACGATACACTATACCCAATAAATAAATAAATAGATAAATTAATGACAAGGCCACAAATCTACACTTAGCAGAAGCTACTAAACTGAACAGCTCCCTTCGCTTTATTATTAGGTTTTCGGTTTCATTAATTAATCCCTCAGTGCGTTTCAGTTTCTCAGTACACAGTTTCAGTAGCTTTTTCAATCTTTTTTTTTTTGCTTTGTACATCTGGTTGAACTTTAGTCCTACGCCACAACAAGGAGCACAAACGTGGCTCAGACTTTGAAGTTTGTGTAAACAGATTGACGTTGGACTCAAAGCGAAGAGAAACCACAATGCATGATCATATGCCTGGTCCAATAAGCCTGATTCAACTCATGCTAGACAACATTATAAGAATAAGCAAGACGTTAAAATCAAAGGAACCCATAAATATGCAGCACTGGACAAATCATCAATTCATTAGCAAACAAAAACTGAGCGAGTAAAAACTCTAGTGCGTTGCCCAGCCTTGTGTTTCGGGTAACTGGTGACCAAGTTAAATAAATAAAATAGTTAAAAAGAATAGAATAGCTAACAATTCAATAACGTATGGCAATCTTGTAATCTTAGTTTATTACTCCCTTCTAACAGTTTCTATGCTAGGACATTGTGTTTGCCTCCTAAACATCAATTCAGCACGACTTAAGCTAAGAGATCGGCTGCATTCTATTGCACAGCGCCCTTCAACCTTGCTCTCTGCTTGGGGAATGTCAGTTTAAGGGAATTTCCCCTCTACAAAATTCATTCATTGAGAACTCCCTGAAATATTACCACGGCTGACATCACTTCCTCCACGAGTTTCCCTGGTACTAACCACATTGCATATCTGTTCCTAATTTCACATTTCAGGGTAAAAAAAAATAAAAAAATTAACATATACGAACAAACAAACTGCTAAATTACAAATCGTGTACTATTGAAATGTATTTATTCTGAATAAGTGAGAGTTGGACGCTGTCGATGATATGGAAATTGATAATACGCATATTATTTACTGATTAATAGCCTATGTAGTATTAATCACTTACAAATAAAATATACGTGTAGGTGTACAAACTACTATTATGTAATGTGTTAATATTCGGTCATCCTTGTTGATAATGAATGAATGGTGCAAAAACCTAATATCAGGCTTTCTGCAATCTCTGTATTTATTTTGGGGTATTTTTATTTTGCACTTTAGCAAGGTGCAGTGACTGATGGGTAATCTTGCTTGTACACTTCTAGCGACGTGATGAACCACTGTTCACTTTAACTTTGAACTAATAATTTTTTCTTTAAGAACTATAAATTAAAAACAAAAGAAAAATGTGTCTGGGCTTTGTACCTGCCAGCTCATTAGTAATCATCCCTGGTTGGAAAATTAGCCAACGCTCCTATTAGCAGGCTGGCCAATTCAACGATGATGAAAAAATGGAAAAATCTAGCAACAAAGCCACTTCTAACAACACAGTTCCACTTCTCAGGGAACCACTAGCCAATCAGAATCCAGCCATATTCTTTCTTCAAATGACACACATGATGTATTTAATCAGTTTGACTCTTTTCCAGCTCCATGTTAGCTTTGCACCGCGCTTTATGATGCTCATTTGAAACATACGGTGGAATCTATGGTGACATACGAACACGCTTCCTACAAATTTTTGCCTTAAGTGAAATTTTGCAAGAAATTCACATCTGCATACAAAGCATTTTCAGCATACAAACGAAGCAAACCAATCGGCGGGTCAAAGACGTTCAAAAATGGCTTTTATGAATTGTATGGATTTTTTTAGTCAGTGTAAGCTGTTTCAAGAGAGTCAAACCCATGATACCGTTTTTTATAATATTGGTGATATTTTTGGGTGGATGGAACAAATTATCTGCATTTACATTACATCTTATGGGAAAACGCACATCCCAATATGAATTTGACACAAGAGCTCGCCTCCAGAATGAATTAAATTTGTATACAGAAATTCTGCTGTACTGCCTGATTATGAGATCCATGCATTCAAATACAGCGGTCCATATCTTGTGTAAGTGATGCTCAAGAACATCCTGTCAAACGAATTGCCCCAAATGATGTATGAGAATTTTAACCCTAGAGGAAAAAAAAAAAAAAAAAAAGTACGGCAAGTTTGACAACTAGACTATGCACCACTTGTCTCCTAAAAGCCCTTACTCTAATAAATGAACTAAATTAAATTCCAGTGTTATGTGACACCCGAGTTTATAGAGTTTATATACAAGGAAAATTGCTCCATTGCTTGCACAAGCTGAGGATTGTCCCTCATCATGTAAATTGTCCTAGAGAATGCAAACAAAGACAAGCTATTACTGTACAGATTACTGAATAGTAGTTTCTACAGTCTCACACACACAAAAAAAAAAATGTCCGTTAAAGACTCCTTGCGAAATAAACATGCCCAAGGCAGGACCGGAAGATTGCCCTTGCGGTGTTCTGTTAGCAATTTAGCTGTGACATAGCATTTTAGCTGC
This sequence comes from Clarias magur, assembly GCA_013621035.1. NCBI lineage: Eukaryota > Metazoa > Chordata > Actinopteri > Siluriformes > Clariidae > Clarias > Clarias magur. The sequence continues at coordinate 787,551 of QNUK01000299.1, read as the reverse complement.
GGCTATAGAGGATGTGGTGAGAATGAGGAAACTTTAAAAAGACTGAAAACTATGAATTTTAAAATAAAAAAATAAAAAAAAGAAAAAAAAAGTGTCTAGGCTTTATACCTGCCAACTCATTAGTAATCATCCCTGCTTGCAAAATTAGCCAACACTCCTATTCGCAGGCTGGCCAACTCAACAATGATAAAAACACAAACAATATCTAACTTTTCTATACAATTTTATAGCACTTTTCTACACAGCAATAAGACGAAAGCACTTTTCTGAAACCACAACACAATCACCAGTCTATGATGAGAACTTTCATGTTGGAAAAATGAAAGCCAATGACTGTGGTGAAACCTACTGCAATCAACACTATTTTGTTTGTGAAGTTCATGTTCAGAAAACTCCCATGAAGCTGCTTGCACATCTTTCCCCAACCACCAGTCTCAGGAGGCAGCTATGAGGGAGAGGAAAAGCTTCTTTTTTTTGTCTTTATGGAGGACATCAAAAAGTTTAAAAAACTAAAATTAAAGAAGTGCCATGTTAGCTTAAGTTACTCTTATCTTCTGACGAAACAGGTTGCAGTTTGGACCGGAAATTGAGATCCTAGATAGTGATTGAATACAAAGTTAAACAAGATGCTCAATTTGAGTTACCGTGTTTCAACTGCGATTCTGAAGAAAATTAGCAAATAATTTGCTCCTACCCACAGATGTGTAAATAGTTTAGAGCGCACCACCTTCAGGAAAATAGAGGAACGGCAATGTTTTACCGCTTCAAATGCAAATATACATAAATTAAAAAATATTTTTTTATGTATTATTAAATTATATTATTATTATTATTATTATTATTTTTGCGCCGCCGAGTTGCATGAGCAAGCAGTTCGAAAAGATGCATGGGAGCCTTAACAGGCTGTCCCCCAATCTCTATTTATTAGTACCTGATATCATAAACTCATGTTTTAATGGAATAAACGTTGCAAATGAATGTTTATAAATATTTTAATAGTAATATAAACTGCATTGTATTAGGTGGGAAAGTTGTTATGGTTGCAGTGTGTATTATTTTTTATTCTTCTTTCCCCCCCCCCCATGTCAGCATAAAAAGTAAACCCAGACAGCACTTTTATATAGAGGGTGGGGAAAGAGCCATTATGGAGGTGAAATCACATGGACTGGATGTTGTTTTTTTTTAAACACATACCGGGTTATCTATGCAAAATCTAGCTTCATGACTAACATTTTTAATTTGAATGCGACATCAAAACAGATCACAGAGCTGTGCGGTTAATTGCATTAAACAAATAAAACAGGAACGAAGAAATGCTAAAGAATAAAATAAGAAACCAGGAGAACATAAGGAAAAATATACATTGTTAAACAGTGTAGTACAGCTGTTGAAATACGTTTCAAAATAATATTTCACAGAACTAAAATAAATGGACAATATCTGGTGTGATAGTTTTGAAACAACACCTGATCTCAACACGGCTTATAGAGACTATCAGTATTAATAATACAAGTGGTGGTCAAGCCAGTGCTGTAGCATTACACTAATCCAATTTGAACCCATTTTCAGACATGCCCTCCTTTCTATTAACCGGAGAGCATCTGAACGCATTAGATTCACGGCTGAAGGAGCAGCCCGGTCCATTTTCCTGAAAAATTCCCAAAAGCAATCTTACGAGGTCGGACCTAGCAACATTCATGGATCACTTTCAACATGGCACAAGCCTGAACCAAATAAGCATGTTCATGATCAAAACTTACTGATGCCTGACTGACAATTAACCAACAATCTCTTTTAATAATAAGAGTTTTTGACTGACGCTAAGGTTTAACATCAAATAAATCTTTAATGACAAGATGCTAGCTAAACTGCCCCAAAAAAAAAAAAATAAAAAAAAAATAACCACACTACGTCGTCAGTCCTGCCTACATACTCTGGAATTAGCTTGTATTTCACACTAAGAGAAGATCTTACTAATCACAGATTAGACTGAACTCTCATAATTACCCATAAAGCAGAAGGCGGGATTTGTCATACATGTACTATAGCTCTCTCTGTCACGTCCATGGGTATGTCTGAATGAAGACTTAAGATACGTTAACATAAAGTGACCTACATTTGAATGAAAGAAAGCTGTTGTTTTTAAAGAATTATTAAATACACCACTCATGTAAGGCTTGATGCTTATCACTTGTAATTCAAAATGAACTTCACCTGCTCATGCCCGAACACATGAGGTTAGGCATCATTAATCTTGCTCCTGCAGACGTGGCGGTGCAGCTGAAGTTCTCATCACAATCCGGCTATGGGCCAAATCACGGCCTGCTTATATTCAGAAGGATTAAGTGCAACCCAATCTGCCATGCATACACAAAAGCCTACTGCCCTACACACAATGTGGAGACTCAGAAAAGGAAACAAACAGACACTGTGTTGGTTGGAGCACAAGTATGTGGCAAATCGGTGAGCCGTTACACCGGCTGCAGAGCAGAACAGATACAAAAGGCTAAAAAGTCAAATAGCTGCATTATACAAGGTTTCAACTGTGGGGAAAAAAAGAACTGAAATGATATTTTCAGACACCACGTCCAGTTGTGATTCATTATTGAGTTATATGGGCTGACTGATTAGGAGGGTGAAAATAAGGCGCTGATAAAACTGTCAAAAAAAATTATGAAATATGTAAAAAAAAAAAAATAATAAAGACTATTGTATCAAAGCACACACATTCAATATGGTCACTTTTTTGGCTTTGGAGAAGATAAAAAAAATCCTGCCCTGAAACTTTAACTGCTCATGCAAAATGTAAAGAACAAAAATATGACTAGATTTCAAAGATCACATTAATTGTTTTATTAGTTTATATATGCACTGAATAAAAAGTGAAAACCACTGGCCAACCTAATAATGAAGCTTTTTTTCTGTGACATTTCAAACAAATAAAACTTAATGGGATCTGGCAAGTGTAATAGATATACATTACACTTGACAGAACACACATACACACACACATACACACACACACACACACACACACACACATACACACACACACACACACACATACACACACACACATACACACACACACACATACACACACACACACATACATACACACACACATACACATACACACACACATACACACACACATACACACACACATACACACACAACAATTAAAAATTCTACAAAGACTACACATATTGTTTTGTGTTTAACAATTTATTATTGTTAAAAGCCCTTTAGGACAGGTTCTGTGCACTGTGTTGTGCGTGTGTGTGTGAGAGTGTGTGCGTGTTTGTTCTCCCTGAAGTTGAGTTGTTTTTCTGAAATCACAGCACATCTCCATAATAAAGTTTAAAGTTCAATGCACACATGGACGTGATAGCACTGAGAGCTGAGGCTGGAGCTTTAAATAGGTTCCCTCTCTCTCCCTCTCTTAGCCAAACACTTTCGTTTCCAATATAACCCGCACACACACACACACACACACACACAATAGCGAGATAACTACGTACCTGATTACCGAGCAATTCAACGTGCAAGCTTTCAATTCGCCTTTTAATCGTGCTGTTTGTAGTTTATGCAAAAATAAAGCTGGTCTAAAGGCTCAGTGTGTGTGCTGTGTGAAGTCCCGTTAGTTATGCAAGCCAAGTTAAATGGATCCAGATAATGTTGACGTGTGCAGTTGAGGATCCATTTTCGGTTAGCTAGCGAGCTAGATTCCCCCTGACAGCTGATTACAATGTGCAGCTGAGTTAGCATGAGAAGGAAACGACCGAGCAAGCTAGACCAAGTCGTTTGAAAGAAATGCATGACTTGTTAAATACTCGTATATTCTGAGTGTAAACAAGCTAGCTAGCTAACGCCGAGTAAGTACTCACGCGCTGCAGTTGTTTGTTCCTCGTTCCGCTTCTTTCTCCGACTGATATCAGCATTCAGCACGCTCAGGATTACAACTCTCTTTTTGTCTTGTTGTTTGTTTTTTTAACCCTCTCTCGAACCCTCTGTAGCGCTTGAAAATCCAGCAGGCGAGCTAAGCAGCCAGCTAGCTTTTTATATAAATATATATTTATATATATCTGTGTGCTGTTAGCTAAAGCCGTCCAGTAGAACAATTTAGTTCAACACAACACTCTGCTAAGAGAAAAAAAAAAACAGACTTCCCGAACAGGACATAACTGACGTGCTTTCAAGGTCAAGGGACACGTCGTTATCTCCACACTAACCGAGCAGCTTCCAACTGTTACTCTACTCCTGCGGCTCAGCCTCCATCCGAACGCGAGCTGGGCTCTTTAACCATTTGGACGCCCGCCATTATGTTCTCAAGAATGTACACAATCCGCTGCGCATGCGTATCAGCGCGCCGAGACTCGGACGCGCAGCAACTGGGGCTGACCTCGCGCTTACACAATGCACGAGCTTCTCTGTTTGCTTCTGCGCGGTTTCTTGTTCTTTTGTGCACAGTGTGTGCAAATAGCGAAAAGATTACGCTAGTTAATGTTTGCATTTGAAGTTATTCGTTTGCCTGGTAAGCATAGTGTCCACGTGGGATATCCACCATGTACTGCAGCTCTTTAAAGTTCTCATTAAACAGTACATCAGGCTACCACTACTACTAATAATCATTATCATAGTAGTGGTTAGCACTGTTGCCTTGCACCTCTAGGTTCCGTGTTCGCTTTCCACCTCGTGGTCTGTGTGCATGGAGTTTGCATGTCCTCCCCGTGCTTCATGGGTTTCCCCCGGATACTCTGGTTTCCTCCCACAGTCCAAAGTCATGCAGATTGGGCTGATTCGCGTTCCAAATTTCCCATAGTGTGTGAATGAGCGTGTGAGTGTTTGTATATGCCCTGTGATGGATTGGCACCTTGTCCAGGGTGTACTGTGCCTCGTGCCCTAAGTCTCCTGGGATATGTTCCAGGCCCCCTGCGACCCTGTATAGATCATGAGTGAGTGAGATCATCATCACCATGCATGTTGGCTTAGTGGTTAGCCTTGCACCTCCAGAGTCAGGGTTCCTGCCTCAGGTCTGTGTGCATGGAGTTTGTATGTTCTCCCCGTCCTTGGTTTCCTCTGGTAACTCTGGTTTCCTCCCACAGTCCAAAGACATGCAGATTAAGCTAACTGCTATTCCCAAATTGTCCACTGTGTGTGTGTGTGTGTGTGTGCTCCCTGCGATGGATAGCAGAATGTATAAAACTCCACACAGTAACCCAAGTTTAGGGTTGAACTGAGGAGTCCCTGAAGCTGGAGTAAGGTGGTGCTGCAGGTAGCTACAGTATTAGAAATAATAGTAAGAAGAAAAATAATAATCATTGTCTTTGTCATTCATCTATCCATCCATCATCATTCAGTCTTCTTTAGTAACTACTTTATCCTGGTCAGGGTCATGGTGGGCAGAAACACTGGCCATGTTCATTCATCACAGGTCACCAAGCACACAGATCTGCACATTCACATCTAAGGGCAATCCACCATCTCCCCTGTTTTATACAGGTAGGAGAAAATCTAATAACCAAAAGAACACAGGGAGAACACAAAAAAAATGCCACATGGACAGTAACCTGAGCTCAAAATTAAAACTATCAAGCAGTAAAGTTACGCACAGCACCCATGTGCTTCGCTAATAATAATAATTACTAAAATTATTTTTTAAATAATAATAATAAAAATTATAATTCATTAGTGGTTCATTTATGCACAGTGAATGGCTGCTTCATCCTGGACAGGTCAGGGTTGATTTTAAGCCTTTCCAGTACATCACATGCATTTAGACAATCCATCTGACATCATGTTTTGGGGATTAGGGGCAGAAATTAAGAACGTAAAGGAAACCCATGTGGTCACTGGGGAGAGGGTGTAAAACTCCACACAAACAGTAACTCAAGCACAGGGTTGCATCTTTGCACCAAAGATGCAAAAAAAGTACTGTTTTTCACTTGTTACAACACAATAACAAATGTCTTTGGAAGGGAAGTCATAAAAACACTACATATTGTAGTCCTTTTGACATTGTGTGTATATTTCACATTCAGTGGTCACTTAATTAGGAACACCTTGTATCTACAGTACACTTCTTTGTATCTACCACATTGCTGTTCTAGCATAAAATTACTGATTGTAGCAAACGTTGACATTTACGGTTCATCAACCCACGACTTTCCGATCCGTCAATGATGGTGAGGAAACTCTGACATGACAGATGACACTCAGACATGATTCTGCTTTTTTTTTTTTTTTTTTTCGTTAACACTGCTGACCACATACTTTCCTATTTAGATACTATGAACAAATCAGCCTCTGACCTTGTAAAAGTGTCAATGACCACAGTAATGCTGTTTGCAGGATAGTTTTGGTTGATTGATTATTTTGAACTCATTGGGGTTTTTGAAATTTCACACAACACTTCAATGTTGTCTCTTCAACACTCATACTATCATCATAAACACAATGATGTCAGTGTCACGGCTATGCTGTATATGTTTCATCTCCCTAATAATATGTGATGGTCAGTGATGGTCCTGTGGTTTTTGGTGGTCAGTATAGAGGAGGGCTAGCATCTTGTGTATTGCAATATATGGGATATAGTCGGTAATTGTTAAACTATACAGGGCACATAATAAAAGAATAAAAGGCAGGTGAAATTAATTTCATAGGCACTGAGCGTACATTAACATAAAAATAAAACAACAACAAATATTTATTGTTCTACTTAATTAATTTATACATATAATTTTATTATCTCGCAAAATGTACACTTGAAATATAAGAAATGAGCAAGTTTTTCAGCTTTCAAGTAGATATGAAACGTTTGTATACACTCTCAAATACACTAAACTGCCTTTTTCTTTGTTGAAGATGTGATACCATCAAGGGTGCAAATTTGTACATTTAGCAGTGTGCAGGACCTGAACGCAGACGAATCACACATTTATTGAGCTTTAACTCAACTTTGATTTACAATCCAAAAAGATTTGCAACTCGACTTTGACTTTTACATCTTTTACTTTTTGGCTTCACCTGGACTTGAAGCCTTTGAGCTAGGAAGACTTGATACATTTTCAAAACCAATAATTAAAAAATTATACATTTTAAAGTTTGCAGTAAATGAACAATAAATTTTTTTCAACAACAACAACAATAACAACAACAAAAAAGTCCAGGGAATTAGCATCAATATTAATTTCCAAGGTCAAAGTTCACCGAGTCAGCCAATCAGCTTGCACCAGACAATGACAAAGTATACAGACTGCTTGTTCCCTGACAACAGAGGCACTGAGGTGAAAAATGAAAGTAGTCTTCCCCCATGAAAGGGTTGCAACATGTCAAATTTGTGGTTCAAGAATTTTAGATGCAAAAAGCAAACACCAAGGCAAAGTCAAATGCAATCTAAATTAAATAATGTTTCTGGAAGCCTATTATGTTAAATTATATATAAAGGCTTCCAGAAACATTTTGTACCATTAATTTCCCTTGTATCACTTAGAAATGTGGATTTTGTGTAACTTTACAATATATATATAATAAAATAAAATATATATATAAAGAGAGATCTCTTGTAAAGTAATGTAGATCTACAAATAAGCAGTGGTGTGTAATTCAGTACAGTACATGCATTATGGAGACAAACCAGCAGATGGTGCTGTTAGTAAACATTTTTTTTAAAGTATGATGTAATAGTTCCAGTCAACCATTGTGCCTTTTAGGCTATCATTTAATTTGAAGACGATAAATTGTTCACATGAAATATGTAATAGTTACCATTATCATCTTTAAACTACTTTCCATGCTTTACCGAGCCATGTAATATTAGTTCTGAGCACAAGGTTAGTCTGAACATGGATTCTGTTAATTATGTACAGTACATCAAGCATTCCTTATCAAATTTCCACTCCTGTGGTGTGCGCCATTTTTAGCACAGTAAATAAGGTTCTGGCATCTCCTATTACCTGACAACTATTTTCCAAATACCATGCTATGTGTTACACCTTTTGGTACAACAATGGAATGTGGGCCTTTTAGGCACATTTAGGCAGTACATTATGTTAAGGGTTGCAACTTTCTATTCAACATTAACCATAAAACCTCTGTACACACTGAGCTGTGATTCAGGAATTTTGTTTCTTACTATTTGTCCTTTACCACTGCTTAAGTGTCTATGAAAGGCACATTATTATCAGATACAGTGCAATTTTAACATATTTCACAATTTAAGATTACAATTTGTAACTGTTTAATGTAAATCTAGAATTGTATACATGTATAATGCAAGCCTTAGAAGGAGATTAAGCTTTTTTTTTCTTTTTACATTGATTTAGCTGAAATTCTACACAATTCTGCATAAATGCAATTTTATGAATTTATATGAATTTATGTACATCTTGGTTGTGTTTGTTTCAGAATCTCAGGTCCTTCCAACACCAATGATTTTTCTTTTGTTTGTCCCTCTGGAAGGGATAAAGCAAAAGTTCAAAGCAAATATATATTTAAAAAAAAAAACATATATGTACATTGTGCTCTAATGAAATAACTGAAATGAGGTCACGGAGCAAAATGTCCAGGTGCCTTTTAGTCCCATGTCAGGTGCCAGCCTGAACACCAACCACTTTTAACTCTGTCCTCATCATATTTGTTGGACGTTTTTCACTCCGATTCAACCTTTTGCTCAGCCTCCTCCTTTTCTTCCTCTGCCAAAAAGTCCAGAAGTTTTCACTCGCAAAGAAGTATAGAAGAGGATCCAAACAGCTGTTTCCAGCAGCCAGGCAATGCGTGACCACAGCTGCTTTTCTCACCATATCAATGTAATGACAGGATTCATATCCATTCTCTTTAACCTGTCTTTCAGCTTCTAAAAAGACAGTTCGCACAACATGGTATGGCATGAAGCACACAAGGAAAATGATGAGAACAATTATGAGCAGAGCGCCCGATTTGTTGAAATGGGGGTTTCTTCTCCCTGGACCCTTCCTAAGCTCTAGCAACTTCCCAGCTGCAATCAAATAACAAACCGAAATGACTACAAAGGGTAAGACGAAGCCTAAGGACAGCGCAGCTTTGTTGAGGGTGATGATAGACTTCAACTGAGATACATCCAGTTCAAGGCATTTGATTTGGCCAGATGGGTCCCGAGAGGTGCCCGCATCCAGTAGAGGGATGGACGCTATGAGCACCAACAGCCAAATGAAGCCACACACAAAGCAAGCACCTTGTGTACTCTGGAAGGACACATAGCTGTATGGCTTAATGATGGCCACAAAGCGAAAAACACTAAGGACCATTAAGAAGTAAATGCTGCCATACATGTTAACATAGAATACAAAACCCATGATGCGACAAGTGATGTCCCCAAAAACCCAGTGGGAATCCATGAGGTAGTAGACGGCTCGGAACGGCAGGGACGACACCAGCATCAGGTCAGAGATGAGAAGGTTGACCATGAAGAAGTGGACCGAACTGAAGGCCTTTCTTGTTCTACTCACACCAACGAAGTAACATAATGAGACAAGATTGGCGAATAATCCCAAGACGAAGATACACAGGTAGACAGCTGGATAGACATTGTGTTTGAAGTCGCTGATTGAACAGTTGCCTTGAACAGTGCTGTGCTGGTGGTTCATCCTAGCTGCTGGAAAGAACCACAGCACAGAACATGAGGTAAGGTTTTACTATTATGATAAACACAACATTTTGCACAAAATCAAAATTTGTCAAAATCAATTTACTAAGCAAATGCCATTATTCATGAGTGAAAGTTTAATAATGAAAAATATTTTGTGGTAAAGTTTTGGAGATTTTTTTTTGTTTGTATTTTTACATCATAATTATAATCTTACCGAAGATGCTATTAAATATTTTCTAACATTTTCCATGCTATTCTAGTGTATGAGGAATTCCCCGTCATTATTTGTGACCTCAATATTCAAATCTGAAACCACACTATTTCATATAAATGTCAGTGCGAAATTCTTGCACAATTAAAAAATTTTAAATTCTTTGTACGTGTGATTACTTGCAGTAAGCCATGCAATAATAATAATTAATTAATTAATTAATTAATTACTACTACTACTACTACTAATAATAATAAAAATGCTTTCACCCTGCAAAGTTTAACTCCAATTGCAGGGGTTTCATGAGCTTAGGGTTCTCATTATAAGACATAAAACTAACCAAACTTATAAAATTATAAATTTATAATAAGATTTCACCATATAGTTTACTTTGTTTGAATGTGAGATTTTTCAACAACAAAAAAACAACACTTGTCCCCTATTGTGCATCATAAAAGATTTCCACTATACAGTATATGAGTAATGGTCATAAAATTCAGGCATTTGTATTAGGCATTTCTAATAAATTTCTAATGATTTCTAATCATGTATAAGGGGAAAAAAAAGGTTTGGTATATGAAACAGATGCCAAAAAGTGATTTGCATCAAAATGAGCAATTACACATAGTCTGAATGTGATTTAATAAAACTCTGAATTCGGAAATACCATCAAATACCCTTCAAACACCATGAACACCATCAAGCTACTTGACTCTAATGTTTTTAAATATTTTATTCATTTTATTTATCACTGAAAATATTTGACTGATGTATTAATCTTACATGCGCATTTTTGCACAATCTTTACTGGATTTTCTTAATAATACAAGTACCATACAATGTTTACACAAAATGAACCCCTAACAAAAGTGAAGCATCAGTATACACTTACCTTAGCTACTGCTTGCTGTGCAAGTCTAATGATGAATAATGGTGAAAGTTACCATTATTGTTTTAAGCGCTGCCTGGGGAAAATAAAGTGAACATGTTCTTGTCAGACTCTGTGAAAAGTGGCCTCTGTGGTCACTAGACACACCCAAACAAGAATACTGCTCCAAAACGCCACCTAAAGACTTGAAAACATAATTCTAAATCAAAAGTATTATAAAAATCACCTCTACAGAGATACACTGAACTGTACTACTGTACTATTGCTGCACATTATCTGCCAACGTACAAATATAATAATTTTATTTAATCAATTTTGCATTAAAGTAATTAGAAATAAAGTGCAGTGAAATTAAATACTTAATAAATATTCACAGATAGTCCGATATCCGTGTAATTCCCGTGTATTTTAAATTAAAAAAGTGTGAAGATGTTGTGTTTGATCCCAAACCACACCTCTTGTCTATAAAAGGTTTTAGAATGCCACATGTCCAAGCATGCTTATGAAGGTTTATATTCAACACTTGGAAAACATGAACGTGCACGTCTGTAATGGATGATCCTTTTCCTGCCTGCTTAAAACAAATCTGCAACTGATTACCATACATGAGCAGGTTTTGGCAAACCACTGATGTTCCTTGGAGGGCCTGAGGTCCTTATACAGTATGTTATCATTTCTGTCGTAACAGTTTATACAGGGGCATGTGTGGCAGACATCCCACATAAACAGATTTTTAACAAAAAAACAACACAAAATGCATAGAAATGACTCGTATTGATATGAATGAGAGGGTATGTTTATTTATCTGTAAATTTTTTTCTGATTTAAAAAATTTAAACAGTTAACGAGAACCTGTGATAAAATTGTACATTCCCCGTTCACCTCTACAGTGCATCTAAAAAATAAAAATAAAAAAAAAACTCTCATACATTCTACTGTATATTCATTACATGTGATATATTTCAAGCTTTTTTTTTGTTATAGTTTTGATGCTTATGGCTTATAGCTTATAAAAATAATAAATACAGTAAGTAATATTTTATTTAAAGTTTGAGTAAATTACTATTCATTCTGTGTATCTTTCAGTGTAGTTCACTGTATGCAAATAATAATAATAATATCTGTATTATTATTATTATTATTATTATTATTAAGTTTCAATTATTAATGGCAATACAGTACAATATTAATAATAATAAATATAATAGCATTAATTATATTAAGTTTCAAATATTAATGGCAATTAATAATAATAATAATATAATAATAATAATAATAATAACAATAATAATAATAATAATAATAATAATAATAATAATTATTATTATATTATTAAATAAGTACAAAACAACAACAACAACACAATAATAATAATAATAATTATTATTATTATTATTATTGTACTGTATTGCCATTAATATTTTTTCCCGAAAATGTAAGACATGATAAAACAATGCATGAACCTTCAGAATCTTTGACCACTGAATATTGCAACATCAATAAAAATAATTTTAATAAATAAAATGTTGCGGAACATGTTATGTTTTTGATCATTGCCATTGCCAATATTGCAAGTTCATTACCAGGGTCATTGTTCATGCATTTCCTACAGAATGTGACAATGACATTAAAACTTTTTTTTTTTTAAGGAACACATGGAAAGTCAAATATTTTTTAAATACTGTTCATGACATGAAAAAAGAAACAAATCAAATAATACACACACAATAAAGAAGCATTTGTCAAAACTGAGTTGAGTTCACTCTTTCAAAATTCTTCAAACAGTAAGCACAACAGTATAATATGTGGACTAAACTATAAATCATTTTTCATTGAATTGACACAAAATGCATTCACTGACAACATCAAAGAGAGTAAAACGATTTAGAAAATCCAATTAGATATTAAGTCACATTTTGCGTGATTTGTGTAATGTATATTGTATATAAAGTAAGTTGAATGTATATAATGTCTATTTTCAGATTTCTGATTCAATAAAACTCCATATTAAATGTATTATCAGTGTCAGGGGAGGAGAGGCCTTTCTCAACCGATTTTTTTTACAAAATCATTTTGTAAAATAAAATTTGATAGATTTCACCTTCTACACTCTATTGGTCATAGTGCACAACTAACCTGTATGACTAAATACCTGACTTGATATGATATGGTCATATTTGTAACATTGGGACAATTCACACCCATGCCCTCATAGAGTGAGACACATCCAAGGATGATCTCCCAGACAAGCACAGGTTCATTTCCTCAGTGAGGTAAAAGGTACAAGACCATCACCCACATAATCGGACGTGCTAGGGTTAGTCGAATCGAATACTTAGTGCATTTTGCAAACAAGACTGTCAAGCCAAACCTCATGTGGGTAAAGAGAACTGTGTTTTGCGCTCTGCATTGAGAGACAGGTATGACGAATTGTAAAAAAAAAACACAAAAAAAAAAAACAGTTATTTGAGACTTGTGAAAGACCTCTGTACTCAGATCAGTAACCGACTTGCCAAAACTCAGATCAAGCTGAGAAAATGACATGCCATATTTGCTTTTAGATGGAATGTACTGGAAGAAGGAAAACACGTTTCAGCAAGTATAAGAAGGTGAAGAAAGGTGACTAGCTTGATAAACTCAGCCTGTGTTTTGGTAGCTGACAGACTAATCTGAGTATTTCAGCTTTGAGACTAGTAAAAGGTTCATAGAATAGTTTACTTTTCCACACAATACAGATATTACATTACCTATAGGAGACTTTTAAGTCACAAGGATACATTGCTTACAATTAGCAATGTGTCAGTGACCAGGATTCATGGCCAGCTCCTAATGGCAAAAGCGTACTCTTTATTTTCTAGTGACAATCAACATCAGGTTAATAAGAAATGTGAAGATGAAGCCCTGGACCAAAATGCACTGCAGTAGTATGATGTAGTAGCATTGACAATGGCAGACATTTGAATCGGCTTGTTAGTATCTATAAAATGACTAGTATGATGCTGTTGATGGTGATACTAACATGAAAGTTGAAGCTCTAAAAACTGATCTGGTCTGGAATAGATTGTATTGTAGGCGGTCAGATATCTGAACACATTAGTGGGGAATTGCACTCTTTAAGTAGAGATTAAGCACTAATGTCACAATCTGCAGGAAGTCAAATAGCATTGTGAGTGATGCAGGCAACCACCATGTTCAAATATATCAGCATGTCCATGGAACAATTTAAGGCTAATAGTCAGCGCCAACTTCATTTTTCATTGACCAACTTATGATTATACTATGATAATATTAATAAACATCAATATATACATACACTATATAGCCAAAGGTATGTGGGCACCTGACCAATTGTTAAATATGCAACTGCAAATGTAGTCATCCGTCATTAATATAATGATGTGCACTCATCTGGGAAGGGTTTCCACTAGATTTTGCAGTGTGGCTGTGGGGTTCTGCCCATTTCGCCACAAGGGCATTAATGACGTCAGGCGCTGATGTCAGATGAGAAGGCCTGGGTCATAGATGGAATTTTAATTTACCCCAGAGGTATTAATTGGTTTTAATGTCAATTCTCTGTGTGTGTGCACTTCCGGTATATCCATGATAATGAACACATAAAACAATAAACTCACCTGCCAAACTAAAAAAAAACCTTGCCCAGAGCACATACTTTCGATCTATTGCACGGAGCTACAGTATCAACATGATGTAAAAGCAAATATGATCCATCAAACCAGGCCATCTTGCAAACCAGGCCCATTGATTTTGCTTGCCATGGTGATTAATGAACCTTGAAAACCCACGACTGTCCATCAGTTGTCCTTCCCTGGCATACTTTTGGTTGGTTCTAACCACTGCATATCAAGAACACCATGACAGCCCTGTCATCGGGAGATGCTGTGACCCAGACTTTTATCTATCACAATGTGGCCTTGTTAAAAAATGTTCCCCATTTTTAATTACCATTGTATTTATTTCAGTAGGACTTTGGATCAACGTTTACGATATGACTTTGAGTCTGTGTACAAAATGTGTGTGGAGTTTGTATGTTCTCATTGTGCTTGATAGGTTTCCTCTGAGTACTTCAGTTTCCTTAGTACACAGTCCAAAAACATGCAGATTGTTTACGAATGCATGTGTGAATGTTGACAAGAGGTCCTACAAGAGGTCGCAAAATGGGAATAAATACAACGGTAATAACCTTTGGCCTCCACGGTTCCTAGATGTATAGATAGACATTTATGCAGCAGGGTGGCATAGTGGTTAGCAAAGTGGTGTCACACCTTCAGGGTGGAGCGTTTGAGTACCGCTTTGTGTGTGTGTGTCTGTGGAGTTTGCATGTTATCCGTGTGCTTGGTGGGTTTTTTTCAGGGTTCTCTGGTTTCCTCCTACAGGCCGAATACATGCAGATTAGGCTAATTGATATTTTAGGGGTACACTTAGCATGTGTATGTGTGTGTGTGTTTGTGTGCCCGAGATGGATTGGTACCCTGTCCAGGTTATTATTATTATTATTTTTCATCTTCTATACTGCTATAGAGAGAGAGAGAGAGAGCGCGAGAGAGATTGCTGTAATAAAGTTTAAAAGCTCGGTCGTTACTGTCATTACGGGTCTCTCTCTAATCACGTGACACGAGCACGTGAGCCGTAGCTCGCAGCAGTGTTTCTAAACACAGTGTACAGCGCGGTCAGTATGGGGGAGTCCATGTTCACCGGGAATGGACACGAAACTGATAAAAGACGCTGAAGCAGCTGGACAACTTCCTATAAAGACGCGTGGTCCAATGTAATAGCACGAGGTAACTCCCGAACCGAGTCAACAAGCCATCAACCATTTAGCACTGTTAGCTAGCCGGCTTACCCAGCCTCTACGCTACTGTCAGTTAGTTTTGGCACAAAGTTAGCTGATTAGCACAGAGTATAGCTAATTTTCTCACGTCTTGATCGCTAACGGTTTAAAGTGAATGTTTAATGGTGTTCCTGGTCGAACTGTGCTTAATATCAGCTAGCAGATACCTAATAAGACGTGCGGCTTAGCTAGTTATTTAGCGATCAAAGCTAAAGCAAGGGTGAAACTTCACTACGTCGAGCTGTGTATGATAACAACACCACCAGCAGATAACCGTCTCAGCAAGTTTAACCCTGCTGCCACATACTGGATGTTTTATCGTGTAGAAATCCAGACTCAGACTAGCTGACAATGATCTGGGGTTTTATTGAGACAAGCATCAGTTTTCTCCTTTTCCTGTGTAGTTGGTATTTATTCATTGTGTTCTGGATGAGCACACCACACCACAAAACAACATAGATAATGAACAAATCCAGAAAGATCTGATTCAACTGATCAGCTTTGCTGAGCCAGGTATTTAACAGGGCATGACCAAAGTAAACAGTCCAGCTGGATCACTACACCTCCAGGATGTCAGACAAGAGAAAATTAGCTGCCAGGAATAATTTTACTAGTGAGGGTTTACTTCCACAGTCCAAAGACATGCAGTTAATATGCTAACTGGCATTCCCAAGTTGCGTGTTAGTTTGTGTCCACGTGCGCCCTGTGATTCCCATTCCCACTAGTCTTTAGGCCCCCCCATGACCCTCTACAGCAGGGGTGGCCAAGTTCGGTCCTAGAGAGCCGCAATCCTGCAGAGTTCAGCTCCAACTCTAATCAAACACAGCTGAACAAGCTAATCAAGGTCTTGAGGACTACTAAGGCTACTGGCAGGAGAGTTTTTTTTTCAGGGCTGGAGCTGAACTCTGCAGGATTGCGGCTCCCTAGGACCGAACTTGGCCACCCCTGCTCTACAGGGTAAAGTGGTTTAGACGATGTGTGAGAGAGTGAATAAACTTCCCTCCCTTAACTAGGTTAAAATTGCCATTATGTATGAGCTTACTTTTTTGAGTTTTTATTTTTTAGCTCAAACACACTAGGGAAAGTAGAAAGCAATGTTAAAATACTTTCAGAATTGGGGAGTCACTCATCAGTCACTGATGTAAAGACCAACAACAACTGGAAAAGTGCAAAAATGCAAAGTTGGCTTTAAAAGCCTGCAAAGAGGGAGGCAGAGTGAGATTTATAGATGGTGGTGATGGAACTTTCAGGATGCCAACCAACAGCTCATAGAGTGGGGATGTGCCGGAAAAAGCAGCTGGAGAGTTTGAGACGCAGAACAAGACAAGATCAGGGAAGGAAGTACTTAATGTGTTTTTTTTTTTGTGTGTTTGTTTTGTTTTTCTTGAAGGAAGTCTAGACTCGAAACTCGGCGAGTGAAACCTCCAGTTTGACGGTAATGTAACCGTTAAACAACGAGGAAGAAGTAGAATAAAATATCAATTGAACCCATTCATCATTAGAGTGAGGATTGTAATTTGCACAATTGTAGCTACATTACAGGGATTACGAATCCCCTTGCTATGCTTCTTGGACTCTATTTTGAGAAGCAGTGAACTTCTAGGAGATCAAACTCAAACTTTGGATTTTAATTGAAATCGGCTTGCTCTGTGGTGTCGTTCTCTCGCTTACAGTTGAAACCAAATATTTACGTACATTTCAGAAAAAATTTTTTTTTTACTGTAAAACATTAAATCTGAGTAAATGCTTTCTGGTTAAGATAAATAAATATTAACATTTTTTTTTGTATTTGTTAAATGTCTGAATCGAGCAATCAAGGATGTCTTTATTATTACATTTATCAGTCCAAAATTTACATACACTTCCTTAGTATTTGGTAGAATTGCCCTGAAACTATTTTTACATTCATCTTAGATATAAGATTTTTTATTTTTTATTTTTTTACAAGCACAGGTTGCAGATTATGTGCACTGAGTGTGTGTATAAGCATATGCATGATTTCCTGTTACATCTCATGTCTAGGGCGTTTTACATTTTATTTATCTGATCCAGTACATATCACTAAACTCTTCAATTAATGATGAGTAGATGTATTTCAATGTATTTATGACAAAATGTTGACAGAGTGGATTTTATTTGCCTATTCTTACTTACTACCCAACCCTTCCACTGCTCTTACAGCAGCTACCAACCAGGGAATATAAACATTATTATGTGCTTCCTTTGTTTTAAGTTTAGCAATTTAGTGAATAAGGAAAATGTGACCATCTGTTTATTCTGTTGGCTGCAGAGTAGTATGCTTGACGTGGGAAAGTGGCCAGTTTTTGCACTCCTGCCTCCTGAGGAACTGCGTCTCATCCGCCAGGCCTGTGTGTTTGGCAGCGCTGCTAATGAGGCTCTCTACGTTACAGTCAACGATGAGGTAGGCTTTCCTCTACCCTTAACACACCCGATTCATAGAATCACCTAATTAACAGCAGGGCTGTAGCTATCGAATATTTTTGTAATCGAGTACTCTACCAAAAATTTTATTGAGTAATCGGCTAAAATGTACTTTTGCGTAATCAAACAACAATGCAAAATATATAAGAGAAACAATGATTAATTGGTTTTCTTTTTAGAAAAATCTACTTTTATGTTTTAAATGCATACAGCATTTGATAAAAAATAAACATTGTCATTATTCACAATACATGGAATAGCTTAAAGTTGACTGAGATGAATTAAGTGCATTACAGTGCCATACATTCTTATTTTAAAGCCTTTTCTCAGATGCAAAAACTAAAAAAAAAAAAAAAAAGGTATTTCAAATGACTTTAAGTATCAAAAAAACTAAGGCGCGCTTAAAATTTTTTTAAAATATATTTTTATCGCTCCCTTCCATTTTGCAGCCCGCAACAGAACGCTCACTCACATCAATACACAGCTAACTGTTTGCGTCTCCTTCCGCTTTGTGGGTGATGTAAGCGTTTCTTCTTCGGCGGTGTTTACTGGCGGCTTGCATCCGGAAGCGCACTGTGTCACTCCAAACAAATAATTGCGCAAAAACATAAGCTTTTAAAATTAATTAAAAGAAGCTTTGAGGCAGAAGATTTTGCCTCGATCATTTTTTGTAATCGAATCACTCGAGGAATCGTTTCAGCCCTAATTAACAGCATTTACTGATTTTAAGCAAGTGTGTGTTAGCATTAAATTATGCAGGACAGGTGGTTCTCTAGGATTATGGTTTAAGGATCTCTCTCTCTCTCTCTCTCTCTCTCTCTGAGTTGACTCTTCTGCAAGGATGGAGGGAGTTGAGCTAAATATAGACCTGTAATACTAACACAAGCCTTGCTTGTATCCTGGACAGTGTATTAATCTGTGTTTGACAAGCCATTTCCACTTTGGCTTAACATTGTGCCCTTGTGGTTGGGATACAATCAAACACTCACATATATGTCTCTTACAGAGAAGCCCAGGTTTCAGGTTTAGAGATTAAAATTCCTTAATGAAAGTTAAGTGTGTGTGTTGTTTTTTTGGCAACTTTTGTGTAAGCTTGTTAGAAGACATTAAAGATGTCTCTCGTGGACTAAATACAGGGCTTGCACATCAGCAGAGCTTCATATTCCTTAGATTTGCGGCAATACTTGTGGTATTGAAAAACTGTTTCACTTTCATTTAAATGCACACAGGATAAACATAGCAGCGTAACCTCAAAACTGCACATGTTTTTAACTGATCCAGTCCTCTTATCTTTGCCAATATGAGTGACGGTTGTTGAATCTCTGTAGAGCTCTGGTCAAGGAGCTCCAGTCCAGGTTTTTCATGTTTTCTTTAAACTTATTTAAGGTTTAAACTGCAGTCTTCAGTGATGGTGAAATTTGAAATATAGGTAGTCCTTGACTCACGAATATTCAAGTTATGAACATCTGCAGATATGAACGGGCCATGATTTACTTCTGGTTCACATGTGAATTATTATGTGTATTGTACAAAAAAAATTACACTGCACCATTTGCACCAGATGCCAATATTTACAATTGTATACAATATTTTTTGTGTATGTATAAAATGTCTAAAGTCCGGTATATGTATGTGCGTGTGGGGTGGGGGGGTGCAGGAGAAATGTGTCGGCCTCACCGGTTTCAATAACTTAGCATGATGCTAGAAAATGTCTGCCCTATAAAACTGTCCTGGTGGTGAATAATCCTAATTTCAAAAAATCCTCAACAAAACGGTTTTCAGCCCAATACAGTGCAAAACAGCTCTGGGGGCAAAATGGGGTCCAGGACTCCCCTAACGATTTTAAGGAGCAGAGGCAACACTGTTACATTTTGTATTTCAAATTAGCTTAGGCACGCTTGCGGTTTTTGGCAACATGATGGGGACAGATTTAGTCAAGTGAATTGGTATGCTTTACATTGTATATTCGACTCACTTTGTCAGACTTATTGAACAAATTGGACTTCCTGAAACAGAACCCCCATGTTCATAAGTTGGGGACTACCTGTATCCTGCTGCAATCAGTGTTTGAGCCTGTACCTTAATTCCAGAACTTTTTATATTAATAATGGCATGCAGAATGTAATTATAGTTTTTTTTGTGTATGTTCACAGGTGTTTGCTTTGGGAACAAACTGCAGTGGATGCTTGGGTCTGGGAGATGTCCAAAGCACCATTGAACCCAGAAGGATAGACGCCCTGTGTGGGAAGAAGATTACCTCTCTGAGCTTTGGCACAGGACCGCATGTTGTCATTGCCACTGCAGGTGTGTGATATGCCTGTCTGACTTTTAATGAATTGTCCTCCCCAGTTATAAAAGATGTTATAACATGAAACATTGAAAAAAAAATATCGAAAGGGTTTCGTGAAAGGAAAATATGTTTCCAGAATGCATCCTTTATATAATTATACAATTTAAATGTATAAATACACTAAAATTACACCTACGCCTAAAGACATTTAAATGAGTTTCTCAGTATTTCGGCACAAGTTGTATGTAGAGAAGTAGATAAATAGGCTGAAGCATTTAAAATTACCTTTGTGTGTATATAGTGAAGATATTGTAGATAGCAGACCTAGAATGAAAGGAAGGATTGGCCCAGCTGTTGCAGGATCAGAATTGCCTAGGGCAGGTTGAAATCGATGGTGTCTGCGTGGGAAGTGACCTCCCATACCAGACGAAATGAGGATGAAAAATATGCCAGTTATTCAGGAACTTGAGGTGTCTGGAGATGAAACACTGAGTACACCATCCATCACTGGAGATGAAACCCTGTAGGTTCAACCCTACAGACTTGCAAATCTATTTCCCATCTGCTTAAACAGAGTCAGCCAAAACCCTGACTTCACAGACAGACGTCTACATGACCTGGACTTATTCATTTTTTTTCTGGTTGTGGTGGCAACAGGTTGAAAAAGTTTGCTGTAAACTTTTCTAATCCTCAGCTAGGTGTTTCAGCTCCTCTTGGGCAATCTCCAGGCGTTCCTAAGGCAAAGATGAGTTACATGTCCAGTCTGTCCTGGGTTTGCCTCAGGGTCTCCATTTTCAGTAGAACTTGTCTGATAGAGAGCTAATGGAAAGCGACCATGGGACATCCCATTTGTCTTGGACTGATAAATGGCTCAGATTTGTGGCAGCAGTGTTAGTCACCATACCAGTCTATGGCGATGGAACAAGAGCTTAGCTTTCAGACAGAACTCTCTGTTAACTGGTCATTACTTTTCTCATGTATGTACCTGGACCGATTTTAGATAACTGAAGCAATTTTGGGGTTTCCAGCAAATTACATGTTCTAAACCTATGCAAGTTTATAAATTACTTGAACATTACATCTAAAACAGTATACGGATTATGGATATCTTCATGGAGCTCGCTTTGTGTGCAGAGGGTTTGTCATGCTCAAACAGGTTTGGGTCCTGTAGTCAAGGCATATACAAATACAGTGGTATGAAAAAGTGTTTGACTCTATTTTTTTTTTCCTTGCATGTTTGTCACACTTTAATGTTTCAGATCATCGATCAAACTTTAATATTCGTCAAAGATAACACAAGTAAACACACCATGCAGGTTTTTATTATTAAGAGAAAAAAATCACGAAAACCACAGCTGAGCAAAAAGAACATAAAGGCTTGTCTCAGTTTTGCCAGAAAACATCTTGATAATCCCCAAGACTTTTGGGAAATTACTCTGGACTTACGAGACAAAAGTTGACCTTTTTGGAACGTGTGTGTCTCATTATTTGTGGTGTAAAAGTAACACTGCATTTCAAAAAAAAGAACCAACAGTAAAATATGGTGGTGGTAGTGTGATGGTCTGGGGCTGTTTTGCTGCTTCAGTACCTGGAAGACTTACTGTGATAAATGGAACCATGAACTCCGCTGTGTACGAAAATGTCCTGAAAGAGAATGTCCGGTCATCTGTTTGTGACCTCAAGCTGAAACGAACTTGGGTTCTGCAGCAGGACAACGATCCAAAGCACACCAGTAAGTCCACTTCAGAATGGCTGAAGAAAAGTAAAATGAAGACTTGGAGTGGCCTAGTCAAAGTCCTGATCTGAATCCAATTGAGATGCTGTGGCATGACCCTAAAAAAACGGTTCATGCCCGAAAACGCTCCAGTGTGGCTGAATTAGGACAGTTCTGCAAAGATGAGTGGGCCAAAATTCCTCAACATCGCAGTAACACTCATGTTTGTTGTAAATTTATGTTGTTGCATGTATGTAGCACCTTGGTCCTGGAGGAACGTTGTTTCGTTTCACTGTGTACTAACTGTATATGGTTTGAATGACTATAAAAGCCTACTTGACTTGACTACTTGACTTGACTTGGCAAGTTATCAAAACCGCTTGATTGAAGTTGTTGGTGCTAAGGGTGGCCCAACCAGTTATTAGGTTTAGGGCGCAAACGCTGTTTCATACAGGGCTCTGTAGTTTTAGATTTTGTTTTCTCTTAATAATGAAAACCTAATGTGTTTACTTGTGTTAGTTTTGACAAATTTTGAAATTTGTTTGATGGTCTGAAACATTAACGTTTGACAAGCATACAATAAAATAAGAAATCAATAACGGTGCAAATACTTTTTCACACCACTGTATACCCCATTATCTCACAATTGTGAGCTTCCAAATTAGTGTTAAAAGGTTAGACAAAGCCTATGTAGGGGTGTGATGGTCAGGTGTCCATATATATTGGCCATATATTTGTAGCTAGGTAGAAATGTAAGCAGGATGGTGGGATACACGCAGGGCTTTACTGAATAAAGAAGTGTTGTATATTCACTACCATGATCGTGATATTTCAGAATTCTTTTACTAGTAGCGTGGATAACAAGTAGAACGTTTTGAAATGGCACAGATGTATTGTAAATGTCATCAGAATTTTTTTTTTCTTTAGACCATTTTGACATTAGACATTTACTGGTCAACAAGAATTGTGCTAAATCTGGATAAACCTTTGGGAGCCCACTGCAGTTTCATTGATATGATTTTTTTTTTAATGCAGAAGGAGAGGTGTATGCCTGGGGCCACAATGGCTACAGCCAGTTAGGGAATGGTACCACTAACCACGGCCTGATCCCTGCCCTTGTGTCTACCAACCTCATCAATAAGAGAGTGACCGAGGTGGCCTGTGGCTCCCATCACACCATTGCGCTCACCAATGAAGGGGAGGTACTGTTTATTACCAGTGAACTTATTTATAATAAGGTACAGTAATTGGTTAAAGATGGGCTTTACTCGTTGTAATTATTGGATGTTCTGTTTTTATGACCCAGTCTAGAGTTGGGGGAAGGGTCATGCAACAGTATGATTTTGCCCTTTGTTGAGTATATCAGTAGCCATGCCAATTTTTCTTTTATACTCCCATGATCAGGTGTATGCATGGGGCTACAACAACTCTGGCCAGGTGGGCTCGGGTTCTACAGCCAACCAACCCACGCCGCGCAGAGTAAGCAGCTGCCTGCAGAACAAGGTGGTAGTGAACATTGCCTGTGGCCAGCTCTGCTCCATGGCTGTCCTGGACAATGGAGAGGTGAGAAAGTCCATCTTTTATACTATATTACTCTTGTGTGTGTGTTTCATAGTATGCTAATAAAAAACATTATGCTAATTTGTTTTGGTTTGCTTATACTTAATCAGACTGATCAATGGATTTATGTTGAATAAATGTTAAAATTCTCCTTTGCTGTGATCTATAGCCATTACGTGTTCTGACTGTGCTCTGTGCCAACAGATCTATGGCTGGGGCTATAACTGTAACGGGCAGCTGGGTCTGGGTAATAACGGCAACCAACAAACCCCATGTCGTATCGCTGCTCTGCAGGGAATCAACATTGTCCAGGTGAGGCGATAAACAAATCCACAAATTAAATCAATCGCAAATAACTCGCGTTTACTCAGCCTCACTGTCTAAGCTCTGAAAACACTACACACATGTGTTTTATTATTTCCCTAGATCCAATTGTAATATAAAATGTTCAATCTCTCAGTGGGGCAGGGGGTGTACATTCTGTCTCCCCTGTCAATCACAGTGGCAGCCATCATGATAATTTGTGAGCTCATGCATGCACTTTCCTCTGAGTGTGTGTTAGACATGAGCAATAGATCTAAAGGATTCATGTCTCAGAGGAAGCACACCATGCACTTCACCCTCTCAGATCTTCCTATGATATAAAATACCTAACTATTGGGTGGAAATTGGCATGACTAAATTAGGGAGTTTTCAACCTCACTATGTTGGGTAGTGTGAGAACCTTTCACTTGTCAACCTCCTTCACTTTTCTGAGAAGAATTCAGGTGTATTTTTAGAGGCTGAAAGTTACATAGATGTGGAGAACACAGATCAGAAACACACACCAGCCTCAGGCAAAGCCCTACAGCAAAGCAACACTTTTCTCTTCAACCAAACCTTGTAATATAGCTAGATAAATGTAAGGTGACTAGTTCAATTTGTAAGATATGTGCTGTTCAGATAAAGTGTCTGCCACAAGCTGACTGTAGCTAAAAAAACATCTAGTTCAGGGTTTTGGTCTCTTTGATCTGAAATATTTGTGGCATTCAATGTGGCCAGACTTTGTCGCTAGACTTGGAGACTTTTTGGACCATTTTACTGACGTTATTTAGGGCAAAAAAAGCCTAAAGGACATATTTAGTAACTTTATGATCAGTATTCAATAAAGCTCCCCAGCTCCCCTCACCGTACTACTGTACACTTCATTGTTGGTATCAGTACTATTTAACTATACACAGCTTTTATTTCTGTCTTAAATTGTGCACGTGGCTGAGAGATTAATGTGCAGCCAGAGCCACTTCATGAAATTTAGCTTGTAATACCATTTTACCACCAGAGAGGACAATTTCCAAACATTTTTTTCTGTAGTGATAATAAAGCCCTTTGAACATGTGATCAAATGTACCTCAATAGACAGTCCTGTTTGTTCTGTAATATGAAACAATATTCCAAGAAAACGTTCTAGATTGTTTTAGATATATACTTCGTTAATATTTCTCAGAATAATCTCTGCCATTCAGTTCTGTTTGTTCACATTTGACATTAATGGAAAGTAAACTCTCGCTGCCTTATTTGTCCAGGTGGCCTGTGGCTATGCACACACCCTGGCATTAACAGATGAGGGGTTTGTTTACGCCTGGGGTGCCAATGCTTATGGGCAGCTAGGCACTGGGAACAAGAGCAACCAGGCATTGCCCACACTCATCAACATGGACAAGGAGAGGTGAGAGTATGCGTGTGCAATCAGACAGCATTTCCACTTCCATTGCATCTGCACTGATTTAACACTGTAGCATGTGCATTACTATTATCTTGAATGTGTTTTACTCAGCCTTTGCATTTTTCCTTAACATAATCATTAGCATTTTCCTTAGCATAATCAAAGATCTTTTTTTTTTTTAATGAAACGGGCAAACTGTTGAGTGTTTGTGTCACATTTTCCACAGGATGGTAGAAGTGGCTGCGTGTCACACCAGTCACACGTCTGCCGCTAAGACACAGAGCGGTCAGGTGCTGATGTGGGGTCAGTGTCGAGGTCAGGCTATTCCCTTCCCACACAGCACACATTTCTCCAGCACAGATGATGTGTTTGCCTGTTTTGCTACCCCAGCCGTCACCTGGCGTCTTCTCACTGTGGGTAAGAAGAGATTTGGTTACAGAAAAATTATTTCCTGGATGTTTCCTGAGTCTCCACTGTATCTCTTCGCTCATTGTTTGGTTATGCCTGTGATATTGAATGAGATTTCTTTCCCCGTTTAGATGGTGATGACTACCTGACTGTGGCTCAGTCCCTTAAGAGAGAGTTTGACAGCCCTGCAATTTCAGACCTCAAGTTCCTTGTAGATGGGAAATGTATCCATGTTCACAAAGCTCTGCTCAAAATCAGGTAAATTATTGACTTAGAAGTATGATTTTAGTGCATCCGTTAAATGAGCACCTTGGAAAGTCATTGTATCTCCCTATGTTTATGCAGAATTAATAGATGTTTTTTTAGCTTTGTTAAAAATAGGTATGGGGGATTTTTTTTGTTTGTTTTCCATCTACTTGATGAGTACAACTTTATTTCCTGATGGCAATGCAAAACCGATAACCCAGGATAGTAATTTATACAGAAACATGCTACAGCCTGCTCAGGGAAGTAAAGTCAGCCTTAACCTTCCATGAAAAAAAGAGCATTCCTTCATAGGCATTCTTGCAAAAGACATCTGCGTATATTATTAACAAGGATATGCTTTCATATGTGATTCACATTTTTCTTTTTTTTGCAAAAAAGATGTGAGCATTTTCGCACTCTGTTAAATGAGACTGATGAGGAAGCCATCGAAATCCATCAGTTCTCCTACATGGTGTACCGGGCTTTTCTGGAGTACCTCTACACTGACACTATAAACCTGCCACCAGAGGACGCTATAGGTAAACTCCATCAGACATTTATATTCTGCTTTTTGTATGTTTTTTTTTTATTTTTTTATCAAACTTGGCGCGGTTGATATTTAAAATTCCCACTCATTACCGTGAAGCCGTGCTGTAATTACAAACAGATGGCAAATAATCATTTAGTACCACTCAAATAAATTTATTAATGTATCATGGCCACCGCATTTTTTTTGTGTTAATAATTTAAGTCATCATTCAGTCGTCTCAAAGCAGCTTCACAAAATTAAAAGAATGGGGCCTAAAAATTTTGATTGGTAGTGTATCTACTACCGGTGGCACAGTGGTCTAGTGATTAGCACTGTTGCCTTGCACCTCCAGGGTCGGGGTTTGAATTCTACCTCATGCCTACGTGCATGAAGTTTTCATGTTTTTCCCGTGCTTGGTGGGTTTCCTCCGGGTACTCTGGTTTACTCCCACAGTCCAAAGACATGCAGATTAGGCTAATTTGCGTTCCCAAATTGCTAGTAGGCTGTGAATAAGCGTATGAGTGAATGGATTGGCACCTGCTTCATGACCAAAGTCTCCTGTTATAGGCTCATAATTAATGAATGTATCTTGATGGTATATATTGGTATATCCTGTATATAGTGTGATACATATTGTATTTTACGTAAGGGCTAGATCTTGAAGAGACTGTTGGCTCTCTGCTGCTCAGGTCTTCTAGATCTTGCTACCTACTACAGAGAGACTCGTCTAAAAAGGCTGTGCCAGGAAACCATTAAAAGGGGTATTTCAGAAGAGAATGCCATCACATTGCTATCCGCAGCTGTCAAGTATGAGGCAAAGGTAAGCACACGTACATACACATTCTTCTGTGCAATCACAATGTAGACAACACATGCCACAATCCAAATACATACTACCGTGCTATCTGCAAGGCTGAAGGCCAAATGCAGTCAGTTAAAATGTGTACGTAATTGTCCAGAACGATTAACGTTTGAGGCAATTTTATTCAACATGTAACTACTAATATCCCAAATCTGTCATTAGTAACAAAGCATCAACAATCATCAAATAATTAATTAATGTGACATTAATAAGGATGGACATAATCTGTCACTAATAAAGGAAGCTCTATTGCGATGAAGAACTCCATGCGCTTCCTCAGTGTGAAGCTCTAAAACTGGAGGCTGTATGTAAGATGATGGTGCCTCCTTGTGGAGAACTTTCCACTTTCAAGCAACTCTGATAATGATTTATGATCACAATAAATTTTTTCTCTATTTTTCTCAATAGTCTCAATGACTATTTTTCTCAACTAGCACAAAGTATGTGCTAGTTGTTTTCCACTTTCACGTGTTGAACATTTAATCAGTTACATTAAAAATAAATCCATCGTCAAAATACAGCTTATTGGATCTCACCTTTTAGTAACATTGTATTACTTGGACAAATTGATGCTTCTTCTTTTGAGGACTTGGAAGAGTTCTGCTTCAAGTTCTGTGTCAACCACCTGACTGCTGTCACTCAGACCCAGGCCTTTGCTGATATGGACCACAACCTGTTGAAGAACTTTATTAGCAAAGCAAGCCGCTATGGGGCCTTTAAAAACTAAGCTGGAGCATGAGTAGAACAGACCACAGAGAGAGAGAGAACTGGAGAAGAATCGCTTAAATATATCTGCTAGAAGCTCCATGGTATGTAAAAGAGCATGGCGGAACATCTTTGGTTTGGATAAACCACTCCACAGGGTGACTACTTGGCCCTGATGCTTTTAAGGTGCACTTTCCAGAATGACAAAAAAAAAAAATGCATATGTGGTGTTGTAGGCACCTGGGTAAGCGAAACACCATACAGTACTGTGCAAAAGTTGTAGGCACATAAAACATCAATAAATGAAAAAGATATGGATAATGTTTGTGTAAAAGTGACTAAAATTTGTTGATGATGATTAGGAGGATGATTCCGTGCCAGATCATGCAGTATGATCTGGCACGGATGGTGTTGCTGTTTCATTTGAGTGGGGAAAATTTATTATTTTTTTGCTACATCTCTGGCCATTCTGCAGGGACTTGAAAATAATTTAATTCTGACTTCACATAATGATTGAATGTAATTCTATGTTGCAATACATAAAATGTTTTAGCAATGCTCTGAGTATGGCTTAGCTTAAGCTGTAATTTGACAACGATTGTTGTGAAACTAAAACGTACTTCAGTGGCGACTATCAATGCGGCACACCTGATCTGAAATCAGCATTTAATTCTTAGACCAAATCCCTATTGATTGTTTTTTTTTCTTTTTGAAGACCATTTGTATTAGCAAACATATTGTCCTCATGACACAAATGAAAAACAAAACCTATGTGTATATTGCATTTCATATTTTCCCCTGGGAACAATTGCTTTTGTGTGTGGTACGGAATAATAACGAGCAGTAACACTAATTACAGATCAAATCAATGTGTGTTATGCTGACTATTACCTTTAAAATTAAAGATGATGTGGGGGGGCTGCAGGTTGTTAAATTTGTTTCTGCAGCTTAACAGACTGCAAGTGTGTTTTTTTTCAGGGGGTTGGTTGGAAAACCAGATTGAGTCCATTATCTTTTTTTCTGCTAGATAACCAATTATTTCATGTTTTTTTTTTATTTAAAATGATGTACACATTAGGTCTTTTGGTTAAAGCAGAAAACATAACTATTTAAGAACAAATTAGGAAGCCTGAGACTTTTTCACAGTACTGTATGATGACCACTGTTACCTTTTGGTGCTTTCAAAGGGACTCACCATTTTGTTTTTCTGTAAAATCCCTTAGATTTAATAAGGGAAGCACATCCCACTAGTACAGATTAATGGAGCTAATGGAAGAAATGTTTAAGGAACAAGTCTTCTACAGGACCAAAGAAAAAAATGAGATAAGAATGAGACATTGACTTTTGACATTGGATTCGATAAAACCGATGAGGTCATTTTGAAAGTACAATTCAACATCTCCATCCAGTACTTATTTTGATTAATTACAATGGGTAGATAATGAAACTAACCACATACCCATCTGCATTTGAAGCACTTGAAAGGGTATTTTTGTTTACCATGTTTTTTTTATACCCAAGTTATATCCAATACTGAAAAATATTTAAACTGTGTTTAAAATTTTACAAGGTGATAGCACTTTGTGTTAGACCTCTTGTCAGGCAAGAGACTGTGACTTCTATTTACAGTACAATTTTGCATTTCTGTATACATTTCTATTTGTAACTGTTTCTCTTTTCAGAGCTTTCGTTACTAAAAGCTCATAGCAGCATAGTCAGATTAGATAAGTGTTTTATTTTCTTTATGTTGGAAGGGTAAGTATTTTTGTGTTTTAGTTGTGGGTCTGTTTGTTTAATAATGCACTATCATCTCTGACCCTTTTTCTTTTTCCTAAGTCAGGCATAAAAAGAACTAGTTGTTCACACAACAAAACTAGTGGTGTTTACACAACAAAGTAAAACGGTCAGAATGTCCTGTTTTTGGTCACTTACCTTTTATTGTGTTGATTTAAAACATTGCTTCCTACTTGTTACATTAAGTACTTTGTAACACAAAGAAAAGAGTCAGAATAGTCTTACAATATTTTATGACAACTTTGTTAATTCAAAGGTTTAAATAATCAGATTTATTTCACTATTTAAATTTGTTCATTTCTTAAGCACTTAGAATATAGCAAAATGTTACAACTCTTGTTACTGCATTCATACTCAGTGGAAATATCTTTACTAAGTGAACTAATATGTTTAAAGACAGACTTATCAATTGTCACTTGCATTAGAGTATATTACTACTGTGATTGATCTCTTGTCATGTTTACAGTAAAGGGGTTCAGACGCTCTAAATCAGACACTTGAGTTGGTTACAGCTGTTTTTTGTTTTTCCTCCACTACACAAATGTTCATTATATAACAAGCAGTATTGTTTTTTGCTAAATGGTGGCATGCTGACTAACTGTATTTTCCGTGCCTTGCATAACAAGGTTTAATACAAACTGGCAACTGATGCTACCTTCCCTTTACGGCTTCACTACATACAGATTTAAGTTTAGAAAAACTTGTCTGGTGTATCTTCATTGATATTAATGAAATAAAGGTCTGAAATCATCTGTGTTCATATGTTTTATTATATACATAAAGGAAATCATACACATACATTGGTGTGTGTGTGTGTGTGTGTGTGTGTGTGTGTGTGTGTGTGTGTGTGTGTGTGTGTGTCATTTGAAATATGAATATCTGGGTAACTCCATGTCCTCGGCAAGCGAAATTAAATAGACTTCATGTTGAAAAATTATTTTATAAAGTTCAAAAAGAGTCACTTTCGGCGAGTCTGTCATGAGCTTAACTTAACCAAATGCGAACATTGATCTTGTTGACTGCGCCATTCGTATGAAATGTGACCATCACTGAAAACAAGACCCTTTTTGAACTCGTCTTCAAGTTTAGGATGAAATATAAAACATTAAACTTAGTTTTTACTCCTCTTGTTAAAATTTGAGATCAATTGAACAAAAATTGGCTATGTTGTTAAGACTAAGAAATTATGTAAATTTTTTGGGACACCCTGTAATTAATATATGCACAATCATATTCAGAGGGGCCCAAGAACATATACGCATTTCAAGTTTGATTTCTATGCCCTTAAAAAAAAAAAAACTTTAATTAAATCATGGCAGCATTATATTATGAATATATAAAAATGTCAGTAGTTGCACCATTGTTGATGCAATCATGTGTCCATCAGTTTGTTCACCATATACACATTTGTTCTTAAATGTTATTTTTTTTTCTTATTTTTTAGTTCTAGTTTTTAGACTGGTCCAGCTTTACTTATATTAGTGACACCAAGTGGTTTGATGAAGTTTGGAGGTTGAGATTAGGGGAAAAAAATAGACGTCATGAGAAGGAATATTTTTTATTAATTTGCCATATTTTTATTTTCAATCAGACAAACTGCACCTGTACTGAATAATTAAAACTTTAGTTATAGTTGCAATACTTGCATTGTAACTGCACTGGCAATGTCCTCTTGAAATAGCTTCCCAGAAAGAATGGAAATACAGTATTAACCAATTATTTGACACCAAAAACAATATGAACAGGACAAATTTTAGCATAAGATATGTTTCAAAAAATAATTTGCCTTTTGTTAAAAAAAAAAAACTAAAAAAAAACCTGCCGCTTTTGCCATATGGCGTAAGAACTAAGATCACACCAGTAGATGGCAGTGTGGTATTAAAACTTGTGAAGTGACTTGCTTCAACCTGAGACAGTCAGTTCAACTGAGACTTTAATATCTAATGCTGGAGTTTCATTTAAGATCAACATGTGAGCAAGCACAGCCATAGCTTAGGCTGGTCTTTTGAACTTTGAGACTTTTTGAGACTGCCCCATTTTGTGGGATGGGCAAAAACGATCACTCTGTGGTATCTTTTCATCACATGAGGTTCATAGTATATCAAAACAGGATATCCTTCACGTTTTGTTCTGCCTACAGTCTTTTATTTCCCGGTATGTTCTCCGATAATGTCATCCATGTTGTTTGCAACACATAGTCAGATTGTGGGAGATTTACAAGCAGCACATCGGCTTGTATGTATAAGTCATTTTATACCAAAGTACTGTAAACTGCATGTGTCAACTACCAAAGATTAGAGCAGTAAAGTCTGTTTAAATACAGAATATTACCCTGAGCAGTAATAACATTACCAAACATTGTGCTCAGTACAATGTAGGTTCCCTTTGTGCCACGTGGTAGCTCTGGCCCTTTGGGGTATAAATCCTCAAGATGTCTTGGGGTGTACTGTGGTGTCTGGCACGGGGACATTAGCAGCAGATCCTTTGGGTGCTATGCAGGGTGGGGCCTCTATGGATGGGGCTTGTTTGTCTGGCACATCCCGTGGGTGGATTGGGATCTGGGGAGTTCGGAGGCCGGTGCGGTGACATTGTGCATGGCGGCCTGTGGTGCATTGGATGTTCTGGTGCCCTTCTATCATGTCCGGCATTAGCTTTACTGTGGGACTAGTCCCTTCAGGAATGGGTGAGCTTTGGGTGCCCATGATCCTGTCACAAGTTTATTGGTATGTAATTGATAATGTTATATGGTGCTAATGCTATGACTGGTGGGTGTATAACACGCTCTAAATATTTTTCATGTTTCTAAAGCTGTTTGCCGTATAATGCAATATGGCACTAAACTTCACTCACTAATCCTTCTCGCATGTTTTCTCTTTTGTTATGGTCATCAAGTAATGTCCATGTGGTGTAGACTTCAAATGTTATAAGGAATACATTTAATCCATTCAACCCCACAAATGTGTTCCAGCCTTCAGCCCTTCCCTGAGAGAAAATGGCAGTTGAATTCAACTTATCATCAGTCACATGGTTCCTATTTGGCTTATTACACTGATGCAAACCTATTTAAAAATCATTGTGTAAGTCTATCTCGTTTCTCCTCTCCTTCTCTATTTATCTATATAGTGTAGTAAAAAATGCATTGTCAAGAGTCATTGTGCACAATAAAGCTGTGCATTCAATACAAGCAGAAATTGCATCTTTTTTTATCTAGATTTATTTTAGCAGATGGTGTCAGCGCTCGCGTATTACGTGTAAGAGCTGCATTGTCGTTTTTAATGTCAGTGT
The DNA here is from genome assembly GCA_013621035.1 of Clarias magur. Lineage (NCBI taxonomy): Eukaryota > Metazoa > Chordata > Actinopteri > Siluriformes > Clariidae > Clarias > Clarias magur. The sequence goes on along the minus strand of QNUK01000299.1, from coordinate 754,437 downwards.
AAGACAATGGCCACTACTATGCAAAAATCACAAAGTCTGTAACCAGGAAATTTTGAGCAAACATACCCATTGTTTTGACTACAAGAAAGACAACTCCCTCTATAATAATATATTTGTGTAATTTCCCAGTAATGGTTACAAGAAATAAAAACACTGAAAAAAAAAGGTGAGAGACTTAATGATGCAATTAAAGGAAAAAAAATGGCTGTGAAAGTTATTACTGCTCACAACTGAATGATTGACGTAATATGTATAGTAGCATGGCACTTTTACTAAGTCAGTGAAACTGAGCTTAGTTCCCCTTCCGCTTTGGTCAGAAAAACAAATGAACTGATCAATGATGTTAGTATACATTTGTGGTTTGTTAAACTGGTGAATACTTTTGTGGTTTTAAATACCGGTGAGGTGATACTGATCAAATGAAGGCTCTGTAAAGAGAAATCACCATGTGAGGTCTTGGTTTGTTAGTTTACACAAAGCAAATGAATCGTGTAATCATATAATCATGTAATAGTCATAACTTGTCCCTGGAAATGGTATCTAATCCTCTGTAAATAAAACAGACCTTAAAGCCAGGACATGCCCAAACCCTGGTACTTACTTTAGAGTTTGTGTATCACTCGTTGGGGCGAGTTTTAAAGCACAGTGTTACACCAGAACAATGGGTCTGATTTTTCAAATTAAAAATTTCAGATTTACAAAAGTGTATAAATCTAATTTCTGACGGTTCATTTGCATGTTGTGAAGTCCTTAACACACTGTTCAAACACAGAAAACTGAATAAAGTGTAGTATTTCAAGCAAATCATGATTTGACGTCTATCTAGTCACAGTTTCCATAAGTTTCATTTATCATGTGTAAATCAATCCGGCACCATCAGTTTTGCAAAAATGATGAAATGGTGCCTAGTATGCACCTCTAAGGCGGAAGTTCTGCTGTTTCGGTTTCCTGCTTTTTTTTTGACGTGGATTGCAATGCAAGTCCACATGTGTAATTCCGCTTTTTTAATAATTACTCAAAATTCTTAGTAACCAAAAATTGCTAATTTCTCTTGGTGTCTTGTACTCCTGACGTCCAGTGCTTGGCACATTGAGTAATGAGTTCCATGTTTAAGTGATTTTCTTTTTTTCACTAAAAGTCTATTGAGCATTTAAAGCTTTGTTGAAACATGTGGAATGAAGCAAGTTATCCATAAAATCCACAGAATCATGGTGCTTTGAGAATTGTCTCTTGTTACTATGTAGTGGATAAGTGGCAAAAATTGATTATAGAACTGTAGTGACTACCAGAGTGACTCCAAATATCTATGTCCTCCTGATCCAGTGTACACCAATGTATGAGGAGTGTTGAAGTAAAACTGTGAATTTTTGATTGTGTAGAATAATAGAATGGAATTCTACAGTATAGGTATATAATCCCCTGCTACACTAATGCACACATCCCAGTGCTTCACTAGTGGGAAGCGAGGTTAGGACTGTATGGGGTATGTGGCAATAACTCCCTTCTGAATTCCTGTAATGTGCAAGTGATGCAGTGGGCAGTAGGAGGTCATGCATTGTCCTACAAAAGCAGTATGTCCCTGCACTGGACTTTGAGCCACCTCACCTGGGATCGTCATTGATGGATGTACAGCTTTCTTTAAAACGTTTGCAGCATTCAAGTGTTTTACTGCAGATAAGAGTATTATCACCATTCTGTGCTAGAAGATTTCAGCAAATGTCAGTCGGTTTTATACATTCGTCCATGAGACATTTCATCACTTGGTACAGTGGTTACAGTTTTTACTACTTGCTTGTGATAACAGTTTTAAAACAGCTTCAGCCAGGTCATTTACATAACCTGCAAATTTTATTACATTGTACTTTGTGACTGATGTTAAAATGTAATATCTACACATGACTGCTTGGTTTTTTGCAATGAGTAAACCATCACATCGAGGTTGCGCTGGATATTTTAAAGTTAACTCAAGGTCTTGGAATTATCAGGTAGATGTGTTTATATGTTCAAACAAAACTTTAAATTTCTCCTGCTCTGCATAGCTTTCCACCTTATTAACCCCCTCTGCCCTGAAAAATGTTTTTAAAGTGTAGTGGTAGCTGTGAATTAATGAAGAATAAATGAAAACCCTTACAAAACAAACACATTTCCCATCATTTTTAAAGGCAAACAAAAAAGCAGATTCCTCCAACCTTGCGTCAATATTCAACCCTTCGGTTTGTAACCTCGAGGGTATTCAAATTCCTTCTCTTTTTGAAAGTAACATGGAAATAAAGTGTGTCATAATGAAGTCTTTTAGTTGTTTATCAGAGACTGCTGGCACGTACGCTCCCCATAATTCCCATAATTTTGTGCTTCATAAATAACATCTGGCATTTTCAAAAACTGTACTGCTCTTTTTGTCCAAAGACGAGCTACCCTACAGTTTACTGCGCTCTTACGCGGATGTGGAAAAACCCGAGATGAACTCAGGCTGACGTGGAAGGTCGCACATAAACTCTGGAGCCTTAAAGAATCTTGGCTCTTTCAGTAAATTCCACACATTCTCTGCTCCTTGGCAGTACCAGCTAACTAACAGTAACCAACTACAGTTTGCAATGTAAACATCTCTCATTACAATGGAATTGCTGAGTTAGCCGATGTTTGGGACACTAGTTTTTCACTTGTTGTAAATGTACTTGATCAAACAAAAGGGCGTGTGGGAGCTTGACACTTAAACAAACCATAAGTTATGTCACGACGTGCCTTAGATATCACAAGGGCCTATCTTGAAAATCAATGCAGCTAGCAGTGGTGTGCAAAGTACACAAGTCCTGTACTGTACATGAGTTACAGTAGAGAATTACATGTAAAGTATTACTCAAGTAGAAGTACAATTCCCCTGAAGTAAAAGTACTAAAGTGCTTACCTTAAATTTTGATTATTATGAAAAGTATTGAAAATATATATATATATATATATATATATATATATATATATATATATTAGTTATTATTATAGTTTTTTTTTTATTTCACTGACTGCAACCATATTTGCAATTCGAATACTATCAACCACTGTGGTTATGTAACACGAAGCCATGCAGAAATGTAGTGAGGTAAAAAGTACGCATATTTGCTGTAGGCTGTAGTGGAGTAAAAGTGTATGGATTCACCTGATAAAACTACTCAAGTAAAGTATGAGTTCTTGAAATATGTACATTAGGCCAGTAACAAAATTTACTTAGTTGCCTTCCACCTCAGATTATAATAAACAATTCGTAGGCCTTGCTGCTTTGAGAAATTGAAAAATTGAGTAGTGAGATGCAGCTTGTTGCCAAACAGAGTTCTACAGAGTGTTATTATTTTCACAATAAGAGTGAGTGGTTTATTCCTATTATATTACACCCAGTGCTTTAGCCATTACATGTTTAACATGGTTAACAACATACATTAAATCCATTTATAGTCGCATTTAATGTAGCCAAATATCAGTAAAACAAGTTAAACATAGGTTGTTCCATCGCCAGCTTTTTAAAGTAAGTTTTTTATTTAAAAAAAAATTTAAAAATCAGCATAATTTTTTTTTTTTTTTTAGTTTTTTTTTTTTACATGTTGTCAGATTACTATTACCAGATAGCTTTACAGCTTTACTGATGATGAATAAATATCACCGTACAGAAAGTATGTCATTGATTCTCGGTTTTTCTGTGACTTAAAAATTTAAACAATACCATATCAGAACATGTGCTTTCATATAAACGGTTTGATTTTATTGGTAGTGAGAAGTAACGCCAGTGTGGATGTTGTAGTAAATGAATCACTACTTCCTGGCTCATCCGAATTTGAGAAGTGAAATAAGAGCAAAAAAGTAACTAAAAAAAAAAATGGCATAGATTATATGTAAATGTAAATGAGACTGGACGACGCCTCGCGACATTTAAACACAATTTACGTACAACACCGTGAGTGTGTCACAGACAGAATAACAGCGGACTGGCTCGGTGTCCCAGCCTTGGTGTTTCCTGCCATTGTAGGTGGTTTAACTGACCTGGGACCACATGTGTTTCATTAAGTCGTCATGCTCAGTTGTCTTAAAGGCTGTAAGCGTGGCATCTCCTTGACCTCGATGGTATGTGTATGTGGAGAAAACCTCAAGGGAAAAGGAACAATGCCTACGTCGCACTTGTTTGCATGTTTCACATTGTCAGCAAACAACTTTTTAAAAGATTTATATTCTCACCACGTCAAACCTATTGAGCAGAGTGTGTGTGACCGACTGGCTCCATAAAAGCAAACCCATAACATCTGTTATATATAATGCAGACAGGATTACCTCGAGGGCTTGTTTTCTAATGTAATAAGCCCTCAGCAGTCTGTTAACATTCCCATTACATTTGCAAATAGTAAATAATTTTACATAGTGCTTGAGCTCGGAGGGGAGAAATGTTTAAAACGGCTTTATCTAAGCTATTTTCGTATCTCCAGATATCTCCCATCTAGTCACTTGGATAGATAAGCAAACCACAGCAATTTGAATGATTTAAATGATTACATGTTATATTGCCCTATTAAATATTAAATAACACCTCCATACTTTATTTCTTAATACAAAGTAACATCCATTAAACAAGTTCCTGTCATCGCTTACATTATTGCAGGTACGAAAAGTTCCCTGACCAGCTTTGCTTTTTCAAAAAACAACATTTGTGACTGAGAATTAGTAATGGCACATAGGTGGGACACTGTTTTTTACTTTGTTTGTTGCCAGAAGGGATCACAGGGCTTTTAATCTAACTGAGATTAAAGGAGTGCCTTTGTAAGGCAGTGTCATTGCATGACACCTCTAGCATTTGTACTACAGTTTGTACAGACAACCTCATTGTAAATGAAGAGATGTTAAGTAAATGCTGCAAGTTTTTAAAGCATCACATTAAACGATATACATAAGCTGATATGCATGTGCTTTCATATTAAGATGATATGAAATCTGTAATCCATGCATCATCAGTTATTACATTGTTGTATATAGCTGTGTGTAAACTTTACATGTATTTACTGCTTTCAGATGTGTGGTTCAGAAGTCTGAACTCGCACAGTAGCAGAAACCGTGCCACTAATACGCAGCCAATTGTTCCATAATAGTAACAAGTAGAAAAGTGAAGTGGGTGATGCATAAAAGAGTGGTCTAAGACTTACAAGAGGATGTTGCCAACAGAACTTGTGCTGACGTTTATACTGTTCCCTTTTTTCCCAAAGCCATGACAATATGCTCATTTGTTAAGAAGTGCTAGATATTACGATTATTATGGTGTTCATTGTTAGATATGATTTCAGATCCCTGAGGCAAAATGGAAGTGTGTGGGTTATGAAAGGATTAGGGAATGTTTGGTCAGGCTTACACTTGCTGTAGGGTTGTTGTTCGGTTAATGGTAAGGGACACAATACAGAGTGTTATGATCAGGTATTGGATTAGGCAATTTTGGACGACTTAAAGAAGTGAGCTTCTTGACGGAAGTCCGCCTGTCTTACAACATATCTGTTTTCGAAATTTGATACATGTGCAAGCTGCTACCTGTCGGCCTGTGTGTGTGTGTCCGGGTGTGCTTGCATGCTCATGTGCACGTGTTCACATGCGTGAAATGCAATGAGTCTTAAATTTATAGATGTTGTTTAAATAACATTTAATGATTACATTTTTAAAATGTAAAAAACACACAAAAAAAGGTTCCAGATTTAAACTGTAGAAGAAGTATGGCTTGTGTGGTACAAAGACAACTTGGTCGATCGGTTGAATTGAAATAAAAAAATTCCAAAGCAATGCAAACATTTTGATCATTTTACGCTGATTGTTTGTAGTTAAAATTTAGTTGATTTGCCATAAAAGATGCTTTGGAATTGGAAATCTAAGTCATTAATAACAAAAGCTCATGTTTAGCTGACTGATCTGTAGACAGTGGGGCATCAAAGAAAGCAAAGTTCAGTCAAGCGGCAGGACAAAGGCATACCACAAAACAAAAGCTTGCAAACAAACCATCATTAAGTTTTCCCTTCACCCCAGTTCCTTAACTCTTCTTTTTTTTTCAGAGGGCTCAGTGACCACAATGACCTACTCCAGCCCACACTCGAGTCATAGTGGTAAAAAAACTCTCCTTGCAAGATGCCGTTGGAAGAAAAACAAGTCCTTTTGAAAAAACTTGCTGCTACAAGACGTTCAAAATGACCTGCTCCTTCTAAGCAATTCTCAAGTCTCTACCATGACTAAATCAAATTTGAATATTGGGTCAAACACAATAGACATGAACAACGGTTTTCATTAACATAATGAGAGTGAAGCAAACAAGGTGTGTACAAAAAAACGTAAGAAAGAATGCACTTGATATGATAACGAATGCCTCAATATTACCCCACCCTGCCTCCACACACTTTCAATGTACAAGACAGAATGTTCCTCAGGATCTTATTGGCAGAATAGAGCGAGAGAGAGAGAGAGAGAGAGAGAGAGCGAGGGTGGGGCAGGGGCAGGAAATAGAAAGAGAGGTAGTGAGTTCACATTGTCGAACACTCAGGGAGCAACGCAGAGGCACTGCGCTGGAACCGTGCTGAGGGAGCGCAGCATGTTGTAGTATGCAGGTGCTTTCCAGTGTGCCTTTGCTTAAACAGGACCAGCTGTGTGATGCCACCAAACAAAAGGGGACTACTCGAAGTGCTGGAATATTTCAAAACAGATTGAGGAGTAGCCGGCACTGGATCACTCTGGATTTATTCTGGATATAAAGTCAGTGATTTCGGATCAGTGCAATGTTTTGTCTTCATGAAGACATTTTTCACTAGACTTTGCTTTACTATTGTTGACTTGTGGCTCAGTGTGTTTCTCATGGACTAAACAAATTGTCACAGACGAGCGGTCTGAGCTGGGGATTCTGAGTGAGTACGGAACAAGCTTCCTACCTTTGGGGTAAATACGCAAAGGGCAGGGGATAAAGAAAGGGGGGGAGGAGAAGAAGAAGCTTACGGGCTTGTCTCATGTCTCTAGGGAGGACTGCATTCAGCCCAGTGTCTCTGCTGAAGAATGCTGAGGGGAAGCGTTTAAATGCTTGCAACCACATGCTGCCCTGAAAGCAAGGACATGAAAGACCTCTCAGTGTCCCGGGCAGCATAAGCATTTTGGTCAAAGACACTTTAAAGGAATGCCTCTGTTCCCTTTTGCTTTGGTCCGACCAACCATTCATTCTGGATCCTGTCCTAAGAGAATTTCCTCCGGCGTTCATCTGCTGTATAATTTGTTCCCAGCACAATACCTTCCAGTCCTGTAGGGATGCACAACATCACCTTACAGATGGACAATACGACGCCACAATGGGACAGCTTCCAATCCATCGCCTGGAACATTTCGAACAATTCGGGCCAGGCTAATCAAGGGTGCCCCAAGAATGATGGATTCAAGTATCCTCTCTACAGTGCAGTGTTCAGTGTTGTCTTTGTGGTGGGACTCATCATGAATGTAATGGCCATGTACATTTTCTCCTGCACGCTTAAAGTCCGTAATGAAACCACCACCTACATGATGAACCTGGTGGTGTCCGACCTGCTGTTTGTTCTCACGCTGCCGTTGCGGGTCTTTTATTTCATCCGACAGGACTGGCCGTTTGGTGGTTTGCTGTGCAAGCTGTCAGTCTCCCTGTTCTACACAAATTTGTATGGCAGCATCCTTTTCCTCACATGCATCAGCGTGGACAGGTTCCTGGCCATCGTTTACCCTCTCCGTTCACGGGAACTTCGGACCAAGCGCAATGCTAAGATAGTATGCGTAGCAGTATGGGTACTGGTGCTCTCGGGGAGTCTGCCAACAGGCTTCTTGCTGGACTCTACCCCTCGTCAAGCCAACTCCACTGCCCAGTTCTGCTTTGAGAACTTCTCCTCGAAGGAGTGGAAGTCTCATCTATCTAAGGTGGTAATTTTCATAGAGACTGTGGGTTTCCTTATACCACTGCTCCTTAACGTTGCCTGCTCTGCAATGGTTCTCCAGACTCTAAGGAGGCCGCAGGCAGTCACACGAGGTGGGAAGCTTAACAAGACCAAGATCTTGCGTATGATAATGGTGCACCTTTTCATCTTCTGCTTCTGTTTCATTCCTTATAACGTCAACCTCGTTTTTTACTCACTGGTGCGCACCAAGATTTTGGAAGGCTGTGCAGCTGAAACTGTGGTCAGGACCATTTATCCGATCGCTCTGTGCATAGCTGTAACCAACTGTTGCTTTGATCCTATCGTATATTATTTTACCTCAGAAACTATCCAAAACTCCATAAGGAGGAAGTCACAAATGGACGAAAAAAACAGCATGAAGTACTCTGAAGCGTTGCACTCAGAGACAAGCTCCAGCTTTAATTTCAGCCTGAGGACCCTCACGAACAAGATGTTCTTCAATACATTGCAAGAGTCCATGGCATGAAGGGATTTCATGATTCTTATGGATTATCGTTGGATATTCGATACACATTGCAGTTAATGGCTAGATGGAGATGTCTCTACAGTATTCAGGAGAATGTGTAATTGAGTTTTAACATTATCAGATCAGTTAGTCGACTCTGCCCTCTGACTGGTGCTTTTACATGCTGCATGATGTCAGTAACATAAGTGTGTAAATATATTCATTTAAAATAAAGTATTTAACTTCAGGAAAAGCTTTTTTTTGTTTTTTTTCCAGATACAGGGATTACAGTTGACTGTGAATACTAAGAGCAGGATTACTTAAAATACAGACATTATTGCACTTAAACTTAATGTTTTATAAATAGTATAGCATTTTGCCAGTACCATGTAACAGTATTTAAAATGTATGTACATGCAAATTATACCAATCTGAAACAGATACAATTAGCAGGGCAGTTTTTGTGATTCTTCTTACTGATGCAATTATTCCTTATTGGAATTTGAATGTTTTTTTTTTTATATAAAAGAAAAAAGAAAAAAAATGACAAACTTAATATCCCCATGTGTCATAGTGTTAATTCTTGAAGAGTCTCTCTCTATCTCATTTTTTTTTTGCACTTACAATACAGTGTTAGTATGCATTCGCATTAGCCCACATTTTTGTTATGCACTGTTTTTTTTTCTGTTACTCATACCTAATAAAAAAGCTAAATAATAATAAAGTGGTATTATAAGGTATTTCTTATATTATAAGGACACCCTCTACATGAAGAAAGCTAGGTGGTGGCAAATCTGATGTATGTTAGGAAATACAAATACAGATTAAACTGAATGAACGCTGACAAATCTGGTGTGATATTTAAACTTTTTCATATACAGTATTAATCAAATTTTATACAAGTCTTTTATATCAGTAATTTCTCATTGTTATTGATCGAGATGGTTGACCTACAGTGATATCTAAAAGTCACAGCTTTTCATCTTTTACATGTAACTCAGTTATCACAAACTATAAATCAAATTCAGGACAAGCAAAGATTACGATGCCAGGAATAAGAGTTAAGCTGGATGCTTCTGAATGATTTTGTCTATAGTGAGCTGGCAAAAAAAGCAGCAGGTGTTTGTCTGCTTTGGAGACGCTGCTATGGATGACTGGCTTTCTGGTGCTTGTACAGTGGAAGGGAGTGTCTCCTGGCAAAGTGCCAGCCTTTCTTTCGGGTGACTACTACACCAGAAGCAGCTGCTCTAACTCTTCACACAGATACGTATCCCCCTGAGCAGGCAGAAGTATTTGAACCCTTGACATGGAGGTGTAGAAATCAAGGGTCTTCCATGCACTGCATGCTTTAACTATTATACTATGTGCATCATGATGTTGTGGGCGGTGTTGTGAAATTGAAAAAAAAAAAAAAAAAGTCTAAACACTGATTAATTGCCTCAGATTCTTGTGTATTAATATCATATATCAAAGCAATGTTGTTACGTGGGTGATGGTCAATGCTAAACATAACACTTAGCTCAAACAGCTCAAAGTCTTGTTGAGAAAGCGCCCTGTTTTGGTCACAGCCTTTTAACAATCTCCAGCTGCACGTTTATGTTAGCTCCTCTCTGAAGTGCCTCCCTTCTGGTCGCCCTCCCACCTCTGAAAAAGTGATGATAGCACAGGATCTTCTCTTACATTCGCCTTTCTTGCCTGCATACTCGGTTTTAAAAGATGGCCGTATCTATGGTAGTGCCATATTTTCCCCACTATGTTATAATGGATTTCACAGTGCTTCAAGGAAGCTTCAAAGCTATGCTGGTAGTTTTACAACCTCCGAACCACCTCATTATGAAGCTTTATGAGCAGTTTCTTGATCCTAATGACCGCAGGGCTGACCTGATCTGCCATCTGAGTTGTGAGACCACACAGAACCAAAGATGTTCACTGTGCAACCATGTAGTTGGACACACGTGGCTTTGAAATTGACCCAGGTGTACTCTTTTTGACACACTGACTCTAAGTGCCAAGACCAATACTAAGTTAGACTATTCAAAGGAAATGAGTGAATTCTTGTGTTTTAAATTAGAAGACATCTAATACTTATTTTTATTTATTTATTTATGTAAATAGCTATTTCAAAAGTTGATGATTCTATTCTAAAATACTTCAATATGATGTTGCAGTACAGAAAATAGGTAGTCAGTTGATGATGAATATTTTACGGAGGTACATTATATGATGCAGATCTATTTTGCTTCCTCTGTCTTGGTGTGCTCAGAATGAAACTCTGCTATTGACATTTGCAAGTAGAAAGCCTAGCAGTTAGAAGTGATGGCTCGAAGTGTTGGTTATTGCGGTGTTTAACATGTAGGTTTTTCAGGTAGCAGAGACCAATATGAGCGTTTTGTTAGTGCCGGGTAAAAAGGGGGAAATAAAAAACAACAACATCCTGTTTTGGTCAGACATAGGTTTGTTTTACTGCTGTGGTACAAATGAGAACTAGTGTGTAGGAGGTTTGAGTCAAGAGACTGTCGGACCGCCTAAACATTTACTTCTGAACATATGGGATTTTAAAAATACTGAATGCTGATGGCTCAGGTCGAGTGATTACTGTTATTAAATTTTATATCAAGCATATAACAGTAATGTGTGTGATAAAAATGTACTTAGTTATATTGAACACTATGTATTTTAAGATTATACATTATACTAAAATGGTACTGATCGAATAAAATGTAATAAATTGCCTGCTGGCGTTGTGGTTTTTACATTATAAATTGTTTTACCACTGCCATAAATGCCAAAAAGAATAGTTCACAAATGCAACATAAAAGTGTTTGTGCTTTTCATGCTTTTTTTTTTTTCATTCTTCTTTTCCTGTAGAAGGGTTTTGCAGGAAGCAGCCTGTATGCAACTACAGTGTTTTGCAGTGTGTTAAGTTTAGCATGGTTATTCCTGTGAAACATTTTCATTTGAAGCTGCATTATGGTTCAGCTGGTGATTTCCAGATTATGACCCATAACCTTATACACAACGCTAGTAATAAAGTTAATTCGGATGATTTTGTACACAAGTAAAAAATGTCACGAGTATATCTAAATTGCACGTTAACACATTTTATTAAGCACACCGCTACTCCTGATCATTTGTGCAGTTATCTAATCAGTTACTCATGTGATACGATCCATGCAGATAGAGATCAAGAGCTGCAGTTAATGTTAACATCAAACCAGCTTGCATTAGAGAATGTCAAAACGTCACCATGTAAAACGTTTTCCCAGGCCACCACACACAAACAAAACGAGTCAAAATTTCTAGTTAAAAATAATTGATCTAAATCAGTGTTTACCTCAGTGGTTACCGCCAGAACTCTTTCCGTGACAGTCTAAAACGTTTTGTGTGGTTTTCTATTTATGGTAAAGTAGTGCATGTTTGTGGTTTGCACAAAACCTACAAAGTGCTTGAGCAGCAGTAGTGCATTTTGCTCCACAAAACAGTGCTTCCAATATTTTCTGCACCATGAAAATACTGATTTGGTGATGACTCCACAGGAGACAGAATAACAGCATTGGATCTTTTCTTGTAAAGTTTAAACAGGTTGGAGATCTTTGCTTTAACATGTGAGCAATCATACATTTCGGTAACAGTAGTTGGTTTCTGGACCTTGACGAAATTCAGCAAGCCATGTGTGTACTTAACACAGGAGTGCTTTATGCTGTTATGAGTTCAGGATGTGATTGTTCTTTTAGCACCACCATATCAGTCTTTGGAGTTAATCCCTGTCAATCACATTCATGTTCACATTCATGTTGTCCACAAACATGATGGTGACATCAGTGGATGTGTGGGATCCCTGTTCTGAGTATAGAGGGTGTAAAGAAAGGGGCTTAACACACATCCCTGTAGGGCACCAGCTCTAAGTGTAAGGATGCAGAGTTGGGGGCCTAGTCTATCATTCTGACCCTTCAGAAAGTCTTGGTTTGGTGGCAGGTGGGTTTGTAAAGTCATTGGTGATAACATTGTTGAAGGCAGTCCTAAATTTAGATCTAGAGCTGCAATGCTGTTTGATGTGGGTGAGTGCAGTGTGAAAAGCAGTCATGATGAAGACTTCTGTTGATGGGGGTTGGTGGTGGATAGACTAGCTTTGATGTTCGCTGGACAGGCCATCTTGAAACACCATAACTACCAGTGTATTGATTATAATTTTTTCCAGTGCTATTTTTATCAACTATAAAAAAGGCACTTACTTCAGGGAGGGTGGGATGATGAATTTGCTCAGGGGAATTCAGTTAAAGATCTTTGTGAAGACCACAAAGAGCTAGTCTGAGGGCTGTTTGGTGTCTATATTTACAAACAGCTACATAAAAAAAATAAATAAAAAAAAATACATAATTTGTTAGCCTCCAAATGTGTTCCAAGTTTGAATACCACACCACTGTTCTGGTGAGCTGTATGTATAAGGTTTATTGTGCTGTTTATTTTTTAATCCTATTTAGCAATCTACTTACAAGGGTGTGGACAGTTGTCTACACAAACGAAAAAGGCCAGTCTAAACCTGATGCTGACCTTTGCACTCTAAGGGCATCACTGCCATCAAACAGCGAAATATGAGCATTCTGACCACTCCCTTTTTTAGAAAAAAAAAAGAACAGCCTGTGTTGAAAAAGGCTGTGTCGTTTTCGTCTCCTTTTAATATTTAAGAGTAGATTATAGAGAGTTCATTGACGTGAACTTGCTGTAAGAAAGTCCAGCTGAGTAAGCAGGCTAGGAACGCACATGGGCTGATGTAGTATGGCTCGAAGCAAGCCTTGGGCTACAGGCTTTAGTTTCCCACCTATCTCTGGCACTGATTGAATGGTCATGTGACAGGAACTGAAGCTTAGAGGTGAGTCGAGCTGCAAACTGAGACAAGACTTTTGATTCCTCAAGTGCTGCTTAGTTGTTGTTCTTTTTCTTGAGTGTTAATATTCACACACAAAAAGACACAGCCAAAGTCATAGCACGTGTCCAAACTGTCGCACTCAATATGTCTTATTTTATAAATCTACAAGACCAATCTGGGATACGCAAGTCTGTGGATGTTCTTGGTTATGTCACCATCTCTGATTGTAAAGTAGTGCCATATGAGTTAGAATATTTTAATTTTGTACAGTATATACTTCCTTTTCTTTTAATGGTGACCTTTTATTATGATACTGACTATCAAGACAGTGTCTAAATTCTGAGTTCAGCTAACACAGGGTCAACATATAGCACATAAAGTTAACTTTTCCAAACTTGGAAAAAAACAAAACATAGTATTACCCATTTCAATAACATTTCAGCTCGATAAGCAACAAAAAGCTGGTGATGAAATGGTGTCTTTTGTCTCGTATTGTTTATCTTGAAAGCCTTAGTTGCAAAGGATACGTGTATTTATGTAAGTTCGCCTTTGACGTTCAAAAGCTATCTGTTTAGCATCATGAGGACCTTCACGTGCATCAAGAAGACTGCCTACAATACACAACTCTTATCTTATCACTGTAATAGCAGTCCCTACAGGACAGTGAGAATAGCCAGTACACACACACACACACACACAATATTTCCCAATAAACAATTCTGTTTTCACACACAGACCATGATAATGTATGTATATTTATTTATTTATTTACTTAGATTCACACGGACATTAAACAGTCTTACTTTTGTGCTCTATAAAACTATAGCTACATGTGTTACAATGGTCAAATGCGACCAAAAATTGTAAACAAAATAATATTTAAGTTTTCCAAATTTGTACTGTATAAAAACCAGAACTGTTGACCAGGTTGGCCTGTGATGCATCCTGTTGCATTAATAATTAAACTTCCAAGGTTAAACCTGACTTTTAAAGGACAGTAGAAACTGTATTTGAAAAAAAAAAAAAAAAACGTCACCAATGGAGAAGTTATTTATTTCAAAACTACATATCTGGTTCCATTGCTTTGGTGTGCCTTTGTTCCTAGTAAACACTTGCTTAAGGATTTTAAGGGTGTATTTGTTTTATATGTACACACAAAATACCAGTCAAAACCTTGACCACACCTTTTAATTTATTCCATAGTCTTTCCTCATTTTTATTTCTTTCTTAATTGTGAAACGATGCCTTGTACATTATGTACTGTACATATTTTGCCTTGTATATTGTATAATCATAATCTTTGCACAGTACCTATACTTCGTAAAGCCTTCATAAGGCATTCTGGCAGTGTCACAAACTCACCTCTCTCTCGGGTTTGCTCTTAAAAAAGAACATGCTGAATAGGGAGTTTTTCATGTCTTCCATAATCAGCTCAGAGACACACTGTTTGTTGTGTGGTCATATGATCATGTGTATTTTGCAGCAAGTAAAGTTTGATTCTTAAGGAACTTACAGTGGTCCAGATGCTTGATCATTTACTTCACGAAAAACAAATGTTGGACAAAATTATGTTAATTGTGGAATAATATTAGCTTTGCTTTAAATCTGTAACAAATGTTAACCTCTCAAGTAAAAAAAACAAACTATTTTTAAAATTCCTTTTTACTTTTGTAACACACATTTTCCCACTATGGGACAAATAAAGGTATATCATCGAAAAGTTGATGTATTTCAGTAATTCAATTTAAAAAGTAAAACTCCTATATTATAAAGACTCATTACACACAGACTGATATATTTAAAGTTTTTGTCTTTTAATTTTGATGATTAACATCTAAAAAAAAAACAAAAATTCAGTATCCGCTGAATTGACAGTCTCCAAAAGACGATCATTGACACCCTGCCCAGAAAAAGGTACACAAACAACAGTGATAACCGCAGCCTTGAGAGTATTGTGAAACGAAGCCCATTCAAGAATTTGGGGGAGATTCACACGGAGTGAACTGCAGCTGGAGTCAGTGCTTCAAGAGCCACCACGCACAGATGTATCCAGGACATGGTCTGTCTGTCGCATGGACTGTCGCATTTCCTGTGTCAAGACATTTTTGAACCAGAGACAGTATCAGAGATGTCTCCCCTGGGCTAAGGACAAAAAGGACTGAACTGTTGCTCAGTGGGCCAAAGTCCTCTTTTCAGATGAAAGTAAATTTTGCATTTCATTGTAAAATCAAGGTCCCAGAGTCTGGAGGAAGAGAGTAGAGACACAGAATCCATGTTGCTTGAGGTGTGATGTGTGTAAAGTTTGCACAGTCAGTGGTGGTTTGAGGAGCCATGTCATCTGCTGGCGTTGGTCCACTGTGTTTTATCAGGTCCAAGGTCAGCACAGTCATCTACCAGAAGGTTTTAGAGCACTTCATGCTTCCCTCTGATGACCAGCTTTATGGAGATGCTCATTTCATTTGCTAGCAGGACTTGGCACTTGCCCACATTGCTAAAAGTACTAATACCTGGTTTAAGGGCCATAGTATCTGTGCTTGATTGGAGAGCAAACCTAAAGAGAATCTATGGTGTATTGTAAAGTCAAAGATCAGGGGCACCAGACCTTACAACGCAGAAAAGATAAAGACAGAGCAAGCTGGGCTTCCATAACACCTCGGCAGTACCATAGACTGGTCATCTCCATGCAAAGAGAACCCCAACAAGTATTGAGTGCTGTACATGTTCATATACATTTCAGTAGTCCAACATTTCTGTGTAAAAAAATCTATTATAATTTTTTTTAATTATTATTATTGGTCTTAAGTACAATAAAATTTTTCTGAGATACTGAATTTTAGCTACTTTCATTAGCTGTAGGCCATAATCATCAAAATTATTTAAAAAAAAAAAAGAGCATTCGAAATATATCAGTCTGTCTGTAAAGAATCTATATAATCTATGAGTTTCGGTTGAATTACTGAAATGAACCAACTTTTTGATAAGATTCTAATTTACTGAGATGCACCTGTATGTACTTATATACATACATATATACTAGGTCTGGGAAGTTTCCTGGACATGGAAATTTCAGTGTTTTGTTTCGCAAGCCACTTACAGTACTTATCACTTTTGCCTTATGGCAAGGTGTCCATCATGCTGGAAAAGTCATTGTTCATCACCAAACGTTCTTGGATGGTTGGGAAAAGTTGCTAAAAAGCCACTTCTCTCCAGGTAAAACCTCAGGCACAGACTGATATTCTGCAAAAGGTTCAGGTATTGGACTGCTGAGGACTGGGGTAAGTCATTTTTCATTCATATGAATACCAATTGCAGCAAAAGGGGGCAAAACTTCAAATACTGACTCTTTGCATTAACTTAAAGGCTTTTATTGACAATGACATTAACACTCATGAAATACTTGTAATTATACTTCAGTACACCATAGTAACATCTGACCAGAAGTTCTAAAAACGCTAAAGCAGAAGACCTTCTTTGCCTGATTAAGGTTTAATTAGCCTTCAGGATGTATGTTTCTGCCTAAGGGCGTACAGTTGGACGCAAACTCTTGAGATGTACAATCTATACCAGGGGATTACCATTTTTTATGTGGATCTTGTGTCAAGAAAGCTCTTTTATTAGGTGTTATTTTGTAATGTACAGAGAAAAAAAGCCTGGAGGCAGACAGAGAGTGTGCAGGGATTGATACTACCGGCATGTCAACACAAATCACCACTCTATTAGTGATACTCTGATAGTAGCAGTGTGAAATGTTCTGTCTTGTGCCACACCAGTCTGCACTAACACAAAGTTTCATAATCTCCAGCTTGCACGGACATGCACATGTATTACACACACTGATTACATGGACTAGGATTTTTCCTGTTTTACGTTGCAGTTGAATGAATTAGTTCAAATTTTCTGTTGAATTGTAGAGGGATGTTATAGATTCAAGGATTTTACATTTAAATATTTTTTTTTTTTTTTTAACAGAACAAACAACAACAACAACAAAAAAGGGATCATTGAAGGAATCACATACAGATATTACGTTCTTCTTATACAGTTGTTTTTATAATACGAGTTACATTCCCATTAGCATTACTCCCATATACACAAATACACATACATATACATATACACATATGCGTACACATAAAAGGTTTTACATATACCGGAGAAGGAGGTGGGGGCAGGGGGGGTTCATACTTATTGCAAAAACAATTACTAGAAACATTTATTATCTATTTTCTTATATATGAACCATTTTGACCAATTTTTATAATACTTATCCATGTTTAGTCTTAGAGAGAAGGTAAGTTTCTCCATTTCAGAAGGATTTTACATTTTAAACATTAATTCTTTGGATGGCTAACCATCCTTTGTGTGTCCATCGGAAACTTGAAAGCAAACAGGAAATTTACATAATTAACTGATATGAGAAAATTGCTCCCATTTCCGCAATTAGCAACGTCTAAGAAACATCCATTTATAAAACATTTGATTAATCATCGAGATCTGTTTAGAATGAAATAATATACATGTTCTACATGCTTGGTTGGGTACTAATTTGTTTTCCGTTTCACACTGAAGCTATAACTTGCTTGACTGACTGTTTGACTAGCTGTTTTTTTTTTTTTCACTTTGATGACATATGAAAGTATGGTGAACTACAAATCAGCAAAATGTGTGTAGTTTGCACTCTATTGGGTAGTGAAAATCTCACCAAATAAAAAAGGTTTTACTCCACACAGCCCATGTTAGATCATCCCCATAGTAAACCTGAAAGAAGCTTCCAACCACAAACCCGGCGTTTATCAAATTACAGTATATCAAGGTACAGTATATCAGCTTAATGTCTTATACGGCAGGGCACAGCGGAGACACTAAACCTTAACTAGGCACTGGCAAAGGCAGTAAAACATGGAATGGAAGTTACCTCAAGAATCTAATCAGCAGGATTTACAGTAATAGCCCTGTAGCAGTGCAGCTGTCTGCTTGTTATTTCAACATCATTTTTCAGCAGCAGAAAGCAGAGCACTACAAAGTAAATTACATATGTGCAAACATATGTCCAACGTACACCGCACACAGGTAGGGAGGGGGGGCGGGTATTACAGTATGTTACGAGAAGAGCACTCCCAACAGTTTATGTCAGCTATCAGAGAACCTGTAATATAATACTAGTAATTGCTCAAAGGCCACTTTATTAGGTTTACTGACTCTAAGCTACCATGTAAGGCTATCAGGGAACAAACATGCATGATTCTGAATAAGCAGATAATGTGTAATAACAGTAAAATAACACTTTAACAATAAAATATCTTATAGCAAAAGTTAAATGCAAGAGCAGGATTAAATACAAAAAAAGTCCTATAGATTAAGCAAAAAAGGCATTGAGGGAGCAAAATTGTCTGAGCTCTATACAGTAGGTGTGATGGATTGCTCTCACTCACACGTCGTCTATGCCACTTTACCATGTATAAATGGTTGCGGGGGGCTTGGAGCCTATCTCTGGAGACTTAGGGTATGAGGTACACCCTGGGCGGTGTGCCGGTTCATCGCAAGGCACACGTACACTCATGCACACACATGCTTGTTCACACACTACAGACAATTTGGGAACACCAATCAGCCTGATACACATGTCTTTGGACTGTAAACCAGAGTACCCGGAGGAACCCTCACCAAGCACAGGGAGCACACACACTCCGAGGTGGGAATCGAACCTGGAACCTGGAGGTGTAACGCGGCAGTGCTAACCACTAAACCACGTACTGTCAGTGTGATAGGCATAATTGGTGGGTTATTTAATTGGAGTGCAATTGGAACTATTTTAAAACATTTTAAATTGGAAAAGTATCTGTAGTTGACACCAAATACAAACTTTGGTTTGCAAAAACACACCCAGTGGATTTTAATATACTCCTCCTAGGGAATTTATACAATCGCTACCAAACCAGGCCGATGTGATCTAAAGACATCGAGGATGCGAAATTGTAGAGGGATTTTTGATATTTCAAACGGGACAGCCGTGATGTCTTAAACTTACCCTGAAAAAGTATTAATAACTTTCTGTGTGTCATTATATTGAGTGACATTATATTCAGTGACACGTCACACTCATACATACATCACACTCATGCACACATACATACACACACGTTACAAATGTTAACACCCACATGCACACACACCTCTCCCGCGACGCACAAACAAGCACAAACACACACATATCACAATGTTAATAGTCTCACACTCACACAGACACATACACGTGCACGTATACACAAACACACTCATACTCATATATATCACACCACAATTTTTAACACACACACTCACAACTCTCTCTCACACACCCACACACACTAACAAGTCACATGTCTCACACACACACACACACACTAACACACTCAACAAATATTTAGGGCCCAAACTGACATCAGCCTTGTATGTGTGATGTGTGCAAGTTGTGCAGTGCAACCGGGTGGCGATGGCTTTTTCGAAGTCTTGACACACTTGAATAACACACAGGTTGTGCGGTGCGGTGGCGATGGCGCAGAGTGCTTGGGCCCATCATCGTTGCTTGCAACTATATTTTTATATTTTGTATTAATTATTTTTTATATGAATATTTTTGGGTTGTGAAAAAATCATCAGAGTTTTCCTTAATTCTTATGGGGGAAATTCGCTTTGATATATGAGCGCTTTGATATACAAGCACACTTCCAGCACCAACGCGACATTGCTAACCACTAAGCCACGTACTGTCGGTGTGATGGATGCTAGGCATAATTAGTAGGTTATTTAATTGGAGTGCAATTGGAAAAGTATTTTTTTAAATAATAAATTGGAAAAGTATCTGTAATTGACACCAAATACAAACTTTGGTTTGTAATTAACATTGAGGTCAGAATGTTGTGAGTCAGAATGTTGTGTTTACAGCGCTAGCTCTTAGCGTTAAAACACACTTCTTGTGTATGCTAATTCTGGTTAAAGCAGAGTGATATATGAATATCTAAGCATTAAACATATACAATGTGCATCTTTGCATTTTTGATTTCTTTTTAATGTCTTTGATTTATTTATTTGTTATCAAGACTACAGCACTGACTGTTAGAAGAAGCTGAAACCTTACAGTACATGATAAATCAACAATTTATTCTTATCATGTAAAAAGCCACAGCTTCCTTAATATAAAACAAGGAGCACTGCAGAGTGGCTATTTTTGAACTGTTGTATGGTGATCTCTCTTTTTATATCTATAGAACTAATTTGTGTGTAAAGTTCATCATCGTAGTTGTAATACATATAGTCTAAAAACACAAGCACACGCAGTTCACACCTCTGTCAAGCCATGTCTAAACTAATATAGCTTTATTTCAAACATTGGTCTGAAATATTTTTGTTCTTGTTATGCATATAAGGTGTCAAGAACGTGTACAGCAAGTGTGCAAAGTCAATTTTTTGCATCAATAATTAAACAGATGAGAGTAAAAAGATTTCTGCAGAAAACAGCTCTCTACGAGGCTTGCACATTTCTGTTAGCATCAAGTTCAATTGTGTTTAAACTACTTCAAAATACCGTTTATCATTAAATCAGGGAAATGGACAGAAAAATCTGTATTTGTGGAGTTTATGTACTTTTGTACTTAGATTTACATTAAAATTTTAGAGCACATACAGTGAAACCTCGGGTTGCAAGTAACTTGGTCTGTGAGCGTTTTTTTTTTATTTTTTCAAAATAGGTAATTTTTTAAAATAAATTTTAACGTAATAAACGAGCGAGGGCTTTATATACGAGTAGTACGTTTGCGCTTTGTTTGCCCAGCGTCACGTGATCACAACTGAGCCAATGGTTCTTCTCGCTTGCACTCTACGGGATTATGGGTAATCATTTCCCATACTCAGTCTCAGTGAGCATGCGTCACTCGTCTAGTCAACAACTGTGTGCGCATGTACCGTTTTTTATAACACTGTGACCACATGTGTGTATGTGTGTAAAGCAAAGGCAAGTGTCATTAGAGAGGTTCCTTGTTTAAAAACGTTTTCCCACCAGAGCAGTGTTTCTGTTTGTGTGTGTATGTGTGAAAGTCATCCTACACAGTAGCCCCCTCCCTCCTCCTTTTCTCTTGTCTTCACACATACACACTTATGTGCACGCACACAAGGTAAACACTGCTCTGTCAGGATTCTTTTCAAAGGTGAAGTGCAGGTTAATTTGCTTTATTTTAATTTTATATGTAAATAAAAAATATATACAAAAAACCTGTATTAATTATTTTATACAAAATTCTTTTAAAAAATCCTTAATTCTTATGGGGGAAATTCGCTTTGATATATGAGTGCTTTGATATACAAGCACACTTCCAGCACAAATTATGTTTGCAATCTAAGGTTTAACTGTACTTAGTACTAAAAAAAAATAAGCAGCATTTTTACTTGCAGAGGAGTACATTTTAGGCAAGTACTTTTACTTAAGTATTGAGTTTGTTACTTCTGTCACTTGACAGTCCCTCTCCTATTGAGTTTCCTGATAGATGTTATATACACTCAATTGAGGTATTCTACAGTCGTGGTCAAAAGTTTTGAGAATTAAATAAATTTTGGAAATGGGAAAAGTTGCTGCTTAAGGTTTTATAATAGCAATTTGCATATACTCCAGAATGTTATGAAGAGTGATCAGATGAATTGCATAGTCCTTCTTTGCCATGAAAATCAACTTAATCCCGAAAAAAAAAAATTCCCCTGCATTTCATTGCTGTCATTAAAGGACCTGCTGAGATCATTTCAGTAATCGTCTTGTTGACTCAGGTCAGAATGTTGACAAACACAAGGCTGGAGATCATTATGTCAGACTGATTAGAATGGCAGACTTGACATGTTAAAAGGAGGGTGATGCTTGAAATCATTGTTCTTTCATTGTTAACCATGGTGACCTGCAAAGAAACGCGTGCAGACATCATTGCGTTGCATAAAAATGGTTTCATAGGCAAGGATATTGTGGCTACTAAGATTGCACCTAAAGCAACAATTTATAGGATCATCAAGAACTTCAAGGAAAGCGGTTCAATTCTTGTTAAGAAGGCTTCAGGGCGTCTAAGAAAATCCAGCAAGCGCCAGGATCGTCTCCTAAAGAGGATTCAGCTGCGGGATCGGAGTGCCACCAGTGCAGAGCTTGCTCAGGAATGGCAGCAGGCAGGTGTGAGCACATCTGCATGCACAGTGAGGCGAAGACTTTTGGAAGATGGCCTGGTGTCAAGAAGGGCAGCAAAGAAGCCACTTCTCTCCAAAAAAACCATCAGGGACAGATTGATCTTCTGCAAAAACTATGGCGAATGGACTGCTGAGGACTGGGGCAAAGTCATATTCTCGGATGAAGCCTCTTTCCGATTGTTTGGGTCATCTGGAAAAAGGCTTGTCCAGAGAAGAAAAGGTGAGCGCTACCATCAGTCCTGTGTCATGCCAACAGTAAAGCATCCTGACACCATTCATGTGTGGGGTTGCTTCTCATCCAAGGGAGTGGGCTCACTCACAATTTTGCGCAAAAACACAGCCATGAATAAAGAATGGTACCAAAACACCCTCCAACAGCAACTTCTTCAAACAATCCAACAACAGTTTGGTGAAGAACAATGCATTTTCCAGCACGATGGAGCACCGTGCCATGAGGCAAAAGTGATAACTAAGTGGCTCGGGGACCAAAACGTTGAAATTTTGGGTCCATGGCCTGGAAACTCCTCAGATCTTAATCTCATTGAGAACTTGTGGTCATTTCTCAAGTGGCGGGTGGACAAACAAAAACCCACTAATTCTGACAAACTCCAAGAAGTGATTATGAAAGAATGGGTTGCTATCAGTCAGGATTTGGCCCAGAAGTTGATTGTGAGCAGCCCAGTCAAATTGCAGAGGTCCTGAAAAAGAAGGGCCAACACTGCAAATACTGACTCTTTGCATAAATGTCATGTAATTGTCGATAAAAGCCTTTGAAACGTGTGAAGTGCCTGTAATTATATTTCAGTACATCACAGAAACAACTGAAACAAAGATCTAAAAGCAGATTAGCAGCAAACTTTGTGAAAACTAATATTTGTGTCATTCTCAAAACCTTTGGCCATGACTGTATATGTTTTAAGACATACAAGGTGTTTTTTGCCCAAAATGCCTAAATTGCAGCTCTTTTTAATAAATCAATGATACAAGAGGAATTTAAAAATAAAGATACAATTAAAAAATAAAATAAAAGAACAGTGACTGACTGCAAAGGACCTACAGAAAGATCTGGAGGCAGCAATTGATGAAGTTTCTTTCTGCATTATATACTGGAATCCTTTGGCATGTATAGGACAGATTCAATTAAGTATCCTTGAAGAAAACGTCATGCCATCTGTGAAGAAACTTTAGTGTCATTGGTCCCTTCAATAGGACAATGATCCAAAGCATACTTTGAAGTCCACCAAGGCTTGGTTTTCTGGTGAAGTCGTGGAGGGTTTTAGAGTGCACATCAAAGTCATCTGCCTTGGATTCAAATCCAACCTTTGGTTGTTGCAGAGGCCATTGCCCAAGGGGAATGAACTAAGATATCTTGGAAACACTGCCAGAAGCTAGTGTCCGGCTGTACAATATGTTATAATTGCTAAAAGTGGCTCTACTAAGCACTGAATCAAGGAGTTTAATAATTTAAATATTATAGTAGTCATTAAAAGTAGCATTTTGGGTTGACTTTGGAGAAACCACTTATTAGTAGTATTAATGGTGTTGAGCTATTTCAGCTATTTCTATTTTAATTGTTTAAGTCAAACTGCTGAAAGTTTGTACATTTTTGCAATAAACCTAATATCCTGTGCGGGTTGAATAATTTAGAATGTAACACCTTTTGAAGAAGATGAAGTTACGTATTAATAGCTTAAAAAGTGTCATGTGACCATGGTACACGTCATAAAACACATTGCACTGAAACTAACTGTTAATAAACTCTACAAATTGTTTTTCCTGTTTAATATTAAATAATTTTCAGTACAGATTGACAAACATAACTGCAGACTTGTATTTAGTAATTGGTATGTTCTTCTTTATCAGCATTAATCAGTACCAGTAAATATTGTTTACACTGAACCATAACCATAGGGAAGTTTCTGCAGATTGAGGTGAAAGTGTTTGTCTTGCATGAGCAAACGGATGTAACAGATGCCTTGACATGCCATCCTTATGTTTTTAGGTGTGTATATTTTTGATATTTCTTCTCAGTCAAAAGCTCTTTAAAGAGAAGGAAATACACTATATGGCCAAAAGTATGTGGACACCTGTACATTAACCTTAAAGATGGGTCTTTCCCAAATTTTTGCCTCAAACCTGTAACACAATTGCAGAAAAAAATATGATATGCAGTTAGTGAGTATAAAAACATGCCTGTGTCATAGGCATAAACTCATAAAGGTTATTATAGTAGATTGAAATCAGTTTATATATTCTCTATGTTATCACTTAAACTGAAGCTATGTGCCTCCTACATCCACCTTTTTTACATTTGTAAATGAAAGCGAAAAGGTTGTGGTTTTAGAACTTGGTGCAGGATGATATGGGGTATGTAGGGGAAAGGCAACTAAAGGTTGTTTCTTGTTTGCATATAACTGTTGGTGATTTGCACGCTCAGGGTTTTTTTTTTTTTTTAATCTGACTTTGATGCTAGTAGTTAGTAGTTTGTCTGGAAAATATTGCCTGTTTGCTGGTGACTTCTTTAAACACATTTAAAAACAATGACATTTCAAACAATGACAAGTTAAGTTTACTTTCAAAGCATTGAATACAGTGAGAAACTGAAGATTTTTAGACCGGTTTCAACTTTCTAAATTTTGTTATGTTTCAAACATAAAATCATAAAATAGATTTAAGTTATTCTAAACACAATCATCCAGTGTTTTGTTTGTTTATTAAAAAAAAAAAAACACACATGAGAACTGAAATATCATATTTACAGTAATTAGACCCATCACTTAGTACTTGGTTAAAGTACCTTTGTTAGCAATGACAGCCTCAAGTCTTCTTGTGTATGATGCTACAGTACATGGTTGATACAGAACATTTGGTGCTTGTTGTGATTGAAGTAAATGCAGTCTACAGTCTGGAGTGTGGTTGGGGGGGCGATTTTCTCCATTTACTCTGGTTAATTCAAAACAGAGGCCAAATTGGGTCAGGCTCAGTAGTTAAGGCATTGGCATACAGTTCAGACCGTCCCACATTCAAACCCAACGACCACCAAATCGCCACTGCTGGGCCCTTGAGCAAGGCCTTAAACCCTCAACTGTTCAGATGTATAATGAGAAAAAATGAAAGTTGCTCTGGATAAGGGTGTCAGCCAAATGCCAAAATGTAAATCAATGTAATAGCCAGCTTGTCACTGAGGTCTTGTGGTAAAATAAATTTGCTACAAAAATAATATTAGAGTTATTGAATTTGTACATGTTTAAAAT
Source organism: Clarias magur (assembly GCA_013621035.1). Lineage (NCBI taxonomy): Eukaryota > Metazoa > Chordata > Actinopteri > Siluriformes > Clariidae > Clarias > Clarias magur. Next base: position 728,712 of record QNUK01000299.1, on the reverse strand, counting down.
ATAAGATGAATACGTTTATTTTTAAGTATAATTCAGCATTACACCCTAAGTGATAATTTGGCAGTCAAAATTACGCAATTTTCTACTTCAACACATTCGACAGCCAAAATAACACATTGGACACTTACATACACAAGCGCACACACATACACACACAGGCTTGGGTTTTGTTATCAACAAGCTAGTCAGCTACCCCAGATGAGTGGTGCCTTAAATAGCAAACTGTATAGTGCATGTTTTAGATTGAACAAATAAGTATTTCTGTATGTTGACTAATTTAAAGCAGACTAGCAGGTTAGCACCTGGCACTTTCAGGGTCTGGGTTTGAGCCCCATCTCATGTCTGTGCGCATGGAGTTTTCATGTTATCTCCGTGCTTGGTGGGTTTCCTCCAGGTACTCAGATTTCCTCTCACAGTCCAAAGACATGCAGATTAGGCTAATTGGGAATCCCAAATGGGTGAGTAGGTGTATGTGTGTGTGTGCTCTACAATAAACTGCCATGCTGTCCGGGGTGTACCCCGTCTTGTGCCCTAAGACTCCTAGGATAGGCTCCAGGCCCCCTCTGCGACGATGAGTGAGTGAGGTAGTAACTCAGATTTGAGAATAGTACCCCAAGTTGACCTTAGGTGTGCGCCTCCCCATTTACTCTTTTTGAGAATGAATGGTTTATTGAGTTGTGAGAAAATAGTAAATACTAAATAATAATGTTATGATACTATTTGCTACATATACTGCATGTAATCAATAAAATGTGTATTTTTTCCATTTCCCTGTCCCCAAAAACCAAACCAGTGTTATGTTCTTCTTTTATATCTAAATTTACCCAGTAATTAATGATCTTAGAAGAAACAATGTACCTATAATGACCTCAGTTTATTTCATAAATCTAAGTCTAAGGTAACATATGCTGTGTAAAAGATTTCCTCACTGTAGCGAGATAGGATATTCTCACATAATACCTGGAATAAGACGTGTTTGTGGCTTTTCTCAAGAACACTGGTACGTAAGTTTCTGGAAAAAAAAATCATGTGAAATGATTGAACAGCTGCATGCAGGGGCTTGCTGAGATAGGTAGGGTTGTATAAAACAAACACACACCCATCTTATCATCAGACCCTCAGATACAGCTGCTTTAGTGGATGTGTCGGGTTTCTGAGGTCCATTCGTTAGTCACAACATTGATCATCACTGGTTATTTAATTGTTTTTAACCAAACTGGTATTGACGTAATAGTCATGATTGAAACAGGTTAAAGCAACATTTCCGCAATATATTCTCAGGAATATATTCACACAGAAGAATCTTTTTTTTTTAAGTCAATCCCAGTACTGAATTAGTGGATAATTCCATTTGGTTAACTGCACAGTATCACTCTTACAATGCACTCTATCAGAGGGATTAGTGTTTATAATAAGATTAATGTGATTTAAGAGCTGTCGACACCAAGTCTTTCTCTGGGTGTGTCGGTATGTCTAATTTCTGTGGAAGATTGCAACAGAACTCTGCAACAGAATTATTCTAAACAGTGAAATGACACCTGCACATGACTTCTGTCCGTTCCCCACATTTGTTTGTAATACACTTCTGTTCTTACGCTTTACTAATCTAAATTCTCACTTTCATTTTCATGTGAAAGCTGTAGTGCTGTACTGCCAAGTAATTTGACAGGAAATCGTAACCAACATCCCATCAACCCTTATGAATAATAAATGTACATTTTATGCTCCGACAAAAGGGAACAATATATTAACCATTTCTGAATCTGTTTTTTCGATGTTAAGCACAACTTTCAAGTTAGTAGGGTGGAATGTGTCACTTTATTTAATTATTTATTTATTGTGGAAAATATGTGACACGTTTTTTATACAGCAAAAATTCTTAAATGATGACAGGCAAAATGAAAATTTACATTATTATCTACAGTACATGGGAACATTACATGAGATACATTACTGTGTGGTTATCGGGTAAGCTTCACAAACATCTACAGTACCGAAAAGGTACTTCTAAAACTACATATATTATTTAAGAATCTTGTAATCTCCCTCATATGAAAGCCAGGACAGTCAATACTGAGAGAGTAGTTTTAAGGAATGGGGGGTTGGGTTGATACTAAAAAGTTTATTATTTTCCTGTCAGCATGTCTCTTGAGTATTCATAGCAGTTGGTCAATTATAAGACATGCAGATTAGGCTGATTGGCACTTCTGATGTGCTTATTGTGTACGAATGAGTGTAAGAGTGTGTGTATGTGAGTGTGACCTGTGATGGATTGACATCCTGTCCTGGGTGTACCCGGCCTTGTGCCCTAAATCTCCTGCTATAGACTCCAGGTCCCCCCATGACCCTGTATACAGGATAAAGCGGTATAGATGAGGAGTGAGTGAGTGATCACATGGTCAATTGTAGCTACACTGATCAGTCATAAATTTAAAACAATAACTCTTGTGCTGCCTGTGAAGCTCTGGCCCCTTGTGGAGTGGCCGACGGAGCCCCTGGCACAGTGCTGTCGTGTCTAGCAACGGGACGTTAGCAGCAAATACTTTGGGTGCTGTGGGTTGTAGGAGGCCTCTGTGAATCAAGCTTGTTTGTCTGTCACATTCCATGGATGCTCGATTGGAATGAGATCTGGGAAATTTGGAGATAGGTTAACTCTTTGCCTACTAAGCTCTTTCTGCAGCAGGCTGGGATGTACTGGGTGTTCTGATACCTTTCTGTCATGGAAAGCATTGATTTTTTTCTGGCGGTTTGTGCTACACTGGCTTTTTCCATAGGGATCAGATGGGATAGGCTGGCCTTTGGTTCCCACAACCATAAGTGATCCTTGGTGCCCATGATCCTGTCACCAGCATATTGGTATATAATTGATGTCAATGTTATTCAGTTCACCTGGCAGTGGTGTTAGTGTAATGGGTGATTGGCATATATTTAATTTTGTGGAAAGTTTGTGTTAATGCCTCTTATCACTTAAGTCATATCAGATATAAACTGTTGTCCCCTTACTAGCTTTTTTCTTAAAAAAAAAAACATAAAAAATTAAAAATGCAGTTTCACTGCACTATTGTCAAAATTGGTCTCTCATTCATTGTCTATACCGCTTAATCCTGTATACAGGGTTGAGGGAGATGCAGTGAAACTGCATCTCAGGGGTACACCCTGGACAGGGTGCCAATCCATCACCGGGTATACACACACACACTCATTCACACACTACGGGCAATGTGGGAACACCAATTAGCCTAACCTGCATGTCCTTGGACTGTAGGAAGAAACTGGAGTATCTGGAGGAAACCCACAAAGCATGGGGAGAACATGCAAACTCCATGCCCAGAGGCAGGAATTGAACCTGGCAAGGAACTAAACCCAGACCCTGGAGGTGGACCCAAGGCGACAGTACTGACCTCTAAGCCACTATGTCGCATTTGTCAAAATTTCTGTTATAGAAAATTAAGCAACAACAGCTTCTGACCAATCAAAAGTGAGAATTTAACAGCACTGCCTTATAGGGATTTCTATAAACAACCTTGCAAATACAGGCTCTTCAGTTTAGTCACAAATTCTCAAAATGATCTTTAGGGGGTCTTGCATTGTCCATAAAGAAACCATTCTCATTTAGGCCTAAAGGAAGGAAAGCTTCAGGACAGATCCATCCTTCTTTCAAATCTTTTAACAGAGGTGGTGGGAGGTGTCACAGAGACAACAGGGGGTTGACAGCCACAACAATGACCAAGCAGCGCAGGCGATCCCTTAAGCCCTAAGCACCACTTTCAGGAAAGCAATTTCCGCTATTTCCAATTTTAACTCAGTTTGACCTTAAAGCAGTGAACACGGAATGCATTACGTTCGCATACAAAACTGAGGCTTGCCACGCTAAACTCCGTTGGCCCAGTAGATCTAAATCAGTGTACAGAGACAATAGTGTGAGACAGTACAAATAATAACAATGGCAGTTACATATAAATAGAAAATGACCTTGTAGTGGTACAGCTTTCTTTGTAGAAATGCACAAAAAATAGCTTATGAATAAAGTACTAACAATGAACTAGGGAGGTTCTGCTATTTTATGACATTTATGAACACAATAGCATTTGACTGTAAATTAGTAGCACAAGGTGAGGATTAGGAATGACTCAGTCCGAAATTCTACGTGTAGTACAGTATGTGTTTTCCTAAACCTAAGCAGAGGTAGGAATTAAAGTACAACTACTCCATTATTGTATGTAAGTATTTTTTTTGTGTATCTGTACTTTACTTTCTTTATGTAATACTTTTTACTTCCACTCCCAACATCTTAAATAGAGGTTCATTATTTTTCAGCTCACGATCAAACAAAAGTGCATTGATTTTCTAATCTAAACATAAGTGTTTGTGTTGCTCATACTTAGGCGTGACCTAAGCTTCAGAAAGACAGGAATAAAACAATGGGCTGCAGATTCGTCAGGCTTCTTCTTCAAGCGTCTTGAACAGCTGCACTTGTCAAGGTAAGATTAGAAGCGATCTAGCTAATTAGCTAACACACTGAGCAAAAGAGTTCTGACTTCTTACACGTTTGGAAAAACGTGTAAGAAGTTTATGATAATAAAAAAAAAAGTTTATGATAATAATGTTTTGGCACATTCTTGAACTTTATGCCCATGTTTAACTGTGTAGACTATTTGAATTAAACAGCATAGCAGAGCTAGCAACTAGCCAGTTTAAATACTGAGGTAATGAAAGATGCTAAACTTGCTACTCATGTTTTGTTTAATTAATGTCAAATGTTTCTCTATCAATAAGACATGGCATTATGTTCAGGGACTCCTTTTCATTAGCTTCAGCAAATTAATAATCTCTCAGTTGTCCTTTTCTTTCGTCTGCTTTTGTGAAAAAAGCAAAGCACATTACTCTATGGTGATTTTTCTTTCTATTTCAAGTCATATTAGCATCCACTTCAGAACTGACTATTGGAAGCTAAAACCTTTTATTTTTAATAAAGTTAATCAACTATTTATTTTCAGCATCTGAAAAGCAGCATCTCGCTTGAAATAAACTAGGAGCGTCTACTTGCACTGTTGTAAGGTCGTTCAACACCTTCACCTAGAAACATATGCAGTGTTCCCTCCTCTGTGTTCTGCATTGTTATAACCAATCAGTCAATTAATTAATATAACTTGTGTTAAAAAATGTAAATAAATCGGCCTGAAACATTTTATCTCTTGTAATGCGAACAATGTTTCATGAATTCATGAGTGACCTTCAGTGAATTGTGCATTTATTTATTCATTATTAATTTACAAGGTCAGTCTAATAACAATTATGAATAACTATTTTAGATTTCTCTAGAAAAGAAATCTCTACTAGATATGTACATTCATGTTATCAAAAGCATCAACTTCAATTGTGCTTAAAATCATGAAATTAAAATGTTCATATCCAGAAAAATGTCTTTGTGGAAATTACATTTTAGACAATATACTTGAGTAAAATAACTCATATCTAAGGGGTACTTGCAGCGGGGTACATTTTAAGCAAGCACTTTTACTTAGACAATACTTTTACTTGAGTATTGAGTTTGTGTACTTCTGTCACCTCTGAAGCAATCTCTTAAATATGACATTATATTTACATATACAGCATTTGTCAGATGCCCTTATCCAGAGCTACTTACACTTCTTTCTCATCATAAATCTGAGCAGGTGAGGGTTATGGGCCTTGCTCAGGGGCCCAACAGGGACAACTTGGTAGTGCTGAGGTTTGAACCTGGGACCTTTCGATCAGTAGTCCACCAATTTTAGTACCACAACTATTATTTTTGGTAGTGATTAGGAAATTAAGAAAGATTGACCAAACACTTTTGTGCAGACTTGAATGGTAGTGTGGGCTTGATTGTACAGAAATGTAGAGTGTTATTGTTAAATGTTGCTTTAAAATCTTGGCTTAAAAATTATTGTAGTGATCCATGACCCTGTTTGTATTCAACCAATATAATTTTTACATTTTTAAAAACTTTTTTATCACAAAATATCCTATAATATTCAAGCGGGTGGAAAAATTAACATAGTTTGAAAAACTATATACAAAATACAATTGTAAATTTAGCAATAGCCATTATTGCTCTGAAACAACTAATTAGTTTTGGGACAACCAGCTGCCCTCATAAGTCCCGTAAGTGGAACCCATTCAAACAACTATCTATCCATAATCTATACTAGTTATTCTGTGTCAAGTAATGGGAGGCCTGGATTCTGTCCTAAGGAACTTGGGGCACAAAGCAGGGTGCACCCTGGATGGAGTGCTCGTCCATAGCAGGGCAGAAGCACACACATTCACATACCTGGGGCAATTTCGGAAACCCTAATCAATGTAGACCACATGTCTTTGGGAAACCTAAGTACCACCAAGCACACCTCAACCCTAAAAGTGTGAAGCGACAGCTAACAGTGGTGCAAACCACTAAGCTGTTATGCCACCTTCAATGCATTATGACATATCAACTGAAGCCATTATTTAGAAGAAAAACAAACAAACAAACAGAAAGAATATCATACAGTCACACATGTGGATAGTTGAGGCATCTAGCAAAAATCAGGGTTGAAATCAGTGAAACTACCACCACCATATCTCACTGAGAGGAAGGACACTGTTCTCAGGGTGATGGGCTGTGCTGAGTTAGTGCCAAATCAGACCAGAGAACTTTTCTCCTCACATTTTCTTAATCTACACCATGTCTTTTAGCAAATGTTAAACAGGCTAAGGGTGTCTGGTAAACATCTTCCCCATTAAAACTGAGCTCCAGTTCCTTCATACACTAGCTGGCCTCTTGGTTAAATGCAATGTTCACTGTTTCTTGGATTCAATATTTCACCCTAATTGTAGAATTACCCTCTAAACTATTAAGATTTAGAATTTTGGTGCTGTTTTTTATTACATATTTTATTTTTCTATGATTTCTACCCCAAATTGACTCTATTTATTTTTTCCAGTGTGGGCTGCTTAAGCACGTTTGGAAACAAATGAATGTTAAAGGTCGAGTGAATAAAGTAGGCAGAGTAGATCTTCTCTGCCAGATATCCAAACTAGTGGGTTATACCACAGCACCCACGATCATGTGGGAATTTGTCCCTAAGGGTCTAAAACTGGTGGTTGATCAAATGGTTGATCACCGCGGCAGACAGCATCTGCATTTCCCCTTTCTGTAGGAAATTCTTCAGAGAAATTGCACAGAGAAGAAACTCAGCAATACATTCAACAGAAAAACAGTGAGGACCAAGGTCCTGCCGTACAGTATAAGTCATACGCTGTGTAGGTGTGAAATTAGAGAGACTGCTGATAGGAAATGGCAAATTCTCATAACCTTGATACACTCTAAAATAAGATCATAAGCCGATCTCAATCTCTGACTTTCAGCCAGAAAAAAACGACCAACATCAGCATTTACAAGTTCCCTCCCAGCACGGTGAGTGCTCTTCACTAAAATGACAAGACACTTAGACAGTGACAAGCAAACATATTTGAGACGCAAAAGTAAAAGGAAATGCTTTGCATGCTCTGCACATTGTATAACTCTGAATATATTAACACTTTGAGAAAATATGAGAGACTCGTTCTTCTGAGAACAACAGGAAGGAGTGCAGTTGCAAATCTGAAAACTGAGGGTCCAATCATGTGACGCATTGTTATTGCACAATGTGTGACCATTGTACATCCAAACAATTATTACAATGGGACATTTCAAGCCCAGTTTATTTTTCTTGAGACACAGCAGACATTACTTCATGTCCCTTTCCTGAAAGCGGAAACGCTCTGTGCTCACCCTGAACTGAATTGTGATTGCTGAAAGGAACAGCACTCCTGTAAACCGTGGAATATTTCCAAAACATGACGCTTTCGTCTCTGAGTATGTGTCAGCGGCAGTTGTCAGTTTATTTACTTTGACTTGTTTAGCAGATATTTTGCTTCAGCGTAATTTAATTTTACTAATGAAGCACAATACTCAATCCGAACCAGACACAGACCTACTGTGTAATTTTGTTTGATGAAATGCACATGGGTAGTCTTTAAGGTACAGTTTGATCCTTAAATCGGTTTTACATTTCCACTACATCTGATTGACCTAAAAAGATGTCCAATAAGTAAGTCTTTTAATGCTTGAGTACATTAGAAAAGGCTGGTTAGAATAACTTAAGCAACAGCGGATACCACAGAATTTGTGTCCATGTCTGATGAATTCACATCATTAGAATCAGGAGTGCTTGCACTCTGGGGACTACGTGCAATCAGATTGCAGTCAGATTACTGACTCACTCACCGTCTATACCGCTTTATCTTGCATACAGGGTCACTGGGGACCTGAAGTCTATCCCAGGAGACTTAGGGCCAATCCATCACAAGGGGAAACACAAACTCAAGGGGCACACACAAACTCATTTACACACTACAGGCAATTTGGGAACCCCAATATTTATATATATATATATATATATATATATATATATATATATATATATATATATATATATATATATATATATATACATTTGTAATCATAAAGTGATGATTAAATCTAAACAGCTTCATAGATTTAAAAAAAGAAAAAACACTATGCATTGTGTGTATGTTAGTAATTACAATTTTTTTTTAAACTTTTTACAGTATAAACTAGAAATAAATTCTCAAAGTAAGATTTCAAATTAGTGCATCTTGTGTGTTGCATTTGTCCTCCCTACCCACATAATAGGTCTAATCTAGTAATAATGAGCCTTGACCTATTTCTCTGTGTTAACTCATTAACAGTAGACAACACAGATGTGTCACATGACCCTCTTCCTATTGAAAAAACAAAAGTTGGATCCAAGATGGCCGACTTCCAAATGGCCACCATGGTCACCACCCATCTTGAAAAGTTTGCCCCCTCACATATACTAATGTTCCACAAACAGGACGTTAATATCACCAACCATTCCCATTTTATTAAGGTGTATCCATATAAATGGCCCACCCTGTACTATTCAAATTAGAGCCATCATGACTGTTTCTCCCTAGTGGCTTACTGGTAACAATGTCTGATGTCTTGAAAACAGACAGGCGTTTCATTCTTCCTTCCTGTCCCTAATCCCACCCGGCCGGCACCAAACGGCCAAGCCCAGCACTATATTTCCCAAAATAGGCCCTCGTGATCATATGAGTCACTATCATCTTAATTGTTGTAGTCTCGTCTGACATTCTTTTTTATCTCAGCTCCTCATAAGACAATGGGGGCTTTGGCTGAGGTAAAGGAGGAAAACGAAAAAAAGGCCAAGGGGCCAAGTGTGAGCCTCATGGCCACTCAATGTGTCTTTCAGATAAGGCTTAGTTAGCAGTTCTGTGTTTCCTCAATTACACAGCCAAGGGTTTATCTCCAGACCAATGCACCCCAACAGTCACGCTGCAGACCACGTAGACAGGACATGAATTTGGCTGTGAGTGAGTAAAAAAAAAATATATTTTTTTAATCCAATAGAAAGTCAAGATATTTTAAACAAAAGACTGTTATCATCAGTACAAACGATGAGACCAAAAAAAAAAAAAAACTTAACCACTCTATGCACTGCTCTGAGTGTTATATATTTATTAAATAAATGGTTTATTCCAGGATTCTGAACTCCAGCCCTGGGAAGCTGTAACCCTGCACCGCTCCTAACACGTCTGATCTGGCTCATGATGGATTTAATAACGAGCTGATGAGTAGCCCCAGGTGTTTTCGGGAAAAGGAAAAATATAAAACTCTGCAGGGTTGTGAGTCCTCTAGACTAAAGTTTAGAACCCCTGCTTTAAACAATCAAGGTCATAGATGGAAAAAAGATGTGAACCTATACAAGCTCTTAAAACCTGTGTAATTGGAGTCAGATGCTCTGATGCATTCAATTGTCGGTTTAATGGACCTTGCCATATTTCTACAAAAAGGCTGCTTCTAAAGAGATTTTAGAGTTTAGAAGACTGGAAAGAGTTTTGATTCTCCATCCATTCATGCTCACCCCCGAGATCAAAATGCCATCAAGATACTCATGAACCCAAGGTGACAGCTAAAGAGCAGCTGATGTCTTGTATTTGATAACATCAACATGGTATTCAGTGGTTAGATATACAAGATGTACAAAGGTGCTTATATGAGGTTTCAACAGAGCAAAGGGATTTTATTTAAAACCACCATTTTAGTTAAAACCACCAAAATATCACATATCTGCATATCTGTGAACCATATTTTATACTGTATAAACACATATGCACGGTATGGCAACGACCCAAGCTTGTATAATGTTTACTGAAAAACTAAAACTAGAGTTTTGGAGTTCACAGAATTAAATGGTTAAATGCTTTATAACATCACTTTCATTTTTGAATCTGCAAACTGTTTCTTTCCATAAAATATGTCTTATTGGCTTAATGTATATACTGCAGTAGTTTTGTATAGAATTAATTATTTAGGCATTCTCACGCAACATTTAAAATCAAGGAACAAATTCCTTATACAGTACATACAAGAAGACGTAAAACTTATTCTGATCTTCTTTTACAGAAAATTGAAAAAAGTCATGCATGTTCAATCCAAATTCACTTTCGCCTTTAGTAATAGGTAGAAAGCATACCCATTTATTCTAAGATATTAGAGGTCAATCAACTTTGATGCCTTAAAATTCTAAATATGTCTAAAGGATTGTGGCTTGTGGTTTCCAGGTAAGAACTGAACATCCAGGAAATCAAGGTGGAAACTGTCATATTGTATTACATACTGTATTGTGATATTATCTTATACAAGACCATGTTGAGCCACTGGTTGTTACCATGACTCAGACTTTCACAGGGGGCCCCCTTGTGGTCTGCGATTTGAGAGCTATGACTGGAGTGAGGGGTTGGGAAAATTGGATGGCACTTTGGGCCTCCAAAAGAAATTAGAAACAGCCCTGATGGCAAGACTAATAGATTTCAGGTTGTACCAGGAAATTAAAGGTCAGAATGTCTAGCTGTGATCTGAAATTAAAAATGGGACTGGGTCATAGGACTTTTCAACAATCCGAAATACTGGAATAAACCCAAGAGTGGTTGGTTGAGGTGCATTGAAATGTTTTTGCATGGTGTGAAGCAAGCTACTATAAACGTATCAAACAATTAAATTTTTTTTTACCTCTGATCACTTAAATCAGTGGTTTGTCAATCCAGGTCCTAGGACCTGGATTGACAAACCACTGATTTAAGTGATCAGAGGTAAAAACATTTTTAATTGTTTGATACGTTTATAGTAGCTTGCCATTTTGTGGCTCCCATCCCATGATTTAACTAATCAGCTAATAAACAACTTTTCCAGAATTAAAATAGGTGCAATAAAGCTGTGAAAACATGAAAATGAGAAGGACATGGTTGAGAACCCACGACTGCACTGAACACCAAATCTTTTTTTTTTTTTCAACTTATGTGCATTCTTACTGCACTAACTCCTCTCTAACAGAGTTTTAGCCTGAGGTTATTGTTGGATCCTAACCTACTGCACTAGCATGAGGATATATTCTTGATCCAACATAGGATATGTTCGTGATCTTAAATGAAAGTTCAGTCAAAGTGTAACTCGCATTCTTCCTCTTTCAATGATCTTGAATGTGTGTGAAGCTAGAGCAATGTAAAATGTGTTGTCTGGGAAATTACTTTTCTCATATCACACATTAGGCGGCACAGTTGCGTAGTGGTTTGCACCGTGGCCTCATGCCTCCAGGGACGAGGGTTCAGTTCCTACTCCGGGTCTGTGTGTGTGCAGTTTGCATGCTCTCCCTGTGCTTGCTGGGTTTCTTCAGGTACTCCGCTTTCCTCCCACATGCAAGGCAGGCCAACTGTAATTTCCAAATTCCACATAATGTGTGTATAGTATGTGTGCTTGTGGACCCTGCAATATATTGGCAACCTATTCAGGGTATATCCCGCCTTGTGCCCCAAGTACCTTGGGATAGGCATCACCTTTTGTCTGTGACCCTGTACAGGATAAGTGGTACAGATTAAGTAGGTGAGTTTTCATGTTAAGCTCAATTAATTTATTAAATAACGGAAATGGTTGATGAATTTCTAAATAAACCAATGAAACAACATAACAATATTATACTGTATAAGCAGAATATCTTCTTATCAAGAGAAAGGCTGTAGGATATCCCATTAAACAGAACTCTTCAAAGTTACTTTGCTGTAGGTTTGGATTTGGTGTAAAAAAAAATCTCTATGTTTTTTTGTAATTAATAAAATTTTTAAGGATGAAATGTTTTCGATCCACTTATTTTGCACTTGTTTTTTTCTACTTACGTGAAAAGCTGCATGTTTCCTTTTTCTATCAGAGCAGAGAAACCACAGAGAAGGTGGATGGGTAATGCCAAACACCTGCTTTTACATTATTAGAAATGTCAACGATTATTTCCATGAAATCTGTCTCATTATTTTGACATTTAGATTCTATAGATGATGGTTACCTTTCCACTCCTGTAATGGAGTCTGCACCCTTTCCCACAAACAGTACAGAAGAGATTTATAGAACCAGAAAGTATTAATAATTGATTGCACTAAAGGCTGTAAACTAAGTATAAAATAAGACACTGAGTGAAAAACCTGGTGAAATAGACCATGAGAATTCCTTACATAGTCATCATATTTATTTACAATATAAATTAAAACAAAACTGAGAATTATGGTACACTCTATATTTAAATAAGCAAATACGCAAACATGTCTAGTGTTCTTTGAACATTTTCTCCAGCTCGTCTTGCCAATCAAAATGACATTCCTCCTCAAAGTCCCTGTAAATTGAGAAGAAAAGAGAAGTTGTTAATAGGGAAACATAAAAGGCCAGGGAAATAGAGAAATAAAAAAACGGAAGACAGTCTGAGGTTTTTAAATCATTTTTTTAAAAATTTATTTCATATTTAATTGACTCACGTGTCTTCATCATCTGAACGAGGTTCCAGTCTGGTCTGGTCAACTTCGTCTGGACCATCTGGAACATCATCATTCTGCTCAGCACCTAAATTATGAAGTAGACAATACACACATGTGAACACACAAGCTAATCATGAGTTTCAAATTTTCTCAATACAAAAAATAAATAAATAAAACACTGTATGTACTTGACTGGGTATTAGCTTGTAGTTTCAGACACAGTGCTCTCCACGACCTCGCTGTCTACTCCCTAAGAGTGTTTAGAAACTGCCCAGTAACAATGAACAATTTCACAATCACTCTTCGTGTCTTTGGGCTGTGGGGGTGGTTTACACTCACAAATGATCCTTTCACACTAATAGTCAATACTATAGCAAAGATTAACAGGCATCACAACTCTCATGCACTTACTGTGTCTCTGGATAATGTAGGTGTTGAAGGCAGTGCTGAGAGGAGCCTTTTCCAAGAGGCTTAAAAGTCTTTCAGGTGGATCCTTATCCCATTGCCTTCTCTCTGCTTTTTGCAATCTCATAAATCCCTCTGCTGCAAAAAATGTACAGTCATATTATCAAAGTTAGTGATTCTCTTTTGTCACCCATTCGATTTATACAAAAATTATTAAAGAATGTATAATTATTATAAACTATTTGTAGCATTCAATGTATATTAGGAATGACAGTCATAGTGACAATAGACAGAGGAAAATGAAAACTTCCTCCAAATCCCTGGGCAAATACCACGCATTATACAGTAAAGCAAGAGTGTCAGTAATACACTCGTGTAGTTTTAAGGTTTATTTTGTGTGTGTGTGTGTGTGTGTGTGTGTGTGTGTGTGTGTGTGTGTGTGTGTGTGTGTTTTTTTTCAATACGGCACCTTTTGTGAAGTCAGACCCCTGCATGGATGAAGTGTCACCAGAAGACATGATGTCAGCATTCCTAAAGACCTCTAGTACCGTGTTGGAGGGCTCTTTTGCCCACCTCTTTCGGTTACCCCTCTGATTCTCAGATGATTTTCTGAAATATGTCTCTGAGCAAGAAATAAATCAGTAAATAATTAAGTTTCACAGTATGGTAATACCAGTCCTGCTGGTACAGTAAGCACAGTACCTTCAGCCGTAGAGGTGTTTAATAAGCTCCTCTGGCCCAGAAACTTGGCCACTTTCTCTCCTTCTTCTCTTCTCCACTGGTTTATTCGTTTCTCTGCTAGTTCCTTGGTTTCTTCCTTGGGCTGTTCCTAACAAAAAACATTAATGGTACCAGTAATGTGTACATCCTTGTACTTTTTAATTATATGAACATAAATGTACGGATATCATTAAGGCTCCCAACTGGACTGTAGGAGCTTTGATGATATGTTCATGATGTTTGTACCTGTACGCTACACGACTGTGTATGTTATTAAAAATGTATAAAATGGCAATCAATCAGGGCAAATAAGCACATACGTTCATAAATTAAAGTATTATATAACATTCCTAATACATAAGTATTTATATAGCAGTTATTTTTATGTACCTGGACTTTAAAATGCTATTTCAGAATCTTGTGGAGAATCATATAAAGGTGAAAAAGTTCAGTTCATCAAAAACCCAACATTTCTCAAAACTACGCACAATCAGCATGCAGTACCTCTTCAGGGAGGTGTTTGTGGAGCAGTCTGGACACACGGTGGGAGCTGAGGATGGTATGTATGGAAGGCCGGTCTCTAGGGTTTGTTTTAAACATGTGTTTCATCAAGTAGTGGAGCTCATATGAAAGGTGACTGGGCAAAGGTGTGTATGTCCCACGACATACTTTCAGAATCAGACTCTTCCAGCTACGAGCCTCAAACTAAATCCCGAGCAGCAGACAGTAAACAGCAAAGGTCACATTTGATTATATTTGATTAGATGATTATATTTGTCATAATCATTTATTACCTCTTAAGAGCTAACGGGTAAATACACACCGGATGACGTAAAGTGCAGAGTTCATAGAGTACACAGCCTAAAGACCAGATATCACTGTAAAACACATACACATGCATTGCATGGTATAAAATTACACAGATATACTTGTATTGATGAGGTGTGACAGACTAAACTGTAAGTTCTGTACCTCTTGTTATTGTATGGTTGGTTGTCCCAGATCTCTGGAGACACATAGTACGGAGTTCCCACGTAGGTCTGGGCATAACCTTTTGCACTGGTGAATGTCGCAACATGACATTATTAGGATCTGTCAGGTGTCAAAAAGATGTCCCGCAAAAGAAAACGAGGGAGAAGAAACTTTTCAACAGTTTACCTGTTAAGAACGCATGCCGACCCAAAGTCTCCCAGTTTGACTATGCCGTGGTCGGTAAGGAATATGTTCTAAGCAAAGCAAAAAAAAAACAAACAAAAAAAATGTTGGCAAGAGATACTGGACAAATAACAATATAGTAATTAAAAATCTATAACATCATGTTGTCTAGTTCTTACAGCCTTCATTTTGTGCGTTTTTATATACATTTCTGTCAATTTCTAGTATCTGACTAAATAATAGGGATGAGAATCAACACCTGATATGATATCACTATACCTATACATAGTGCTTAAGGTTTGATTTGTATTGTACTTTTGTAAATATCTATTAAATTAACCAGATTTTGTTACAATTCTAAACAAACAAGCTCCTACCACACAGGATGCTGTGCTGTGTGAATAGTTTAAATCCCACCACCTGTGGTACCACAGAGGAACAGCAATGAGGTGATTGACCTCGACTGCAAACATACAGTATATCAATTAAAAAATAATAAAAATATAGGAGTCTGTATGGACAAATTAATTGCCACACAAGACAATCATGATATGTAACTGAATTGCCCACCCCCCCATGTTTACTTAATAGGACTTAGCTTTAACCCAGTTTAAAGCCATATCACATTCACAATTTTACACTTTCATAGTGTTTAAGATGCATCTGGTGCCGTTTTTCAGTGTTAAAAAGGACTGAACAATGAATAAACAATATCTGACTTGATTAAGCAGAGTCAGTGATATTAACATAAATGATATATTTACATATTTTCATTTGATTAGCACTTCGCCCTCCTACCGTGACTTTACACATAATATGAATATGAAAGTGAGATAATGATTTATAGATTTGTCGGACATTGCTGTTTTGTTTTACCTTTGATTTTAAATCTCGGTGAAGCACTCGTTTATCATGAATGTGCTTTGTGCCCAGACACATCTGCGAAAACCATCTGAGTATCTGTAAAGACAGATCATGACTACACATTCTCTGATAATATTTTTTTATTTATTTAAATCAATTGTGTTATTTATACTGAAAAAATGATTTTACCAAATCCTCAGGAAACAGTGAGCCCTTTTGCTCCTGCATTCTTTGGAGAAGGTCACCTCCACTACAGAACTCCATAACAATATACAGATGGCCATCATCTGTAAAGAGTGATAAAGAACAGAAAGACAGAATAAAGGTGTAAGAGTTCATCCAAATGGTGTGCATGCGTCCAGATTTCCAGATGTCAGTCCAAAGTGGCAATAGCCTTACCAGGATATGAATTTCACTTGAAAAAAGGCTATTTGTAATTTTATGCTGCCCCCTACAGCATATGTTCTGTGTGCATAGTTTATTTAGAAATAGGGCTAAATATGGGTGTCTATAATTTCCTCACTGAAAACAAATAAAAACAAACCTGAAATAATAAATAAAAAATACCAAAACACACACACACACATTGTGTTGGTCAAGAGATAAATGACTAACGCAACTAAAGCTAACCATGCCAAACATCAGGAATAACAATTCACTCATTCACTCTTACCTATCGCCTATACCTGTATACAGGGTCGCAGGAGGGCCTATCCCAGGAGATTTAAAGCACGAGGTGGGTATACCCTGAATAGGTTACCAAAATATCACAGGGCACACACTCACGTGCTCTTTCACACACTACAGGCAATTCGTGCAAACCACACACACACACTGAAGGTGCGAGGCGACAGTGCTAACCTCAGGAATAAAATAAAATACAAAAAGTTCAAATTCAAATATACTATACTGACATAAAAACAAAACAGATAAATAAATAAACTAGTTTAGTGCAATGTGCAACTCTGAAAAGTGAAAAAGGTGCCTGGGTTGATGTAATAAGAAGGCCCATGCAGATTACAGTAAAAATTAAAACAAAAAAACAACTTCCTGTTTATCTTTTGGCCCCCGTCAAGGGGTCGCCACGGTGGACCATCTGATCTTGACAAAGGTTTTTGCACCAAAAGACCTTCCTGATGCAATCCTACCATTTGATCTGGACTTGTATCCAGTGGCTGGGGTTTGGGCATTGGGTGGAAATTGAACACGGACCTTCCACATGGCACGTGAGAAGCCTACCACTGAGCCACCAATGCCTCCTAAGGCAAGAAGACAACCGAGGTTCAAAAACGAAAACTCCACAACCCTGTCCCTCTGGCTCTGTAGAGAGGTGTTTATGCACTCTTTGTCTCTAGAACAAATTATTTTTGTCTGTCTATTGAGCAGTTGTGAGACAGCAGTCTGTTACTGGACATGCACATACTCAGATACTAAAATACACTATAAACTGTGTAAATACGACCATGCACTGGATACAGACCTTCAAATGACTCTCTGAACTTCACAATATTTGGATGCTTCATTCTGGACAGGAGCACAGCCTCTGCGCGCGCACTCCTGCCCCCTGCCTGTGAACATGGAGAATAGACACACGAAAAAAAAAAATCAGTGATTAAAATCTGTCATTACTATTTCAGTTTCAATATATCAGTGAATGTTACCTTTGGCAGTCGTATTTCTTTCATGACCCATTTTACTTTATCAGGTTTGGACTGAACCAGCAGAGCACGTCCAAAAGATCCTTCACCGATGACTTTAACAACAGTGTACTGATCCATTACAGGAAAAGAAAAAAAAAACCGTTTACAATTCCAAATAAAAAAAATAGCAGGTTAATCTACACATTATATTAGATTCATGTGTATATAACAGGCACTGAAAAACAAAAACTCAATGCTTCAAGAAGTCAATGCTTGCGATGTTCTTTGTTTATTATCTGTCCATCCGGTGAGAAACGTGAAAGAAAAACAAACATTATATTCCTGGGAGGGTTTGGATATTAACACACAGGACACAATTAACGAAAAGGATAAAAAGAAAAAAGACACGCATACACTATGACCTGCGGCTTAATAAAACGAGCTCTTACTACATGGTTTAACTCTACTTCCGTGTTATTTCGTGACGTATTACACAATGGGCGTGGCCTCCGCTGGGCACGAGAGCTCTGCTGCTCTCGTTCACCTGTTTCTCCATCAGTGCGTATGCGTATCCGTGTTATTTCGTGACGTATTAAACAATGGGCGTGGCCTCCGCTGGGCACGAGAGCTCTGCTGCTCTCGTTCACCTGTTTCTCCATCAGTGCGCATGTGCAAAAACATAGATTAAATATGAGTCAAGTTTATTGTCATTGTGCAAATACATGTTCAGAGCCATTGAAATGTAGTTAGCATCTTAGCAGAAGTGCATAAGTGGCCTATTTACTCTCACTCCCTCATTGTCCTTTATACAGGGACACAGTAGCGTGGAGGGCTGGGCTTGGTGGGTTTCCTCTGTGTGCTGTGGTTTCCTCCCACAGACCAAAGATCAAAATGGCTGTAGCGTGTTCTCTCTATTTATAACATCAATTGATCTTATCCTGTTAATTTTAATTTAGTAGCATTCTTTTTTTTAAGTTAAATAAGAGCATCTCGTTACAACTAACAATAACAATAACAGGAGTTCAGTTATAAATATGTAGAGACTTGCGGGCCGATCTGTTTTCCCAATATGCGAGTGATTTTTTCCTTTTAATGTTTAATTATTAAAGAATTTATCCATGTGGTTTTCCTTCCTTTCTTTATTATTAAAAAAAAGGCCAACAGGGTCAGGATGTAATGCCACAAAGTCCCATTTGATCACTCAGCCTTCCCCCTATGAGTAGCCCAAAACCTTAACCATGACCATCCCATTTCCAAGGGTGATTAAAACACGAGGAAGAGAACACATTGCCTGGGGTGAGTAAATGGAGAAATAAACTATCATAGGCCCCAAAACGACCACTGCCACCCCTGTTTTGGCCACTGAACCAATCTGATTACACCAAGCCAGGGGTAGCTCACTTTGATCTATTTATAGGCTACCCTGAAATGTGTAAGTTGTGTTTCACTAAAGTAATCAAGCTGGGCCTTGTATATGTACTATGTACACCTACAATGAAAGGGGTTCCAAGTATATACTGTGTGTGTAAATAAACATCTACTTAATCACTGATTATACTCATTTGTGTACACCAGATGGCGTAAAAGGCATTGAAATAAAAGATCCCATCAATGGTGTGAAGACCTGCATTGTCCTTGAAAAACTTAAAATAATCATATATTTGCTTTTTTTATTATTAAAAAAAAACCACACAGGAGAGAAGAATATAAATATGAATTTTTTTTCTAACATTTGCATTCTTTTGCAGGTTGTCATCATGTCTTAATACAGTATGTCAGTCCTCAGTGTACTGGCTTAAAATGAATTGTTGAGGCAACCTCATTCGACATACTGTATAACTATGAGCTACACAACTGTTCCACAGCCTAAATCATTACGTATATGATTAAATGTCATAAGCCTGCCTTCTGTGAATTCCTTTATTAATTTAATGATATCTGTGATCTGTACTCAAACACCCCCAGAGTAAACACCCTGCTTCCGCTCCAAATGGCAGTGTAGATCCAGCTGTGTTTGTATAGGGATTTGCTGTATTTACCTGGACCGTGTATCCACTCAGGCCACATCCAGCTGCATAATCTGCATCTGATAACGTGATTCTCTGTTATATTCTATTTGTCCTATTAACAAAAAGAAATCTATTATTGAGGTGTCCTTTTGTGCCATTCTTGTGTATGATGTGTTTAGAGCATCTTTTAGACCAAATGGTAATTACAGCAATGGCAACAACAACATTTAAATATGTAAAATCATACTTGTTGAACTTGTTTTTTTTTCACCCTAAAGTGTTAATTATCGGCTTTGTGTTTTACACCATAATACAAACGTTTGAAGCAAAGACAGAAAAAGATGACACTCTTCTTTAAAGCTTAAGGCCTCGCTATAAGGCATGATAACATCACCTGCATGTGAATAGACAGAAATGGATGTGACACTTTGAGTAGCATCACTGGAGGATTATCAGGAATGGCACGTTGTGTATTTCAGTCTTGGTATCATGTAAAACCTTCTGTCAAGAAAAACTGTGTTTTCTGAAAAAATTTCACTCTGACATAAAGCGGCTTACAAAGGTTCTTGTGGATGCTGTATTGGATTCAAATGAATGCCAATGTATTCAGTTTCTCTGTTTTTTTGGCAGTGGTTCATTTTTCTGCAGTTTCCCTTACAGCATTTAAGTAAAGCCTAAATAATATACAGACAGGTGACTAATTAAAGTGAGCGACTTTAATATATTATACTGTATATCATCTGTTTGTGGCTGTAAGCTCCTCACCATTCTCCATCTAAATGCATGGATATGTGTAAGTCTATGTAGTGGTTTGCTCTCTTTTTTATCCTATTACCTTTTTGAAGTAATAAGTGGCCTTTCTCCAATAGAGTAGTATGAACCTAATTGCATATTTATATCACAAAAACCTTTGCGTATTATGGTAAGCCGTGTTATGTCAATGCCATTCCCCTTCTGCTGCAATCATTTGTATTCAGTGCACCGCTTTTCACTCCTAGTATACTCCTATTATAAATAACCACCTGTTCTGCCTTTCTGTTAAGCTGTAGGTGCCCTCCTGCTGCCTGATGAGATGCTGGTTGCTGTGATGCCATGCTATGGCTGCTCCTGCTGTCTGGGTTGCTTGACTTGATCCTGACTTCTTATCCTTTTATGTCTGCTTTTTAACTCAAAGCTTTCTGTAGTTTCCATGACTTTAATTACAAAAAATCTATAGATAATCCTACATTATTATCTGACTCACATCAGTGAATGTGACTCCTTATCTGGAGATAGTAGAGACTTGAATATAACACCGGTGGTTTAATTATGAATAGACAATATTGCACAAGCAGGAGTATATATATACTCAGTAGATACCGGAAATACAGTATACCGACTGTAGCCTTGTGCCTACAGTTGCACTGATATTTCGTATAATGAAAGATTTGTAAACACGTGGAATGACTTTTTATTGAACAGTTTTCATAATAAGAAAGTAATACAAGGTGGTATCAAAAAGTTGTGAGACTAAGGTTTTGTAACATGCCAACAGATGGCAGCACAGGGAGCACCGACCTTCATAAGTCAGTGTGCCAAAACACATTTTCCTGGGTACATCCTGGGTGCTATTCTGAGCGTGTGCATTTCCATGTCTGCTATTTCATCATGGACAGCAAGTTAGAACAAAGAGCGAACGTGAAATTCTGCCTGAAACTGGGCAAACCTGCCACAAAATGTTTGACATGAATTGGCAGGTTTCTGCTGATTCTGTTTTGAGTCGCACACACACTAAAAGAATGGAAGGACAAAGGCAGATTGGAAGACAAAGACAGATCAGGAAGGCCCTCTAAGAACTCAACCGCCGAAAATGTCTAAACCATCCAGTCACTTGTACATGATGATCGTTGGAGAACAATTTACAAAACTGTTGCCATTGTTGGTGTGTCATATTAAAAGTCTTTCTTAGAAGTCAAACTTCATGTGTGATTTGAACATGTGCCATGTTGCTGCTAAATTCATCTCCAGGCGGCTGACCCATGAGCAGAAGGAACTACTGTTAAGAACTCCGCCAGCGTGCCGGGGATGACCCGTCCTTCATGTCGATAATGATTTGCGGTGACCAGGTTGCCATTGTTGGGCCCTTGAGCAAGGCCCTTAACCTTAACTGCTCCAGGGCGCTGTATCTTAGCTGACCCTGTGCTCTGACCCCAGTTACGCTGGGATATGCGAAGAAGGAATTTCACTGTGCTGTAATGTATATGTGACAAAATAAAGGCTTTACTTTCTTTACTTTCTTACTTTGGTGTATGAGTATGGCCCTGAGACAAAGCAACAGTCTTCACAATGGAAGAGCCCATCATCTCCACAACCGAAAAAGGTGAGGCAAGTCCACAGCTCAACCAAGTGCATGCTCATTATTGCATTATTGTGCAATGAGAATTCGTCCCCAGGGGCCAGATTGGCAACAGCGAATTCTATTGCACGGAAATCTCCAAACTTTTTTGATAACCTCTCG
This sequence comes from Clarias magur, assembly GCA_013621035.1. Taxonomy (NCBI): domain Eukaryota; kingdom Metazoa; phylum Chordata; class Actinopteri; order Siluriformes; family Clariidae; genus Clarias; species Clarias magur. Next base: position 706,498 of record QNUK01000299.1, on the reverse strand, counting down.
TTAGAAATTACTTCCATTTTGGGCCTCCGAGTGGCGCAGTGGTTAAAGCGCTCGCCCTATCATCCGGAGATCGCTAGTTCGAATCCCGGGTGGTGCTGTAACCTCTCGCAGCCGGAGGTCTAGAGAGAGCTGATTGGCCGAGCTCTCTCAGAGGGGAGGGATGAGAGGTACATAGTGCTCCGACATTAATCACGGCTCTACAGCCAGTCAGGGGCGTCTGTGAGCTCGCGCAGCGGAGGGAGCGGATAGCGCTGTCCTCCGAGTGTGTTACGCCGCCCCCAACGGTGCGCGAGCGAGCAGTTCGAAAAGATGCGGTCGGCTGGCGTCACGTGGTTCGGAGGAAACACGTGATAGTCTTCGGCCCTCCCGGCTGAGTGGTAGTAGTAGCCTTAATGTGGGAGCCCCCTAGTGACGGGGAGGAATTGGACACGACTAAATTAGGGAGAAAATCGGGGAAAAATCCCCCCCCCAAAAAAAAGAAATGACTTCCATTTTGGACATGATATGGTGTAATAATTTGTTATATTTCTGTTGAAGTTGCATCTGGAGTTCCATTCTTACTATTCAAATTTATTTAAAGATTTTCATAGATTTACAAAGTTATATTAATAAAAAATACATTACTGTAAATGTTGTATTAATCCCAGGACTCCTATACAGCATATTCATGCTAAATATTCTGTATCTTAGCATAAAGAGCAATGACGTCCTTCTCTATGTGACTGTTTACCATAATGATTCATAATCCCACTAGCCGGTGTGTCACTCAAAAGTTGATGGGATTACTTTTTTGAGTCTCAAGCTTTCTTCTTTATGTCAGCTCCAGGATTTTTTTTCTCTTTCTTCTCCACTGCCTCCTCAGGCTTGCTCATTAGTAATGTTGACTGCACATTACAGGAACTCTCATAAATGTCTTATACTGCGCAATGAAACAAAAGTCCCGTTTGTGACTTGAACACCCCTGGCACAATTGAGACTGGATATATTTGTAGGTATTATAGCTTAGTTGTGCTGATCTTTTTTTTTTTTTGAAACTGCTGAGCCATTGGTATTGTATGACAAGACTTTAAAATTTCCCATTTACTGCATGCAAGAGAAAGCAGTCCTGTGCATTATAGTAAATCAAGTATAAAAGAGCATTTTTTTATTTTTTTATTGTGCACCCTTGGTCCCTGGTTCAATGCTGATTTTGTGTTACTGTCTGTGTGGTGGTTTATCTGTGCTCTCCTCTCTATATGTGTCTAGGCTTCTGCCAGGTTTTTCTAGTTTCCTCCAACCTCCCAAAAATGAGCCATTTCTACAGTAAAAGAAATTGTTCCTAGGCGTTTCAATGTAAATTCATGGTTTCCTACATCTTTCATTCCAGGTTGTAAATACTCAGGCTGAGATGGAGGATTAAACAACCCAATATGTCAGGCGTTACTGCAGTTCAGATGGGTATCAGATGCCTGGTAACGATCACACACACAAAACCCCTTTGACAGAACAGATGTTATACGACAGAGAGAGGAATACCAAAAAAAAAAAAAAAAACTCAGATTCCTCAGACATGAGTGCGACAGAGTCAGACTGCAAATGTAAACTAGAATTTAATAAAGGGTTCAAAATAGGAACTTTGAACTTAAAAGTGATGAATATGTTTACCAACTGGTGTTTGATATACAGTACATTTGTGAGAGTGCGACTTATAAATGCATTCGCATGCTATTATACCTGTTCAGGAAATAGAAAAATGAAAGCAGCAAAAGCAAAGTAAAAATGTTTCCCCAGTTTTTGAAATAAGTTGAAAGCATGTGGTCATACAGTAATTTCTGAAAATAGATCTGTAATCCACATCCAGTAATCCCTGTTCATGCATTCATTCATTCATTCATCTTCTTTACTGCTTTATCCTGTGCAGGGTCACGGGGACCTGGAGTCTAACCCAGGACACTTTGGGCACGAGGCAGGGTACACACTGGACAGAGCATGAACACTTGGCAAATTTGGGACCATTGTTGGGCCCTTGAGCAAGGCCCTTAACCCTATCTACTCCAGGGGTTCTGTATCATGGCTGACTCTATGCTTTGACCCCAGTTATGCAAGAAAGATTTTGTAATGTATAAGTGAAAAATAAATGCTCAGCTTAATTAAGATAATCTGCATGTCTTTGGACTGTGGGAGGAAACCAGAGTACCTGGAGGAAGCCCACCAACCACACAAACCCGAGGCAGGAATTGAAGCCTCAACCCTGGAGGTACGAGGCCACAGTGTTAACCATTATGCCATGCCATGCCATTGTCACCCAGATTTTTTGTTTTGTTTTTCTTCTGGATCTAACTAATGAAAGAGTAGTCTGAAGTATAAGGAATGAAGAAGCAATGATTTATTTGCTCCCAATTTAGTCCTATCTTGTAACTTCATCTCTGTCTCCACCACGTGATACCAATCAGAGAGGATATTTACACAAGAACACTTGGCATAATGTTAGTGATGTTGATGTTGAAGCTAGGTACCAGCCTTATTTAAACAGTGTAATTGTGAACTTAATATTAGATCAATGCAAGTAGATCCTGTCTGAGGAAACCTGGTGCAGTTAGCTGGCTTTAGTTGGTAACAAGCCTCAGCTAGTGAAGCTGGTCTAATTTGATGCAGGCACCAATAAAAACCTACTAGTCTGTGCAGTTTTCTTCCCTCACGAACAAATCAGCTAATTGTTGGGTCATTGGTTCTCAACTTTATTCCTGCAGCTTGGGTCCCTATGCAGCATATTTAATTTTTTTAATGCTCTGCCAAACGTTGGTGGTTCGTGCCCTAGCTCCACCAGGTTGCCATTGTTGCGCCCTTGAGCACGGCCCTTAACCCTATCGTCTCCATGGGCGATGTATCCTGGCTAACCCTGCGCTTTGACCCCAGTTATGCTGGGAAGATGATGCAAGGAAAGACTTTGTATATGTGACAAATAAATACTTAACTTAATTAAGAAAAGGCTGTTAAGTAGTTGATTGGTCAAATCAGGTGTGCTGAGACAGCATTAAAAACGCCAGTGCAGAAGGACAGTGGTCCTCGTGGACCTGGACTGAGAACCACCGGGTTATTTGTGAAACAGTCGTAGTGAATCCATTACTCAGTGTAACACGCTAATGTTAGCTAGCTTTATAGCGCTTGTTTTTTTTGTTGTTTTTTTTAATAAGCCTTACTTGGATCGCTAAGTGAAGAACATGGGTTTTAAGTTAATGTAGCTATAAGAGTGCACTACTGTAGCTGTTCAGTTAGTTAATGCTGCTATAAGGATGTTCTTGTGTATAAGGGTGCCTAATTTCACTCTGGTGCAAATGGACACTGTCTATAAATCCTTTGGTGTAGAAGAAACATCAATGTAGTCAACCATGCAGCTCAAGTGAGCGCAAGAGCTTTTTAATAAGGAGAACTGAAGCTCTAATCCCACGTATCGAGCTATTTATATATAAAGCTCTCCTCCAACATCCAGCTGGATTAAACATGTTACAGTTACACTTCAAATATGTCTTTCTGTGTGGTTACTGTTAAATCAAATGCTAGTAATTTTGTCATGATTAGTAGGCCAAAGGCTGCTTGTATAATTTAAGTAGCCCACAACATTTACGCTCCTCTGCGTATTCAACAATTAAGCTAGATATTCGCTCTCACATTATCATTAACCTTCCTTTCTAATAGATCCTTTTTGTGCCAGAGAGAGAGCGAGAGAGAGAGAGAAAGGCAATCAGATACATTTTGCAGAAAGGGCACAGCTCCATGGCTGATTGCTTCTACTGGTCATTGATTGAGAATTTCAGCCACAAACTTGTTACCTTGCAAATGCTTCAGTAATTCCCTCTGGGCAGCGAACACTTCAGATCTTCCGAGCCAGCAGCCGTAACACCTGACCTTAGTACGGCGAGGATTAACAGCAAACCTCTCCGGACTCTTAGCTGAGAAATCATGTCTTTTGTTTTTCACTTCACAAGATGAACTTGTATGCATGTGTGAAACTACAAGCTATTCATCAGGGATGGATACGTGCAGGAAAAATATGCAGAAGTGAAAATCTTGGGGTATGTACCAAATTCCGATGGTTACTGATGAGACCAAATACCAATGGTCGTGCTATCAGTTTGGTATGAGTTATATGGTGGATTAAATATAGTTTATATAGAAGGTTCAACTGCACAGATTTATGTAGTTCATGAATTTTGAGAAGGTTCCAATCAAATAGTAAATTGTCCACTTTAATAAAAGCACATGTACACCTGTATTTTCAGTATCACTAATAAAGCAAACGCAAGTCAGACGCTTATACTGTAGGTGCATTAAATTAGTTTGTATATAATTGCATAAATGAGATTAAAGTTACTTTAAAATGAAACGTATGCATCGCTAAAAGTTTTCACTTTCGTTTATGCTGATTAAAAATGTGAAGGACAAATTCTTCAAAACTTGCCATTTCAGAATGTGAGAGATTTGTCATTTTAAAGTCACATAAAAAGCATGATGGAGAATATCAAGTTCATGCTTGATGAGAGTCCCTAAAGGGAGATGTATATAAAAAAACAACCTATAATTATCTGGTGTGCAACAGATAATTATAGTCTCCCCACCACTGGTCCCTTTAGGGGCTCTGTTAGTTCATTTTTGACATACCACATGATTTGCAAAAGTTATGCATCGAAGCAATGCACCCTAGCAGAAAATAGAATACTTGTTTGTACAGAATCTCTAAAATAGTACAAATAAAATGGAAAGAAAGTTTCAGACACAGACGTAATACTGTATTTTGGATACACTATACTGTAAAATTGCATCAAGAGGTCTTATAGAAAAAAAACTTAGGCACAAAATATTCTGTTGAAGAAAAGACTTTATTTACAACATATAATGGCTAATACAATACATGTTTTGTACATTATCACAAAATGTGTTGATATGAAGCATATACTGTAAATCACAATGTAGGTATATAGTGTTTACGGTTTCCGTAGTATACATGATGATAAAATGATAGACATTAACCTTCTGCTAATGTATATTTAACACTGTTTGGTGAATATGACAATTATTGCATTTTGTATTGTGATGTGAAAATGGATATGTAAATATGAACGATTCATAATAATGATGCACATTATGTTTACCTTTATAACAGACTTAACTAGCACTAGTACACTGAACATAGAAGAAAAAGAGCACTCTCAGGATAAAGAGAAGACATTAAGTGTAATTGGTCCTTCTGATGGTTTGACATTCGTCCTCTAGACATGTTTGATATGCGAGAGCATCGGCTGCTTGTGGGATTAGTCTGTTTTATATCAATAGATACTTCCATGTGTGGGCAGGGCATTCAGTCTGTGAGAAGATCCCAGCAGCTGGAAAAGAAGGAATAAAGAAAGTGCTCATGCCTTAGGTGAAAGAGCGATTCTGCTCTCTATAGTCCACGCTGAGACATTCGTCCTTGGCTGCTCCGTGCCGTTGGTTTTGTGCTTAAAGCTGATGCTGAAGCTGAAGCTGTCTGATTCTTTCCTAATATGGGTACTGCTTCTGTTTCTTGCCGGCGAAGCAGGCCAGCCAGGTGCAGATCAGGATGGCTGCAGCAGCGCCCGCTCCGGTGCAGTAATACGCCCAGCCTATCTCACATGAGCCTGCACACGAATACACACAAACAGACATAAACAAACAGTTAGTGCAAACACCTGCTGTAAAGTTACACCTTTTCAGCTGTTTTAAACATGATTACAACTGCTTCTTCACAAAATTTGATTGCACATTGGACTTCTAATTGCCTTAAAATGGTCTTCAACCATTAATTTGGTTGTTTGAGAAAGAGATATGTATACTCTTGAATAACATAGATAAAATGCATTTCAGTTCATGTTCAAGTTTCAGGAGCCATGATCACATTGAAACTTGATGCATTTACATTGTAGTTTTGATCCAGATAATCCCAGTCTAAACATAATTAAGAAAGAAAAATCTAGATAATTTTTTGTTTACTGCTTGCAGTAAATGTGCTGCAATAAATATAGAAACGTTATAAATGAGTTAATGACTTTCAGTTCACATTTCTACAGTAGTTGATTTTGTGTGAGAAAACTCACTCACTAACTCATTGTCTATACCGCTTTATCCTGTATACTAAAGGATATATATATATATATATAAATTATATATAAATAATATATTAGTATAATATATATTTTATACTAAACTAATTATGTCTTTGGATTGTGAAAGGAAACCGGAGTACCTAGAGAAAACCCACCAGAACATGCAAACTCCATGCACACAAACCCTGAAGCAGGAATTGAAGCCGGCACCTGGAGCTGCAACAGTGCTAACCACTGCATCACTGTGCCACCATACAAGAACTGCTCTTACTGTATATACTATATAAGAATTACAACTGGCAAATCACCACCACCAAAATAAGTGCTCTACAAGTCCAAGAACAAAACAATATTTTAAAAACCACAATTTATTTGATGTAATGGTGATGGTATTTGATGCAAATATAACTATTTTTAATTAGCATTTATCTTGGACACGTAACATGAATTGATGAATATGAATAATTAGAATAGGTGAAGAAGCATACGAATTGTTGAACTACTTAGCGTTTCCAGGTTTATTCATTATTGCATAGATTAAAAACGTTCAGTTATCACACTGGAATTTTTATGCATGTTCTTCCCGCTCTGGGGTCCAATAATTAGTTACAGCTCTGATCATTAAGTATATTATTTACAATCAATAAAAATGTTCCCTGGTTATATGAGCAAGGCGTGAACGCTTCATCCCATGAATGAGTTTTAGAGATGTGTATAGTGTAATACACATCTGTACTGTATATACAGTACAGATAAGGTACTTGTATGTTTTGAGTAAGACTTGGTGTCGGATTCCTCTTATTGATTTTAGAGCAAACAACAAAAGACTGTTCACATTCCTAAAGTGTCACTACCTGGTGTGAAGAAGGGCCAGTCATGCATCACACAGAGGAACTAAACCCCAGTGAAACTCATTTAAAGAGGCAAACTGAAGGAGGATGTACAGTATAGCTGTGATTATTATTATTAAGTTATTTGCTGTCTTCCTTTTGTCTTATAAAAATGCCAGTCTTTAGCCATCCTAAAATTCCATGCTTAGAGTTAAAGATTGTGTTCATCGTCATAGTCTACACAGCTTTATCCTATATACAGTGTCCCATGAGACGAGATGGGGTTCACCAAATCAATCGCAATCATTAAAAAATTCTAGATCATTCCCATTTCTTTCATAAATATTCAAACTATCCTTTGATGTCATATGTTGTTTTGTCATGGCAGTGCTAAAAAAAAAAAAAAAAAGTGCTACACTATATTACCCATCAGCCCCTGCAACTCACGTGTTGCAATCATGCACACCTGTTCTTATCTTGTCCCGCCCTGATCAGCACTAGTATGTACGTTTCCCTTTTCAGTATCACGTCGTCTAGCTTTTGTTGTGCTTTTTGTTGTTTGTTGTCATGGTTTCCAAGGTTTTGCTCCTAATCTCTAAGAGTCTGCCTCATGCCACAGCAAGCATCCAATATAATTGTTTCCACGTTGTTTACTGTTGTTTCGCTTGTATTTTCCCTCAATAAAGATCTGCGTCTGAATTTGCATCCGTCTCGACATGTTTTTAATATTCTAATATATTCTATGCTGACAAACAGCATAATAAACCAGACACTGGGCTTTAACAGCTTTTCTGTTTCCACGGATATTATTTTTCATCGAGATCTCTTACAGAAGAGTTATAGCTCAAGACAAAATAGACACAATCATCACTTTTGGAGAGAAGTCGAGCTTTTTTAGCCACCTGTGCATAATTTGATGGGAAATACAATAACGTTTTCCGCTTGTCTCGTGAGATATGTATAAAACATGCCATATCTCAAAAATGACATTTATGTTCAACACAGAGAAAAAGAAATCAGTTAGCATACTGTCTCAGTAGGCGTTTTGCGCATAGTTCTTGTAATCACCTCTCACGAGGGTATTATTCGGACTGAATTATTATATTATTCTGTCTTTCCTTTAAGTAACTATGGATATTTTATTCTAGGGGAACCTTTTCGAAACTGAGCTCTTCATCTAAAGGTCAGACTTGGCTATTTCACATGCAACATTTGCCCTCCCCATCCCCCCATGAGCAATGTCTATATTTATGAACAATGTATTAAAATAAAAGGAGGGTACAGAATAGCAATTATTTACTCCATATCTACATTAGTGCTCTTAGTCGTTTCAGCCAAAAAAAAAAAAAAAAAAAAGTACAATTGTTTTTATGGAGCAAATGTGGCATATTTGAATCAGCGATGGTGCATTTATTTGTGGAAAGTGGAACATATTGTACTGAATGCTTTAACACCATAATTCCTATTCAGGACTTGCTGACACGGTGCTTATTGCACATTTCTGTGCTGGATTGCACATTCCCCAAAGTGCTGTTTTTTTTTTCCCTTCTTAAAGCCTGCATGAAAGTGATTCCCAACTGGGGCATTAAGTTAGACTGCCAGTGGCATTCATGCACAGTGAGTAAACTACATTGTAAAACACTTGTGCATTCAAAATTAGGTTATAAAGAGCCTGAGAGAATAATTTAAACGCCCAAAGTGGAGACAATATACAAAAGTGTTATATGTTCTGCGGTTTATTTAGTATGGCATTAAATGTACTGAAAAAAAAGCAATGATTTTCAGGCTGAAACGTACACCCAGGACGCTGGTGCATGAAAAGGCTAGCTTTGCTAATATCCTCCTGACTTTTAAAGGTAAAAATACCACACAATATGCTTTTTATTTGAATTTTTTTCTCATCATCAGATCATTAGCTGGAAAACAATTAATAAATTAAGATTTAAGAAGATTTAAGAAGTTTTAAGAGCATTAGAACTTTTTCTGGAATCAAGCACAACACTACCAAATACGTACTGTAAAGAGCACATGGGCTGAAGAAATGTCGTCTGAAGTACATTATATCCTTCTATCCATTACATTTGTCTCAGATGATTATACACTGAAACACCCTGCAGATTTGCTCTGTGTTAAAGCTGAAATGTTTTATTCTCTGCCACTGACACACCTGTAACAAGTCTAGAGTGAAAAGTACAGGTTTAATACTTGTGTCCACTTTATCATGCTTTTTTTTTTTTTTTTTTTTTAACTCAAAATGTCTTTTGGACGAGAAGCTAAAAGTAAACTGCCCAAACACACAATGTCCAAAGACAGGCAGATTTCTTAGTGCTTAGCTTTTTCTTTATGTAAAAAAAAAAAATCTATTGCTCCAATCTAATATTATCCATCTTGTGCTATTGATAGACGTCACTGCACTGAACGTTCCCCTTTCACACACTTTTCTCTGAACATGACAGCTACATAATCACCTAAAGGACAATCAATACAAGGGGACAGTTTAATATTGCATGCCATGAATCAAATAAATTGGACAAAAATTATTCACAAAATGTCAGAATTCTTCATATGCATCTGTATTGCCTCAGCTCTGCTTCCAAAATTTTCCCTTTGCCACTATGAGATCAAAAAGCTCACACACACTCCATAACTGTCATCACTGGTGAATTAAAAATTGATCTCTGCTGCAATATACACGAAGCTCTAATCGTAGCATGGCTACGCTAATACCCAGCTAACAGTTCACTAAGGAACATCACATTTGGAGTTAATGCTGTAGGATTTTCCTCGGTGCCTTGAGGATGAGTCAGAACATTGCTGCATTTCTTATTTTTATTGAGAGATTTTAACATGAACACAGTGTCATCGTGTGTTCAGATGGAGCTGTGTGTTCACTGTGATTATGGGAAAACCCCACACTTGTGTGATGTGCCACTTCCAAGGCTCTGAAAGCTCTGAATATTGGGAAGCACATCATTAAAATGAGTGCATCTAAAATAGATGGCAGATGCCTTGATGCGCTGGTGCCAATGATTCAGTGCCCTAGAAGGAAGCACAGCATTGCAGCCAAAACACAGTACAGTACATTTGTTAATGTTATACATATATATATACATATAATACAGAAAATCTGTGTGGCAAAAAAAGCTCATTCTAAAGTTTATGCACCATGAAAGTGACCAATCTAGCTTCCCTAAAAATGTAAAGTTTTGGAGAGATGATTTTATATGTGCCCATTTTTCAGTGTTATACTGTTTCGCTTCAAACAATAATCATTTAAAATGCTAATAATTTATTATTCTTTATTTAGTACTAATACTAAAATTGATGTAAGCTTCTAGAAGCATACGACCTATAAAATTTTTTTCGGTAAACGCATAATAAGAAAAAAACCACATAGTGTCCGTAACCATATGAGTCAAATATCTTAACAATTTTGCAACAATAATACTTTTTCAGGTTTATATCTTTTTATGTGAAATCTAAATTGGCCAAGTTTCATCTGAATGACAATTAAGATCATAGAAAGATCATGGAATTCTAAAAAGTTACAGGCATTACACAGAAGGGCATGAAATTATATTTAGCAAATGTGTTTCGTTTTATCATAATAAATAAAATAAAAATGTGTATGTACATTAAGAAAAAAGCTTATAGCTTATATATCTCAAAATATACTGTAGGTTTTTCACTTAGGTGAGACACTTTTTAGCACTAATAACATGTTTTGGCTGTTAGTTATAAAGGTACAATACAGAAATACGTTTGAGGCATACTCTGAAGTAGTACATGCCCGAATAAAAAAAAAAAAATCCAAAAGTCAATAAGCTAAAGAAAATATGTATGTGTGTGTGTGTGTGTGTGTGTGTGTGTGTTAATAGTCTATATGGAATAAAGTAGAGTTGTGTATAATACATATAATACAGTATAGTACAAATATATTCTGATAATAACTTGCGTTCCTCCACAATTTTTGTCCAAATGGCATACAGGATCACCTTAAATGAAAACTGGATGCTTCCTTCAGAAGCAGTCAGATGATTAGACCTCAGCATTCAACATTTAATGCAGCCATTTGACTTGGACTTGACTACATGGTTTCGTATAACACTTTCTCTCACGGCATGGTGTCGGAGCATCGCAGGAACATTGTATTTGCAACACTGCATCCTAAATTCTGTGAAATACATTACTGAACCTCTTGACAAAATTCTGTATAAGCTAGCATCTGACAAGTGCTGATAGCAGTAGTAATGAAAAAGGATTATTCATGGCAGCACTCTAGCATGAACATAGTGCTGTGCCTGAGATTAATGAATTTCCTGTCAAAATGATAGAGTTCGACTTACCCAGTACAAACTGGCCTGAGCGGTTGTCACATGTCTGTTTGACCTCCTCACTGTCCCAGCCGAGCGGGTACAGGGCGCATCCCGAGCCAATGAGAAGACCTGCAGAGAAGAGACACAAATACAGTTAAGTAAATATAATGTTAATTAACTCGTCACCCCCTCTTTAAAGTGAAATGAATTCAGATTTTGAAGTCTACAAGATAAATAAGAGAGAGTTAAAAGTGTCTTCAGAATCCATCCTCCTGTCTATAGGTACATAAATAGGGAAAAAAGGAAGAAAAAAAAACACACTATTTCACTACTGATGTACCGACCATGGCAAAGGAAGCATATTAGAGGAGAGCTAGACAATCTCCAGCAATGCTTTTCTGCAGTCTAGGCATGAAGATGAAGTCTGCCTTCACTTTGAATGTATAATGTGGTGCCTGCATAAGCTGCTTTGTGGCAGCAAGTGATATTAAAAGAAGGTGAAAAGACCTCATTTGAACCCCCCAGTCCCTGTTGTAGCCTCATCTGCAGCGTCACAAGATGATTCTTGCTGCTCTTTGCATTTTACTATTCACCGGGTCTAAGCACCGAGCTGCAAGGTCAGCTCTGGATGGATATTAGCCCTCGGCGTGCCGGGTGACGGGCTTTGCTGTCACATGAGGTTAATCCCTTCCAATTTGCCTCTTGCTCGCCTATCAGTTTTGGGCCAGTCACTCTTGGAGACAGAGACGGAGACGGGTAGAGGCCCGTCCGTCTATAACCCTTCTGCATGGAGGGGCAGAGAGAGATAAGGGGAATAAATCAATCCCCACACAAGTCTATCATCCGCCTCAGAAATGAGGAAAGGCAGATACATTTCATTCAAGCCATCCTCCACTAAAGAGCATATCAACACTCGACAGCCTTCTTACTTAAATACGGACTACAGGGAACGTGAGAAGAAGAATTGTTATGAGGCTGAAGACACAGAAGGGTTCACAGCAGGATATAACCAGAATGAAAAGGATCCGGTGTGCGGAGAGGCATGGTGAACATGTTGTTCACTGGTGTTAGCATTTATTTACACCTAATAAAGCGCTCAAAAGCGACCGGTCTCGGTTACCGCCTTCTCAGTAATGCACTGCGGGGAGAATTTCGTAATTAGACTTTAATGAAACATCTTGAAAAATATCACATAAATGAGACTTGTTGCGGATGATCAAGGGAATTCCTAGAGTGACGAAGAAACCCAATAACCACACAAGAATCGGGACAACGCCACGCCTCGCCGTTTCCAGTGCAACGCTAACTGCATTCTTTGCCTTGCTTTTGCTTACCATGCTTTATGTCTTAGTTTCTTAGTTTCACACTGTGCATACAGTCACTGCATATTCAGCTTCTCACGTCTCTTCCTCTTAAATCACTGTCCTAGTGTGGGTGGGTTTCTACCACACGAGATGAGACCTAAAATATGCTGCATCAAAAGTGTTGTCTGTCACTGCTAAAAATTACGCCGTAGAAAATTCATATAGAGTTTATATGAGCTGCCATAACAACGGACTGAACGCATAACTGAAGCATTGAGAATTGAGAACGAGATCTATTTATTCCGAATTTTAAACAAACTCGTGAATTCTCTTTCAAGTCGTGAGTAAAGTCAACAGATAAAGAGGCGTGTAATCGGCTCAAAATGTCCTGCGGTGTTGAAAAACAAAAGCAAAAGCAGGAAAGCTTTTCTTCCTTTCATATTGTAGCTTTGGCAAAAGTGCACATTCTTTCTATTTTATCATGTTTAATCTCATGTCTGTGCAAAGTGCAACAATCATTTAGATGGACTTAAATATAAATACTTGGTTCAATTTTATTTACGAACTGTGAGATTTGGAACCCAACCGTAAAGTCAGTTATTGTTCTGATGAAAAAAGTCGTCACAAATAATCACAAGTTTGTACATGTCCTGAAGCCCTAACTGCCTCAAAAGCACTTGTACATAATCCACACCCAGAAATAATAAACACCAGACAATCAGAGAACAGTGGACAGTAATATATCTACTGGATATGTTATGAAATACACTCCTTTTCAATTCATTTCCCTTATTATAAACAGCTGGATTACAGAGAATAAGGGAAGCAGGTGGTTCCAGTCTCCAGCGATCATTCAACCAAAGTACAGCGTTACTCTTTCATCTTCCTCTTTTCTGTTCTCTCTCTCTCTTTTCTCTCTCTCTCTATTCATCTGCATGCTCTATTCATCAAACGTTTAGCAAAGCATGTTATCAGCTCCAACGAGCACAGGACCCGTCTTGTGGCAGCTGTTGGATGTTGATGTTCCTGCACACACAAATTCCTACATGAAAACATAATGAGGTCCACTACAAATCTCATCTGAGTCTGGAACAAAAAGACTTTATTTATTTATTTATTTATTTTTAATACAGAGAATCTGGAATTATGCAACAGCACAAGGCAGGGTACACCCTGGGCGGGTTGCCAATCCAGCGCAGGGCACACATATACACACTCGTTTGCACACTATGGGCAATTTGGGAACGTCAGTTAGCCTAATCTGCATGTCTTTTGGACTGTGGGAGGAAACCGGAGTACCCGGAGGAAACCCCCCAAGCACATAGAGAACATGCAAACTCCATGCAGGAAAAACCCGAGGCAGAAATCGAACCCGACCCGGAATGTGCAAGAACCACTGCTAACCACTGAGCCAATGTGCTGTCAAGTTCATAGCAGTATTACAAAATAATGTGAACACTTCACCTATTGAACTTTTTGAACACTGGACTTCTGAGCCGGTCTAGTAGATTCCCCACAGATTTAGGATACTTTGGACTTGCCCTCACTTAGTTAATTTGGACAGCCCGCACACATTAGTAGAATTATATCAAAATCTGGCAACCCAATCATGTAGTTTTTTCCTTTCTTTCTAATATTCGATGGGTGACAAATTGCCAAAAATATCAACATAATAGTGGGTTCGTAATGTGATCACAGCAACCCTGAACAACCAGAAAAGCTACAATGCACTTTGGCACAAACTCTATACATTTCTAGACCTGTACTGAAGAGCGTTATTCCAAAAGAATATCCATCAGTTGGCAACTTGATGAACAGGTGGCTCGGGACAAACACTAAAATAAGCTGGGCGTGACTGCTTCAGGGCCACTGATGTAATGTATCCCAATTTTATTGGTATCTGTATGCTCTATATCATGATACAATGCCAACCACATATAGCATAAGTAGCAGACTGTTTTTCACCATGTGGCCTCTCCTGGCTCTTTCCCGTGCTTTTCATTAGGCATTTTGCATGTTTAATCTCATCCTCCACACTCCCTATGTGGGATATTGAGAGCTTGAGCTTGGGCGGTGAAGAGGGTGGGTGAGGATTACTAAGAATGGAAATGGCAAATGCAGATATGGTCTTCATGCCAAGATGCCAAGAGGGCAGACTTGTGAACGACAGCTTGAGCTTAGAGGCATCACTCTTAATATGTTTCCACATTGAACAAGCTATTTTGGAAGTTGTCTACGGTAAATATAAATATGATAAATATATTCAGTGGCTGTTAGGGACAGATGCGTCAGATTTAACGAGCACCAAGGAGACTGACTCAGGTTTATTAGTCTTTACTCTTTTTACTCCTATTTCCATCGAGCACCGCTTCGTATTGAGGGAAGAACGGCGAGGGATTTAATGACTAGATCACAGTACATCAAGTAAGTCTGGAAGGGAGCCATCAATTCCAGCTGGAGACCTTTAATGCAACAAAGTAATCAGATGCTCAGATCACAGGGCAGATCACAAAATATTAATTATTGCTCTCTTCAACATGGAACTTGGTGTCCTAGATGCTGAATGCCAACATGTTCGACACACTCCTCTATATTAACCCTAGTGAAAGCTGCTTAAAAGGAGAATGAAATTACAGTTCAAATGAAAACAAAGGTTTACATGTAAATACGATCATAGTTATATATCAAGTATAACAACATTTATGGCGGCGGCACTGTCGCCTTGCACCGTCAGGGTCAGGGTTCGATTTCTGCCTCAGGTCTGTGTGCATGGAGTTTGCATGTTTCCCCTGTGCTTGGAGGGTTTCCTCCAGGTGGTCCGGTTTCCCCCCACAGTTGAAAGACATGCTAATTGGCGTTCCCAAATTGACTATAGTATGTGAGTGTGTGTATGTGTATGTGTGTGTACTCTGCGATGGATTGGCATCGCATCCAGGATGAACCCCCCCTCATGGCCATACTTACTGTATGTCTCGTTACAAACACACTTTTAAAAATAATGGTTCTTTTTTTGTTTCTTAAAAGTACCGTTCACTTCATGGGTCATGAACAATTTTGGTTAGTGCAGAATCTACAAATTAAATAATATTCTCCTAAGCATCAAGAACCATAATATATACTATACATTTCATATATATGATTCTTTAACTTATTACAAAACCAACAGCAAATGTATGCATCATAGTATTGGCTCTTTAAGCAACAAAGAATATCTAAAGAGTATTTTCAATTTAGCACATCTCTTCCTGTTTTGTCCTGCGAAAACCCTACAACAGATGTTTTTTTCCTTTAAGCACGCACTGGAAATGTGAGTTAATTATCTTAGCATGCTTACACATTTAGATATGGTACAGTGTAATTCATCTTTTATTTTCTGGAACACTTAAGATTTCTTCTGTAGCCTCTCTGGAGAGCCATGTAGAGCCCTACAGCTGAGTATTTACTTCTAAGAAAGTGATCTGAATACAAGATTTATTTACTGTAGAAGCCTTTCTGTAAATTTGAATAAATTCATACGGTTCAAATGAATTTGCAACGGAGATCATCATCACTGAGATCTGCAAAAACACAGGTATAAAAACCCTAAGCAGCACCGTGAACAAGTGGTAATGAGATACAATTGGGAGCTTTTGACAAGTGTGAAGAGGTGCATCATCTGTGCTCATGTCTTCAATTAGGGGAAATATAATTGGTTAGGGCCACTACAAACCCACAGCCTGCAACTTCAGTAAATCATTTACAACTCAATGTTTTACACAAAGTGTTTATAAAATAAACCTACATTTTTTACTGCAAAAACAATAATAGGAGATACAACGGTTTCTACGCAATTGACGCCCTAGAGGTCTAACCGATTAAATTGGAAATATGCAAACAAGGTGAGTAGCTACTGGCTGTGTATTAAAAATGCTGAGCTGACATTCGATTTGTTTCCTGTGACTCGCTAATAATTTTTTCCTTGGGCTACGTGCCTTTTAGCCTAGTGGTAACCAAATCGGATCTGGAAAAGCTTTTATTCCAGACACTTGTCGGAGTAACCCTCCCATTTTCCAGCACTGCATACAATGGCTGGATTGTATGGGGTGTAGGGTTAAGGGTCTTGCCCAAGGCAGAGACTCAACAGAGACTCGAACCTCCGACCCTCCAATCAGTAACTCAGACCCTCACCCTCCTGGACCACTACTGCCCATTGACTCACTAATACTATTGTTGTGTGATTACAATGTATTTCTATATTAATGCCTACCTACAAAGATGCTTTCAGCCTGAAGAACCTTGACATTATCGAGAATGTATCCGGATCTCCACATTATTGTGATATATTATATCTCCTTTTTTGACATACTATCACTTCAATACAGCGTTCATCTTGCTATCAAAAAATGTTGGCATTGTAACCAGACATTGAACCCGTCTGGCGAAGCATACAGTACCTACTCATTCGAATAGTCGCAATGACCCCATTAACATGTCCTCCTTTTGTTCAGAGCTTTTACAGACACTACACTGCCTTTTACAGAGACTATGACCTGCTTGGTCACCAAATCATCCTTTCTCCTCCATTAGTGTTCAATATGCAGTCATGAGTGGGCCCTGATGAGCACTTGTCAGCAATTAATGCTACCACTGTCTCTCACTGATTATCCTACAGCTACTCATTCAGGCCAGTCTGGGAGAATAGTGTATACTTATAAGTAATTAAAGATTTAAGGTGCGCAGAGCAAGTTGTGGAGTTTAACAACAAGTCCAATGAGACGGGGAACCCATTTACAACCTTTAGCACTTAAAAGAGACACATTGCAAGATGCAATTATTTGAGACATTTCTTAAATATGTGCAACAATGTGCAGAAGTCTTGAGTACTTTTAATGTAATAATAAGGAATACTGTAGTTCTCCAGGCTTCCTGAAGGACATTTCTGCCAATGCTTTTGGCTCACATTTTGTCTCCAGTCCCTTTACCTGACCAGTTTCAAAGGAATGTTCAGTGACCTATGAATCATTAAAGCATATGAAAAACATCTTACTTAAGCCATGACCCAATGAGAAACAAGCGCAGATGATGACTGGTGGTGCTGAATGCTGAGTGGTTGGAACAGACGAGAGGGGAAATGAGGATGCTGCTGAGGTTATTACAGTACATAAACAACCAATTTTAAATTGCTTCTTTAGGCAATTTGTAGCCCGTCACAGCAAAACACTTGTTCCAATTTCTTTAATTTAACCCACATAAATTAATTTATTTCAATTTAAGATAAGGAAATAAGTGGTGGCTCGAGACTTTTGCACAGTACTGTATTTGCGTTCCTACTTTAAGCGTTTTATTCATTTATGCTACAGCAGAATTTGCAAATAACTTTAAACCATTGTGAAATACAGTAAGTTGTCCTAAATTTTTTTTTAAATTATTATTATTACAGTTTAACCTCTGTCTGTTATACAACAATGACACTGGAGACTCTTTACATAGAATCACAATAAACTTCTCCTAATGGAAAACATCACCATACAATATCTACTATCACCCTCATATGCATTCTTCTGTAAATAAAACTTTGCATGCATTGTTATTACAAAAATTATAATATCCTAAAATAAGGTCAGAGCTGTGTGGTTATAGAAAATTAATCAACACCTTCCGACCGCTGAGAATAGAATGGTATTCATCCATGCTGTGTTTAAATGCTTTTAATAGTTCAGCCATATACAGTAGACATTACGTCTGACTATAATTGTCGGCGTAAAAGTAAAATTAGAATGTCACAGCACACCACAGGATATAAAACATGAACGACTGCTCTATGTTTGTCTATGTTAAAATGTTTGGTGAGTAAGCTCCAGTCCAGTAATTGAAGGTTCACACAAACAATATGAAATTCTTTCTTGTTATGAAAGCAAGGCCATGTCACTATTCTGAGGCCACTCATCTCTTCCCAGGTTTCGTCTGTGGGGTTTCTGGAATTCAGTGTCCCCTGCTCTCTTGGCTTTGAATGCTATTCTCAATTAGCATTCAAATGGGTGGAGAAAGTGAAGCAAGGGAGAGAGAGAGAGAGAGAGAGAGAGAGAGAAATAATGACTGACTGGGTTATTCAGAGAGAGGAGAATGGGTGACATGAATAGGTCTGGAACCAGTTTTCAAAGAGTATCCCATCATTCTTGGACTTGGAGGACGAAGAGGTGGGAAAGAAAGAAGAAGAGTTTTTAAAAGAGGGTCAGAAGGATAGAAGGTTAGAAGCATGGACATCATGTGTACAATCTTGATCTAAATGTTCCTGTTTATATTAGTTTGGTTATATTATTTTAGATACATGTATCTTTTCCAGAAGGACATTTTTTAAGCACCCAAAAGAAAAAAGACCAGCCATCCAACATCTCTTTAGATTTAGATATTCTGCACATTTCCTTTGTTCATGTGTCACAGCACTTAGCCGGCCTCCTGCTTTTCCTCAAACATTTCATGTTTCAGATTTCAAACAGGATCAGAGGATTTCTTGTAGGAGCTTTATTTCAGGGTGAGGGAATCTAAAGAAAAGGATCTGGAGCATGGGTTTATGAGACTAGACAAACCTTCATGAGAAAATGAGACACCAGAACATGGAAGAGTGGAAGCAGATCCAAAGGAATGTGTTTCTTACTATATGAAATAAGACACAGAACAAACATCATTTCACTGCGTACAGATTTGATCATCATCTGAAATTAGACTGATTCACGGATGTCAGGACGGCATGTAGATGTCAGTGGTGGGCAGCACTGCTACAGTAAGATCACTGACTGTGGGTTTCTAGGCATGTTTCTCCCCAACTGCACCTTATGTGGGTTTTTTTGTAGATGTAGATGATCTGCCTACACGAAATTACACTACACTGTGTTTGTCTGTTCATAGTGCCTTGCAATGAACTGGCATCTCATCTCATCCTGGCACACACGCACCGTTCCTGGCAAAGCAGTTTCCAGGAGAAAGGGAACAACTAACCTAACAGGCCATTATTATTATTATTATTATTATTGTACTTTTTAAAAATTATTATTATATTTTAGGCTAAGACAATCACTAAGTAGGTTTCAACCATATATTAAGATGTCACAGATTTAGATGACATAGACAAACATAGACTGCCTGCCCTCACCCTAAAAAAGGAAAAAAAGGGGGGAAAAAAAGAAAGATTCACACTCTAAGATTTCGACTCCCTTTTGCTTTGATTACGCGACACAATGTGGTAGCTAATTCATGTGTGAAATATATGCCGATTCACATGTGGCTCCCAAAACCACTATTTTACAATTTGAGTCCTGGAATATTCCTGTGGCATCAGGAATAAAATAAATAAATCCACTGGTGTGATCAGTGCATTCATGGAGGAAGCTCACTTCATTTTATTACCACATAATGTTGCTCAGCCCAGACCTGACCAACTAAAGCAAACCCAGAGGCTTGTACAGTGAGCACAATGCATGATGGGTGTACTGCTTTATGTGCAAATTATTATTTTTTTCCCCTCAACACGAATCTTATTAATGCCTGAATACAGCTCCATTTCCTTGAACAAGAAACAAGAAGTACTTCCATGCATAACGCTTTCAGTGTGATCTACACTGAAAACCTACTTGCCATCCAAACCAAAATAGTCACGATTGCAGCTGGCTACTGGGTTTTTGAGATAAAATAATGGTCAATTCATATTTTCAAAGGACCAATGCCAAGCCACAGTTTTGACCTAGCAAGAATGAAGAAATCAAATCCCGACACTGGACTGTTATTTATTAGTTGATCATTTTATGGAAGTATCTACATTACACATAAATCTATTCCATGTTACACAGCTGGTCATTTCACTTGAACGGTACCCAGTCCAGTTCCCACGGGAGAAATCTCCAGGGCTCTGTGACAAGGTTGATATTTGCAACTTGTCTCAATAGCTGCCATGTCAGCATCTGACCTCATGCACCCTGACCCACTTTTGTCCCATTGATCCCGGAGGTCTCAATTTAACAGCCACTAAATTAAATGATGCATATTTGTTGATTTATGGAGTGTGATAATGAATTAGAATATTGACTATTGAATTGAGACTGGGAACACTCGCTACAGTAATGAATGTCTTATAACAGAGATTTAGAGGAACAGTATGTTTTAGGAGGTGGGAGGAAACCAAAGAGGCCAGAGGAAACACATGCAGATAACGGAAATCATATACATGCAAAACCGGAGACTCTGGAGATTCAAGATTGTGTCATCACACCTACAGTATCTTCTCTTATCGCGGAGGAAGCCATCATACTGGTTTTATCTAATATTTCTAAAGAATATAACACAAAACTATTTCTTATGCTTCTTTTGTGTTTATTAGAATAGAATGAATTAAGGATGAACTGAAACACAGTCATGTTTTACCAGTTGCTGCCTTTATAAAACACACACACGTCTGTCCGCTTTGCTAAACTGCCAATTGCGAGCACCCCCAGGCATATCAGAGCTTAGACAGCTTAGTGTGAATGTCTGTGTGTGACTTTGCTATTAAGCGAGGTAAGCATTCTTTGATGCGTGAGGATTTTTACAATGAATGCATCAGCCGCGCATGATTTCGACGGAAAATCTCACAAGTCCGCGGTGGAGCGATGCGCTTTCTGCGCTGGCGACTCTGAATGATTAAATGCGCTGCATGTATGAATAATGTTCATATTAACAGTGCGAAAGTTACCGCAAATTTAAGGAAATCTTGTTCTTGGATGCATTATTAATGCAGACGGCATAAAGCAAACAGTGCAGTTTGAAAACGCATAATCAGAGACGGAAAAATGCTTATACTCCGAAAAAAATAATTATTCCCACCTTGCACTGACTTTGGCTGAGCTCTGGATCCAGATCCATCCTTAGCAGCAAAAAAAAGCAGATACAGTACTGAGAGTTTGCTAGTTTGGTCCACAGGATCAATGTACACCAGCTATGCTGGAGGTCTAAGAGATGCAGATTTTTTGTGCACACACAATTCAATTTTTCTCTGACATAAAATAAGATCTGCCATAACGTTTAGGATAAACCAAAGTAAGAAATTCGGCAACACCCTTACAGTACTATGATTTGGGTTCATATTATTCTTTCTGCCACTGTTTCCAGTATGAGGAAACATAGTGGTGTAGTAGTTATCAGTGTGGCCTTGCACCTCCAGAGTCTGCGTGCATGGAGTTTGTATGGTGGGGGTTTCCTCCTCATACTCCGGTTTCCTCCCACAGTCCAAAGACATGCAGATTAAGCTAACTGGTATTTCCGAATTGCCCATAATGACTGAATGAGTGTGTAAGTCTGTGTGCTTTTGCCCCGAGTCGCCTGGGATAGGCTCTATGCCCCTTACCAGGCTATAGAAGATAAGCAGTATAAAGAATATATGAGTGAGCGAGTGAGTTTCAGGTATGTTAGCCGTTTGGTGCATGAATGACTGACAGCAGATTTTCCTTATTTTCTGTCTGCTTTAAAATCCAGTAGCAGAAATCCCCTGGAAATACCATTCTTTAGCCAGACTCAGTCTCGAGTTTCAGGGAATGATGTGACAGAACGAAAAATGCACTGCTGGCACAGGATGATTGATTAAGATGTCATTTTTCTTTTAGTCATATAGACGTTCATCCTGCCAGTGCACACATCAAGCATGAACAATTTGACATATTAAACATATTGCTATTTACAGTTCCAAAACTTCAAATTCTTAAGAATTCTAAAACTAATTTCAGGTGTATTCCTTTGTGATACGCTCATGAGCTTTGACATGCTGTCAATGTCAATATGTCCACACTTGAGCTGTAAAGAAAATCGATATTCAATTAAAATTTTTATTTCTATAGTGCTTTTAACAGGAGACATTGTCATAAAGCAGGGACACGGAGAATCTCCTTGTGATAATACAGTATGAGTAAGAAACCTTGAGAGGAACCAAACTCTGCAAAAGAGAACACATTCTCTACAGGTGTACAAGTGTGGTGAAAGTGTTGTTCAGTACATATTGTGTATAAAAGCCCTGCGATAAGCCTATAGTCTTTATGATTACAACAGTGGTTATTAAGTAGATGAATAATCTTTATGTTAGTCTAGACTATACATGGAATATAATCGTGTCATAAAATGCTTTAAATCGCTCAAAGACTGCATAAATCTTTAGGGTTCCAGAATAATTCCGTAATGTGCAGTTTGATGAGACACGACGCAAGGGTGAAAACTCAGCATTGCTTTTTTTTTTTAGGTCAAAATCAAAGCACAGGTAGACAAAATGATCATAGGCCTAACCAGAGAGAATGTCAAAAATTAAGAAGCATGGATTAAGTATAACTTGAGAACAAAGAAAAACAAAAAATCAACAAAAGTGGTGAACACTTTACGGTAATTAAAGAGCGGTAACAGGCCTAGAGCGCCAGTCTTGAGCCCAAAACAAAGAAACGTGAAAGTATTACTTGCTGCATTGGAGCCCACTGCAACTACAATAGGATTTGTGACATGTTCATATCATCTTCCTTTCTATCTAAAGTCTAAATTTAAAGCTTTCATGGAAATATAAACTCCTGAACCCCATCTAGCTAAAAAATGGGCTTCAAACTTAACCAACAGTTTTACCCATGGTAATATATGTATAGAATAATGTAATAGAAAAACAGTTCACCAAGACTCCAACAAATACTCACAAGACATTATGAAATATTACCAAGACCTACGAGTCCAGTTGTACAACCTTTGAGAGCTCTGTATATCTGCTAATAAGTATGAAGAAATCATCCAGAGTATTTCTCTATCACTTACTGTACAGACAGACTGAGACTGACTGTTCTCTAGTCTCAGAAACCCTGTGGCCTTTTGCTGATGTGTAGACATCTCTGAGCACACCAGTCGAAACAGATAATTAATCCCGTAGCAGATTGAGCCTTGCAGAATGCTGGAAGGTAGATCTTCTTCAATATCACTCTGTGCTCAGCTTCTGACATCCCCTCTGATAAGGCATTCAGCCGTGATCAGTGCCCCATTACACTACATCCTCCCAGAGTTCTTCCATCAGCTTAACAGCCACAAAAATCCATGTGAACCAAGACATCCTTATAGCTCAACACCACTACACTCGGAGAAGCTGATGACTTTGCCTCTCAAAAGATAGAGCAATTTCTTGGCTATACTACTGTAGATGCTCTACGTTTAAAGTTATAGTCAGCCATTTTGAAGTTGGCCGACTTAAGACTCAAACACAAATACACATGTGTATTGAACCTCAGTGTAGTGTGAGGTGTGGTGTGGAATATCAGGATCCAGATGTGCGAAGGTGATAAAGACATATTCCAGAAGTCTGCATGCTGTAATTGCAGCCAAAGTTGGTTATACATATGGGCCCAAGCTGGTGAATACTTACAGTATGTAATCAAAAAAAAATTCTGCTTTTTGGTTTAATGAACCTTTGTATCACAGGTCATTCCATACTGTACATCGTGAAAAGCAGATGATAAGAATCCTGATAGTCCATTTTAATTGCAGGCGGTAACGTTACAAAATGGAAAAAGTTCAAGGCGGGTGAACACTTATGAAAAGAACTGTAGCTGCACATTTCTTCTGTTCTTACATCATGTTGTAGAATCATAAACATTTCCATCCAAGTGTTTCATCGTCCAGTTTACTCCCCGCCTTTCAGGGGCTCTGAAACATTATAAAATAAAACTGAGTCTTACCTCAGATATCTCCATCCCACATCTGGAACAATAATTGAATTCAATACAGTGTGCAGGAAAATAGTGCACGACACATCTGGATGTAATTTAGTTCCCCAAAAAATCATGGGAGGAAAAAGAAGGCAGAAATTAATTCACATAGAAGCATACCAGAACCAAAGCCAGTCATAAGACTCCCTAGGTAACAGTAACTGCCTGCAGTCTCAATACAATTATGTTAACCTGACTTATCTGAACTGAAAGCCAGATGTTAAAAACAACTGCTTCACACTCGCATGACTCATTTTATTCCTTATAAAATGTACAACCAGCATTAGATCATTCGGTAAAGATGATCAGTTCAGCCTTTTTTCCTTTAGGCAACAATTATACAAAAGGCACAGTGTTCTGCGACATGATGTTTTTGTTTCATATAATGGACTGACTGAAAAAGCAGTGCAGTGGTTTTTGCATGGATTTTATCTGAATGTCACAATCCAGGATTGGAGCTTTAATCAGAACAGCCAGAAACCGTAACCATGTTTTATACTTCGATCCGCTGAAATAAATTATGTGAGAATATTTGCCAACAAGACTAAAGTCGGCGCTAAAAGACAGTGTAAATACTGCTTTGGGATTGATGAGATCTTTGTGTGGGCACGTTTTGCAGGCTTAGCCAGTTATCAAGTTGATGAGATATGAGATTTACAGTTATTTCTGCTTTACTGAACTAGTGACCATAGTGAGTAGGTGATAGCATAAAATCTGTCTAGTTAAAATGGATTTGAATCAAAGCGTGACCGATGTGGCTGGAAGCAGTAGCTCTTTCATCACTTTTGACCTTGTGTGTGTAGAGCAGGAATCTGAGCTTTAGTTTCTGAGCTGATTAGTGCAGTAGTCTGTTTCATCCAGACGAGTAAAGCACTTGTGCATGCTGTGAGACTTCACATATAATGGATGCTTCAAACAACTGCAGAATTCCTTTTACATATGCACATATTTTGTGCGTGTGTGTGTGAGCGTGTGTGCGTGCATGTGTTTTTTTGCTTCGACCCCCCTACCCAACTTTCCCAGACCACTCATCAATATTCCATGCCTTCATTAGCAGATGCATAAAATCTTTGAGGGCACACAGCACCAAGCCCTACAGCGCACACACACTCACAAGCTGGGAATGTCCAAGATCACCCCCTTTCACATGAGTGAGAACAATAAGAGCTGCCTACCCAGACACACACACACACACACACATATCCCTCTCCACACACTCACATATCCCCCACACAGCCATTCCTGAAACTCAATGTCAGTGTGTCCTATGCAGCTTCATCAGTGTTCTCACGATCAATGCACTATAGTGGATTCATAAAAAGGTGAGTCGTAGAGTCCTTTCCCTTTCCTTTCTATAATCATGTTTACAATCTTGTACCTTCCAGGCATCTTGATAAGACTGAAGAGAAATTCAGCTTGATGTAATGAAATTAAAGATTTTGTACAGAAAAGGCACATTATTTGTGTTTCCATAATTGCTACCTTTAATTGTTTACGGAAAAAAAAGACGACATGAAATGTGATTCATTGCATATAAAATTGCAAAACTAATTCATACACATAACCACAGGCTCTCTACACGCATTATTCAATTCCTGAGAGTCCCATCCAGTGATCCATCACCTCCTGACAAGCTATCTACACCCATATAAATTGCTTTTAGATGTAAGTCATAAAAATAATAAGTGATATTCGTATTTGTAATTTGCTTTATCTACCCCTCTATCTCTTCTGCTACAGACCTCCCGTCTAAAATCGATATGGAGACGAATAAGCAGCTAGAGATGAAGGGACACCTTGTTGAAAACTCCCACTGAGAGCTTTAATGGATCATAAGTAATGCCATGAGAACGGGTGGCCATGCATCACCCTCTTATAAGACACGCTTACACACTTGAGCCTAGTTAATGATATTGTCCATGAAAAAAAAAAAATCCTTTTCCACATGTGCACCTCACACCAATAAATCATAAAAGAGGATATAGAGAAGCACGCTCAGGATGCTTTTCCTTCTTGAGCATCCTACTGTATCTAGCAGGGAATGTATTTAAGAAGAAGGAATGAGATCCCAGTCTAACCTTGTGATAAAACTCACTTGAAACGAGAGCTTCAGTTCCTTGTGCAGTGAAGACAATGAGATCTATTTCACATCAAATGTGTTTATGAGTCCAATTCACTTTGATACAGCCCCGTCTTCCTGTGATGAGTGGCTAAGCCAAAATTGATTTCAGCAGGAGTTGAATCTAAAAAGTCTCAGATTACTGTACTGAAAGAGATGGAAAGATGGCTCGCAAGCGGAAAACTACCGACCAATGAGCGACGTGAGCAGCGAAATAACCTGAGATATTATAGTCCATTTTTGAAGCTTTACTTTTTGTGATCTTCTGACAGGAACAGAAAAAGTTCTTTGATCATTTAGCGCAAACCCCTTACAGGCAGAAACGCAGACAGGGGAGTATCTGAATGGTTTCCGCAGACGGAGTGGAAAACAGATGAACGTTAAAATACGGTGTGAAGCACGAGGGATTTTGTGTGTTTCGGGCTAGAAAGGCAGATTAGGCACACCTGCCAAGGATAAATACGAACATACAAAAGCCAAGTCTTTACAAATCTCAGCAAGTCTGCCAGCAAATACTCAAAAACAAACACGTAAAAAGAAGAAGATAAGGTTTTCAGCAGAAATGGACCACACGACCATCCTCCAAGGTCAGCAGTGATGGGGAATAGGCCTCGAACGAGAAATCTACCATCACCATTCTGTGGTTTCTCTTTCCCTGGATTCCTGATTCTTTGCCAGGGGCCCCATTCTGCTTTCTGTTGTTTAGCTAATAATAAAATAGGATTTCTCACAGCAGGGAATGAGCTTCTCTCTTTGAAAAGCAGGCACGGTGTCCATTAAAATGCCACAACAAAAAACGGGGCTGAGAAATAAGTAAACAAACAAATCCAAGCCACTCTCTGTGGGCATGCAATGCAAGCTCATCAGAAACAAAGCAGTGGCCCATTAAGCCATTTCTAAGAAGACATGGCTAATGAGGAGGCCTCCTTATATCTTTTCAAATGAGAGAACACAGCTCCATTCCGAGGTATTCATTTGTGTTTACATGCCTTTACATTTCAGTCAGGCTACGGATACGCCTCCATATTTACTATTCGAAAATGCTAAGTGTGCAAAATCCAGTGCTAAAACAACAAGGTACTGTACCTAAAGAAATGAAAAGAAGCATGTATGTACTACTTTAATAAGTAACCATCAACGATAAATGACAGGAAACTTGCTGCTGAATGAGCTAGCTACAGCTGATGCAACAGGAATGCTATAAGCTAGCAAAGATTTGGAGATAATTACTCCAGCAATGAATCAAAGTGAGCTACTGTATGTAAGCTAATGTTGTGTCAGTATCTCACATAACTTTGCTCTAATTGTTCAAATAGAATGGAGCTACTGTGAGAAACTGGACAATGGCTACAAATATTGTATGCTACCTGTAGTTAGCCAGTGTCACAGCTTCACCCCTCATGTCATGGTCTCCATGGTGTCAAAGATAATGGTGTGTTTTTTGTTTTTTTTATAGTCTTGTCTGAGAATTATGTTTCCAACAATAAATCATTTGCTTTATACAGTGTTTTTGGATTTGTGATATGTATTTTGTTTTATAGCTAATTATTACTTATGCTAGTAAGCTAGCATACTTTCGGTGATGTGATTGTGATTCAGACGGAAATTAGCTGTAACAAAATAATTTAACACTTTAAATTATTTTAAAATAAAGACATTTTAAAAACTCGTACTCTTACTTGACATTACAAATAATTCTTGAATCAATAAGTCAATATTTTTTATGACCTGAGTATTTGACAAGTTTTAAAATTTAGCTAGCTACCAAATCGACATGGCTGTGTATTTATGGTCATAGACAGCAGGCCGGGTAAAGAAGTAAACAGATATTTAAGGATTTTTGTAGTTAGTCCAAAATCTTTCCAATGTTCCTTTAATAACTGAGAGAGAGAGAGAGAGAGAGAGAGAGAGAGAGAGAGAGAAAGAATTTATCTCACGTTTTGGGGATGATGCCAAGCTGTAGATAACAATTACTGTGAAGGATGGTGGTAGAGGGATTAGAGATGCCCATGTGTGGCCAGATGGCAGTGATGTCCTAGTCAAAGGTCACCTACAAAATAAGATGCTTGATGGCTCCTACTTCACCTTCATTAATTCATCATATTAATAGTTTTGCTCTACAAAATTAACTCTTCTTCAACCACCAGAATTATAGCATAGCTCCAATATTTAGCCCAATATTTTCCAAGACATTGAAAGGCCTGGAAAGTGCTCAAGAAACCGAACTGTGGGCTACAGGAAGAAAAGCAAAAACCTTATCAATGTCTTTCATCAAGATGTTCCTTCAAGAGGAACCTTTCCAAATGCCAGGACCCCATTACACTGTGCTATATAGGTGTCTTACTTCTGGCACAACCGCCTAAATGAAATGTTATGATCTCATTAATTTGCTTGAGAAGGTCACCACTGATGGCTCTTCCACGCATCGTTCACTGGGTAGAGACACGACTTGTTTATTTCAGGGTTTTTTTTCCATCCATAAAGGCTGTATTCTAGGCTTGCAATAGCTTCCTGTCACCATACGGCTGACACCCCCATAGGCGTTGGCTTCCGCAACATCACCAGATGGAGCAACCTGGGATGGGATGCAGTAATACCAAAGGGGTTCTTGCTGTTTTTACTTCTACTCCCTCCTCTCCCTTCTCTCTCTGTTATTCTTGATTCCCCCTCAGGGTCCTCTGATACTTTCCAATCACAAGAAAAGGGATGCTTTTGCCAAATGGGTTAAGATCCAACATTGCAATATCGTTTCTTGTTTTCAGGCAAAAACCCCGATTTCCACATTCAATTCCTTTTCAATGACTTTGTTTTCACCTTATTCAAGGATAATGCATTATAGCCAAAATAACAAGCAAAAGTGGATTTAAAGACCAAAAGTAGGATTCTTTGAACTGGAACCCCTATAAAATCAAAAAACAATGTTACTCCTTCAATTATGCACGCTTTGGACCTTGTTTCTTGATCTGAGACGGTACTTGGAATTAATCCAATAAGCTGTCTTTATTGCGCCAGTGATAAATACTACCAATCCAGCATGGTGATGAATAGAGTGCATTTCCCCATGAGATCCGGACCGTCCATTACAACTCTTATTACTGTCCCCACCCTGATGGCTTAATTGATTCTCACAGGTTTTTGCCTTGCCCTAGTCCTGACCAAACTCTGGTAATGAAATGCTTTTACACTGTGAAATACGAGCCCTTTCATCCAAAGATGCCAGCCTTTGATAAAAGGCACAGAGCAATGTTTAAGACCACCCCAATTCCACATTCAATCTCCATCCAGTCAGACGATCATAAATCTACCAGTGGAGATTGGATGCTGCCTGATTCCTGTTGTGTGTGACATGCTGTAATATATTTTCTCTCCTTTTCCTTTTTTTTACCTTCTACAACATTATTAGATTGTATCAAGATACTAAGTAACAATATGTATTCATGAAGCAGGCCTACAGGATTTGAGCACAGCGCAGCCAGACAGCAGAATAACTTGAGCTGCCATTGGTGGTGACAGGAGCTGTAAGAAGTCATGAACATTTTTACACTTGCTCTAAAATCAGTCTCACTGTACTGTATGTAAAAACAGCAGTTGAACTCAGCCAAAGAACGATGCCAGCATTCGTGAGGCATGGAGTCTTTTTTGTTTTGCTTTTTTTGCATTAGTGCTAAAAAGTGTCTCTCCTAGGTGAAAAAGTGAATTTTCAGACAGAATCATATAACACCATTTTTCATAATACTTAATTATTCTTACACTATATTGCCAAAAGTATTCGCTCAAAGAGAAGGCCGGGCTCCCAGTCTGTGCTCTAAGGTGTTCTATCGCGTTGTGGTGAGGTCTCTGTATAGGCCTATCAAGTTCTCCACATCCAACTCGCTCAGCCATGTTTTTATGCAGACACAGTCATGTTGAAACTGGTGTGGAGTTTCAGTCATTTCAGTCATTGGGCTCAGCCCCTTACTTTCAGTGCAAGGAACTCTTTATGCTTCAGCATACAAAGACATTTTGGTCAATTTCATGCTCCCAACTTTGTGGGAATAGTTTGAGGATAGCCCCTTCCGGTTCCAACATGACTGAGCACCAGTGCAAACAGCAAGGTCCATAAAGACATGGAAGAGTGGATGACTTCAACTCGATAGAACAACTTTGGGATGAATTAGAGTGGAGACTGCGATCCAGGTCTTCTCGTCCAACGTTGGATTAAGAGTTGGATTTTACTCAAGGTCATGTGCAAGTTAATATGCATGTGAAGGCAGGCGGGTAAATACTTTTGGCAATATAGTGTATCTCCCAATCTATGGTGTGTTTTTTGTAAATATGCATACACATGTAGTGTCTGTAATTTGAATTTAAATCTGAATTCAAATCTTTCAATGATCTTAACTGTCATTCAGATAAAACTTGGCCAATTTATGGTCAATAATACATGGAAATACATAAACCTGTGTACATAAAGTAAAGAACATAAAGTGTATTATTCTACATAGCAAAATTGTTAAGATATTGCAACATGAATTTGTCATGGTTACAGACACTACAGATTTTTTGCTTTCTAAGCTTTTACCAAGAACAATTTAAGCAACAATTTTTACAGGTCATATGCTTCTAGAAGATTACACCAATACTAACACCAATACTCATAAAGAAATGTGAATAATTAGCTTTTTTTTTATTTTTAATGTTTGAAGTGAGACAGTATAATGCTGAAATATAGCATGGCAATTTTTGGGGTACATATAAAATCATCTCTCTAAAACGGCAAAAGTTAGTAACTTGAAATTTTTAGGGAAGCAAGATTGGTCATTTGCAAGTTGCATAACCTTCAGAAGTAACTTCTTGGGCACACACATTTTCTGTATTGTATGTATAGCATAAACAAAAATAAAATCAGCACTAATACTATGATTTTTCTCCAAATATTTATAGAACCGTCTTATACAGTATGTATTGAGTTCTTTCATAGCAATATTAACTGCAAACAGCGTAGAAAGATATGTCTAATAATGGCCAATATTGTATGCGTAGGTCTGCATAAAATATTAAAAACATCTTAAATATTAGCTGTTCTCTTGTAGAATAAAGAGAATTTTTAAAAAACATCAAATTTACTTCTTGCTCATAGCCTATGTGTTCCTGCATTATGCATTATATACATAGATTAAATCATTTATAAATATGATGTAAAGGTGAAAAAGACTGAAAGGATTATAAATCATTGCCATACTACAGGGCATTGTGCTGACTGTCCCCTGTGTTAAGGGATACATAACTCATTTACAGCTAGGATGAGTGTTCAAACACAGGGCAATGAGTGTCTGGAGAGCTTATTACACCATTTCCACAACACTTTGTGTGCATCTACTGTAATATGAGAGCACAACCCTCCCCTCTGTTATAGCTATTTAATTGGAGTATATTGCTATTTAAATTCACCCTTTTGGACTAATGAGGATTAATGATTTTACACACACAAGGTCACAAAAAAATCCAAAACACATACATTCTCACAGCCAAATGGCAGGCACAATTAAAAATATTATTATAAACATATATTTCTAAAGTGAATGTGAGCCATTTACTCTGCTCATCATGGTGCTACTGCAGCCACATTACCTAATTCATCAACATTATACAAAATTTAGTAAGGGAAAAGACTGTTTTATGAAGAACATGACATTTAACACTAACTCAAAAGCATGTTTGCATTTTAAAAAGCTCATGCATAAGCTTCAGTGAGCACCTTAATCTTTGCTCATTCATCTTCATTAAGAACCGTCTTTAACAAATCAAACACAGTCGAAGCCATTTCAAGCATTACAATCCTCTACCCAGAAAATTCTGATTTGAAGAGTCTGTCTGTCTCTTGTCATATGAGAATTGATGTGAGATTTAGCTCCACTGTCTGACATTCTTCCTCTTTCCCGCAGCAGACAACTACACAGCCTCCGCCCAGAGCAAGCTGTCACAGACTTGTTACCGACTCAAACTGCCTTTGCTTGACAGTTAAATGTAGAGCTTTTCTTCTCTCATGTTGATGCACACAGACATGTGGCAGATCCGAAAGAGTTAATAACCTGAATTTCTTCATGGTTCTTTTAAGTCACAAGTTAATTTTGGATTTCCTACAACTGTATAGTAATTCTCAAAATGAGGTCTGTGAAACTTTGTGATTTTTTTTTTTCATTCCAGCAGTGGAATTAACAATCCAATATTAGTAGGCTATTACATTTGTTATATAGTTATTACTGTTGGACTGTTTGAACTGAATGAACTCCTCAAGTGGCACAGATCTGTGCCAGCAATACAGCATACTGTAGGTCATTCATATATATACGAATTATACTCGTAATCCATACATAATATACATTATATATATCATTTTATTTCTTTTCATTTATTTCATTTTAATTAACTATATATACTTAATTAAAATGAAATAAAATTCAGTTCATCATATAGCCTAGTTTGTGCTGAAATGTTACTCTATACTGCACAATCCTGAGCCCTGAACATGTTAATTAAAAAACAACAACAACAAAAACAAAAAATGTCTAAAACGTTCTGTTAGTTTTTAATTTTCTTTGAGTTATACATTTTTAAATCTTAATAACTCAAAGAAGAGACGGTGTACCCAATGTGTTCTAATGGGTTTTCTAGATAGGGCATTTTCTTTACTATTTATTTATATACTATGTATTCCATTTCTGCAATGAATAGTCAAAATATTATTGTATGCCTTAAAATGCTGTTGTGTTCATAAAATGTAAATTATGCTATGTAAATTATGTTCATAAATCTGTACCGAGGTGATCGGTGTAATTTATTTTACAGATAAAAAGGTCCCTGGATGCAAAACCAAAAATGTTTGAGAACTGCTATCCTAAATATGACTGTAAGTGCATAGATTTAGATTTTATAAAAACAATTAAACCAAAGATAGCTAATTTGCCATGAATAAACAAACAAAAATCCATTGGCTGATTACAACCGCCAAATACTAAAAAGTTTGCTTTAAAATTCATTATAAACCAATGACATTTTTACCCATAGTGCTGTTTTAAAAACCCGGCATACTGTATTCTATCAGTATGTTGCCTTAATTATCTAAAGGTAAACAGTAAAGGAATGAGTAAACACTAGATAACAGCCATGTATCCTCTTAACACTGCAGTGAAATAAAGAACAAATAGACTGGGTTACATTTGGTCAATCCACTTGTTGCCATACACTCTTAGAGTGCCTCCTGTTTCAACCCTAAACCAAACTAAAACTTGCTAATTGCTGCAGGCTAGTATAATTTAAATATAAATCCATGCGACTTGAGAAGGTTGACTGTAGAAGGTCTTAGCAGCTCTGAAAACAGTCAGCTCTATCAGTCGCTTCAGGTAAAAGATTTTCCATATGGTCAGCAGTGTTGGCTCGGCTATGCCCTGCATGCTCCCAGCATCCCCATGTGCCTTAATGATAAATGGGGTAATTGAGAACAGCCCAAGGCCAGTCGGCACTACATGGGAGAGAAGCCGTAGGCCTGGATCGCTGCTGACACCACTGTGATGGCATGAGCCACTGGAGGGAGTTGAGTCAATGTAAGTAATTGGCACCAAGTTCCACGACCCACGTTCTATGCAAAAACGGGTTCCAAAGGTCAGCTGAGACGCATATGAAGCTTCTGCAAGCTCACCGAGCTAAACCGAGTTGGTATCTTTCAAAGTTACAGCGTATTTAATCCAAATTGAACTAGATTGAAACCAGATTAAAGTAGTACTAAACACAGTGTAACTATGAACAACAGCAAGTCAGAAGAGCTGCAGAAGCTTCATATGAGTCTCAGCAGAACTTTGGAATGCATTTCTGCACAGAACTAAGATGTTGAAATTTGGCCCCAATAACCTATACTATACTCCTGTTCATTTGTGAGATCATACTGTATATAAAAAAAGAGGGTCGACTGCAATGTCTTCCAAGTATGTTATGATACCCTGTAATGCGCAGCAGGTTAAAATGATGTGGTTCAATATGTATGCGTCTATTCGAGAAGCATGTTTAAGCCGTCACCTGATACCAGATACAGAAATTGTGCCTGTTACCATACTTGCATTTAGCTGAATTAAATACCAAGCCATTTACACTGAGCTGAATTTGCTTGCAAAAGGATCATTTTGGTGCTCAGTCAGGCTTTTACTCATTCAGTAATTTTCTTTCCTCTTTCACACACGGACAACTTGCAAGCAGCATTAGTAAGTCACTGCACTGTGTCTGCTCTTGGACTTAAAAGTGAGTATTCTATCCGAGACTGATGGAGGGCTAACTAAACCACACTTTGTCAATGGAAGGTAATATGAATTGACTTGCCTAAATGACCCAGACAGAAATGCTCTCCTTTAATGGTGCAGCAACCCAGCACAAACTATCCAATTAGGAAGCCAGCACAGTTCACCGCTAAAAGCAGCAAGGTGGTGGGATGAAGGTTAATTGCCATGCCATGGCAAGAATAAATAAATGGACAACCCAAGAACCTCATTTATTTCAAGCAACAAATGAACACAGATCCTGGTGGCGCGATGCTGGCGTGGGGGCCGTTCTAAATAAATAGACGACGTCACTTCATCTAGATTGTGAGAAAATATATGTAAGTGAAGTTCTCTTCTTCCAGATCAGCAGCTTCTGGAGTTGACTACACAGCGAGAGGAAAGGATAGTGGGATGAAAGGGGAGTCTTTTCATTCTTCACAGAGAGAAAGAGGGATTGTAGGTCAGACTGATGAGAGATCATAGAGAGTGGGAAATGAAAGCTATTCTCAGTGGGGATCCTCGCTCAGAGAAGATGAAGGACTTGCTACAGACTGTATAGCCTCTGGTCCAACACAGGTCTCTCACGTCCTCTCAGTGAATCAGCTTTCGTATGCAGGAGCCGGCGGGGCAATTGTCCCATGGCACTGCAGTATTTAGTGGAATGGTGGGAATGTTTAAGCACTCTATCTGGAATCTAGAAACTACTGTAGCTGGGCCGTTGTAAGTCGTAGTGCTTTAAATCATTACTCTTTTAAACAGACACAGTACCATTGACGTCTAGATACAGTACAGTAGGTTCTACTCCTGGAGGGACACAACGGTGCACAGTTTAGCATTTTGCTTCATTTAACACACTCTGTTCTGCTCATCAGCTAATTACCCAAGCCATCCTGAGTTGAGTTCAGTGTATTAGGAGAGAGAAAACAGCTGCAGCCCTCCAGGACCTGAATTTGACACCCCTGCTGCCTTTAAAGCTTCAATCAGGAGCCACTGAAATAACAAGGATTAGACCTTTGAGAACATCAGAGCAGATAATGGCAGATACTTTGAGGTCTTTGCGTACTGACAACTTCGAGGTCTTTATCAGGAAAACCTATTATCTGCAGCAAGGGCGCTCAATTATTATTATTTTTTTTTTTACTCAGGGAATACTTTAACTAAACAGTTCTTACACAGACTGTTTACACAGATTAAATCCTTATTACCGATTGATTTCAGGAACATTATTTATTGGACCTATCGAGCCTTTTGTTCTTGAACAAATTCACAAACTTTGTCAACTTAAAAAAATTATAAATAAATAATATATATTAACACACGGCTGTTATTCTTCACGGATCTCTGGGGATTGAAAAACTAAACTTGGAGAAAAAAGCTCTGGTCTAAAAGACTTAAAATGATGTAAGTCTGTGAGTCTCAACTAGATATTTAAGTATTGGGGACATCAAAATTGAATTGCAATTTTAATGTTATCTTGTCCTTAATACTGACAGATGACACACCCTTCAAAAACCTCTGCCACGAATAAAAGACTTATTTTCATAGGTCGCATCTGACGTCACTTACCAGTGTAATTAGCAAAACTCCACTACAGGGGGTTATCTAGACAAGGGTGGGTTCCCTTTTGATCCTGGTTCATCTTAAGGGTTTGACCTCATGCCCTTGTACTTTTCCACTGCTGATTCAGTAGGAAGCTAGATCTAGATTTCATTGGAGAGAACAGTGTCTCTTTTTTAAGTGAAGTGAACTTTTACAGCTCCAGCAGTAGCAAAATGCCCATTGTGGCTTTAAAGATCCACACAGATCCATTACAGATTACAGATCCATTGCAGCCAAATGGAGGTCTTGGATCACATTTTTATATGTCTTCTAAAAGTGGATATTTAATGTTCACTATGAAACACCCAGTGGAAACGTGCCTGTACCACACCTACACATCTGCATCTGGCTCTGTCATCAGGAAAGCTTTTCTTTCCCGTCTTACCCAAAGCAGCGTTTAATTCTGGAAAATTAACATTAAATCATTATGCTGTCATTCTAGTCTAGTATACAGTATATCACATTAGCACATACATTGAACAAAAATCGTTACACATTACTGTCAGATGATAAAAAAAGGCAAAAAGGCGGGGGGGGGGGGGATACTTTTTTAGTATTCTTTGTCTTAAATAACATTTCCATCTTCTCCTCCACAATAGGTGCTTCAGTGGTAGGGAACAAAAATCTTGATCTTTTACTCCTGCCAAGCATCATGCATGAACTCATCAGAGAGTTAGGAGTGAGGCTTGCGTTTCAGACACGCCAGGATCTTATAAGATGTCTGGCTCAGTCATTGCTTATTACGCAAACACTTTCTCAAGCCCCAAGAATGATGAGAATTCGAAATCCAAATACAGCCGTGTGCCCAGATC
The DNA here is from genome assembly GCA_013621035.1 of Clarias magur. Taxonomy (NCBI): domain Eukaryota; kingdom Metazoa; phylum Chordata; class Actinopteri; order Siluriformes; family Clariidae; genus Clarias; species Clarias magur. The sequence continues at coordinate 669,406 of QNUK01000299.1, read as the reverse complement.
AGACTGGTTCACAAGCCTGAAATAATAAGCTGCTAAACTTCTGGTTTATAAGTTTTTACTTTTATGTCTATCTTGTTAAAACCACTTCTCTGGTTAATCTAATAGAATCTGAATAGATCAAGCATTATTTATTGTATAATTCCAGGACTCCTTTATACACCTAATCACACACAGACCAGTGGAGAGCAGATCATGCCATTTAATGCAATTACAAAAAAAATAACTAAAATTAAAATCTTGACATAATATTAGTATGGACATTAGACGTGATGGTTAAGGTTAATGCTGAAGCTCTCAGTTACTGATCATATGGTTGGGTGTTCAAGCTCCAGAACTGCCATACTGCCACTGTTGGGCCTTGAGCAAGGCCCTTAACCCCTTTCTGCTACAGATGATACAGATGTTCTGTATCATAGCTGATCTTGCAAGGTAAGCCCAGCTTCACAGCAAGTTAAGATACAATATGTTATAAATATTTTCTTCTTTGGAGAGTTTCTAGATCCTCTGCGAGTCTTAACACTTAAACACAACAGTCAAACTGCCCTTAATTAAAAGATTGAGACAATCTTAATTTATTGCACAAAAGACATATTCAAAAGCAAATATTTCGTCCATCAAAAAAACATTTTTCTCAGTTTTCAGTGATCTCTTTAATATATATAGGAACTGTAACTTGAAGTGACATTTTATCCATAAACTCTTTCCAAAAGTATAAACTGGTCATATCTCTAAGTACGGTTTCCTTAAAAAAAAATAAAAATAAAAATATGAATAAACATTTAGGAAAAACTGTACATCCTTCCCACTGGCAGTGCGATCACTGTGAAACTAAAGTCATACTGAGTGAAAACCTTTGGTTACAGTAAATACACTTTGTGATACTGTATGCAGATTACCATAATAAAAAAAAGCCTATTAGAATATTGCACTTGGCCTTGAATAGGGTACTATGTTTCTGAGTTCAACCCAAGCTTATCTTTAAAATTCATTAAAAAAATTCCTAAGCGTTAAATATTCGTTAAATAAACGAAACATTAATACTTTATGTACTCTAGATCAAATCAATGCATGCGTTCTGCCTATTCTAGAATATTTTAAGCAATAACCAAGCCAAGTGAACCTACACTAATTACAGTACATTATTGATAATACCAGAATATTTGCAACCTCCCTGGAGTAAAAAAAGAAAAAGAGCAAATTTACAGCACTTTTACAGGATGTGCTGGTTTTCTACAAAGACATATGAGCACGAATTCAAAATTCAAGATTCTACTTTATTGTTATTGAACTGTACACCAAGGTGCAATGCAGAACCAAATTATGAAAGACAAATAACCTAGATAACATATGGAAATGCAATAAATAAATAAATAACTTTGGAAATGTAGCCACAAGAAGATTGGTAAACGTCAATAGCATTCAATAACCATTTGTAATCTCTCATGATAAACTTATGCTAAAAACCATTTTCACTGATGTGTTGCACAGTTAAATAGATCTATTACCTAGGTTATCTAGGTATCTTCTACCTAGGTTAGGAATATGCAATGCTATAGGCAATGCTAGGTGAAATGAAACAACAGCATTTGTTAACAATGAACCAATTTTGGGCCCTATGAAATTCTGACAATGAAACTTACTTTACTCACTTTAATATGTGCCATTCTGCATATTGGGCGATGGATAACCCCCTGCCCCCACCCTGGTGATATATCCATAGCCTGATTGTAATTCACATGCTAGTGGCAATTTGGGAACACTAATCTTTGGACTGTGTGATGAAACCGGAGCACCCTGAGTACCCACCATGAATGGGGAGAATATACAAAGTCCAGGCACACAGACCAGAAACAGGAATCAAACCCCGATCCTGGAGGTGCAAGCCGACAGTACTAACCATTACGCCATGGTGCCGCCACTTACAGCAGTACACAAGCTTTAATGAAGTGGAACTAAATCCACTCTCCACTGCAACCCTGATGCCTTTACTTAAAACCAACAAGCTAATGTTATAAAGAACAAGCCTAGTAGACCTATGCTATAAACATGCATGTGTGTGCTTTTCATCACCACCATTAAAACTGACAAGTTTCAAAAGGCATGTACACATACTGTACAGTACTTGACCTGGGAAAACTGCATCCTAAGTTTTTAGCAAAAAGTGAAACAATGCATTATTTAATTTCTGTGCTCCAGAAGTAGAAAAACATGGCTACAAAAAACAAAACAAACAAAAAAAAATTGATGTGGATGAATTTTGACCAATACATGACCTGAACATGAATTACCATACAAAAAGATGTCCGTGTTGGATTTTCCAAGTTGCGTTTAATTAAATCATTTGTAGCAAAACCTGTAGCACCATTTAGTGCCAACGGGTTTTAATGTGCCTACACAAACCTCAGCAAAATGACAAAATGTAGCGGTCATCGAAGAAGAGAAGAGCACTTCATTCCCACTTTTCTTTCTTTCTCTCCCACGCTCTTTGTAAAACTGAATAATAAGTGAACATGCACTGTTTAAGGAGCGTTTTGAAAGAGCGAAGGGCTTAGGGGCCACGAAGGGAGCATGCATGAATCATGCACCATATATAGAGCACCAGTCAGGGCCATGTTCTGAGATAGTGAGACACGAGTTTGACATGTGTGCCTTTCAGACTGCTTACGTTTTCATGCAGGTTTGCATATTAGATTTAGAGACCACTCTCGAGAAAGATGTAAGATTTTCAAGCCTGGCCACTCTGCAAGGTAATTATCAATGACAGCAGTAGCCTGGGTGTGCTTTTAGCCTTAATTATCAATCTCTTAGCACCCAACCTCTCCTTAAGACGGACTGATTGAAGGCCACCAGCTGGCTTCTACCCTGTAGTTACCATTTTTGTGTCAGAAGGTAAAGGAAGTACTATAACTGGCTCTGAATTCAGTATTACATTAGTGAAATGGGCATTATCCTGCGATAAGTGTCTGAAAGGTCAGATCAAATCTGGTCACTGACAGATGGAAAGAAGCACATGGAGAACCTTTTTAGTAATGGAAAGGAACCGTATGTAAACGTATGCAAGTCTACACTTTAAAACCTTTCTTTATTCTACAAACCTTTCCGTTGATGAATGAATGTTTGAACCTGAACCATATCTACTGGTGTACTAAAACAAAATTTCCTACAAAATATACATGCTATCATTATTCTCAAGGATCTGTTCACTGGAAATGGTGGAAGAATCATGAAATGTTCTTTATGGAACCGAATGTTGAAACGTGCTGAAATGTTCGTTATGGTCAAGCGAATACAAACTCCACATCTCCATATTCATTTCCCAAATCAATCAGTGACACATCTGCTAATCATTTCTCAATCCTTAATCAAATTCAGGGATGTCACTCCTTTGGACAGATGATAGATGCTGAAATGTAAAGCCAGCAAAAACACCATTAATAGACTTGCACATCAGATCGACAGAATGCTTTAGACGTCTGAGACGACAAAGAGCTGTCTCATCATAACTAATGACATCTTAATAATATATTATGCGTGCACTTGTCACAGTCATGATGGTTGTCAGGATATGTGCACTTGTACATGTTCGCAAGTATATACAACAGTTAATATGCAGACATTGATATATATGGTGGAGTAGTAAGAGTAGTTGGAGTACTATGCCGTTATTTTTGTGCCAAAAATCTGAGCGCAAAGCTTATGTTTTTTGGTTACATTATGACAATCTGTTTCCAATTGACACCGTTCAGTGCTCTCCGTGTCCCCTCAATGCACATGTACAGTACTAAACCAAGACATTTTCTTCTGTTGTTGTGTTTATGATCGTATGCATTTGTTCATATTGTTATTATTTTGATCAGCATGCATGATTCACATTTTACATCAGTTTTACACCTAGTACTTACAATGGGTGTGTTTACGTTAGCTCTAATATTCCATTAATAATAGGAATAATAGACCAATTGGAATAAATATGCATCATGTAAAACATCTCAGTCGACTGGAATGAATTTGCAATCAGAATGAGAGCGGTGGTGTAAACATTTCATAATCCATTCATCAGGAAAACATTTTAGCCACATGAACAGTTGATCAGATTGTTTTTCTCTTGTGGAAATAAAGAGATTATTTCTTTGCAACGTTAAGAGGTGTTGTAAGTTTCCAGAAAGAGAATTTTGCTCCCCATCCTGGTCTGTACCATCCATGAGAACTATTCTCTCGCCCTGCAGTCTTTGCTTTGGACTTTTATTCACTGGGTCTTGCCTGAGGAAGTGGCACTGACTGGCCCACAGTTTCGCATTCTAACTCATTCAGATGAGTCTGAATTCTGTAAGCAATCATAATGCAGATCAGATGAGTAGCCTAACCTAACCTCAAAGTTGGGGAAAAATATTTCTTATTATTATTCCTGATCTTTTTCTTGTTCCTGTTCTTCTTCTTCTGTTATATTTCTGGCAGATTAAAGGCTTCACAGCAAGCAGAACCACTTATGGATGTCAAAAACATAATATTCTAATTAAATGCTGTGAGCGTGTAAACACACCTCTTATTGGATCAGCATCCATATAAACAATTAAGTTGGAAACTCTAATCAAAATTATTTCTATCGGATTAAAGAAATATTGTCCATCAACTATAAGATAAATGTCAGCTTACAGCATTATTATTATTATTATTATTATTATTATTATTATTATTATCTTTTACATAAGTAAACTGTAATTATTTTTTATATTATACATAACATGATATTTAACTAAAAGAATACTGAGCCTCATACTCATTTCAGAAAAAAGTAATTTCATGTGCTGATTGGTCGACTATACACCCCACATTAGTAAACTTAACACCCTGGAACATTTTACAAGAAGTACAGTACATTCATTATGTAGGTTTATCATGTATATCAAATTCATTATAAATACACATATAGCAGAGCGTTATTTCAGAGGATATTTTAAACAGCATATCATTTGAACATAATTTTAGAAATTCTGATTATTCTAATACTCATTTATCCAGTACCTCTGCATTTGAATACTTTAAAGGAAAATGCGAGAATTTGGCTTCATTAAAGCTGCACATAATGCAGGCTGGGGATGAAAGAAGGAAAGATTGTTTTCATCAGCTACAATGTTCAGCGCTGGTACACGAGGGATTTGCTTTGTGTGTGCCGCCAGGCGCCAAAGCACTAAATTAAACCAAAGGAGAACTATTCAGCTGGGGTGAAAGGGAGCAGTCAGCAGACTGCAAAGCAGCTCTCATTCAGACTTTCTGATCACTGATCTGATTTCCGACAAGATGGATTTAACCACAGAAACAGCTCAGTTCAGCCGAACAACCATAGGCACGGATTCAAAACAAGCCGACACTATTTTTTAATTATCCTGTTAACATTATGTAAAACAACGGCAAAATATTTATTCCTGATTTAGGAATGTCTGACATGGTTGTGTTTCTTGAATAGCTGATTCTTCACTGGTGCAAAATGAATGATAATATAAGTGTTACTGTCTTGGTTCCATAGTTGCCCAAGGGATTTGGTCAAAACAAAATTACCAACAGCTAGATGTAATTATGTTTGCACGAATAAATCAGTTTTTGAAGTCAGATGCTCTAACGTTGAAAGAACACCGCATCAGCAATAACACAAAGTTCTAAGACTTTCCATCATTATGCCGTATAAAACCTAAATGACCTATAAAACCTACATGAATATCAATTATTTTTCTAAGTAAATATAATATATAGTACAGCTTCAAACTATTTATTTACATTAATATGGAAAATTATAAGATCTTAAAATGAGTAGAAAAGATTCAAACGGAAAAAAGAAACCCGTCTGGCTCAAATCACACACTGAAATTCGTTTCTTACATGTAAATAGTCCTACTTTCAACAAGCAATGAAGGAAAATATCAGATAACTATCATCTTTATTTCTAATCCTGAAAATATCAGATAACTATCATCTTTATTCTTAATCCTGAAAATATCAGATAACTATCATCTTTATTCTTAATCCTGAAAATATTAGCTAGCGTTCAGCTAGTCATAATGACTTGGTCATTCGTAACTAGCTGAATGCTAATCATTAGGTGTCACAATACAAAAACGTTGTTTGTTGTATGTAGCAACAAACAGACTAGTGTAAGAGGTATTAGGTCTCATTTATGCTGCTAGATTTGTTAGGTTTGCTTTAGATAAACTTACACTGAAGCTAGCAGATATATCTGATTATACACTAGTGGAAATGTTAGCAAGTAGAATGTAGAGATTTGTTCATTTGAAATAAAAATGACAGTTAGCTTGAAATGTAGCAAGAAAAAGTCAAAAGCGTTGGATGACAGGACAACCTCAAATACAGATATTCAGTATATTAAACCAGAAACACTGTAAGTAACAACATACAGTTATGCACATTGTTGCTTTTGGTTGATTATATCTTTCTTTCTTTCTTTCTTTTTCCAGTTTAGCAGTATTCAGAAAAAAAACCTGATACATCTAATTTAGTGGAGAAGGATTACTGACAATGAAATGACAGGGGTTTATGGGAAAGGAAGCATTCACTCACAGCAGGATTGTTAAAATAGAGAGAGCAAAGACTGCAGGTCCTTGCCAGTACTTTGGACAGGTGAAAGAGGGGGGAAGAATGAGCTCTGAAAGGGCCCCAGTTTCAGCTTTCACTCAAGCTAAAAATACAGGCTGTTCACCGGCTCAGCGGCACAAATGCATTTTAAGGCTTTCGCTTCAACACTGCCAGACTTTGGATGTTATTTCAGAGCAGGATGTTTGACAGTTAGGATGTATTCCCTGTGGTAATTCCATTACTGTTAATAACTACACTTTACCATTTGGCAGAAAAGTGTTTCTCATCCCCTTGTGTGAGATCTCAGTAGAGGCATCAGCATGGCCTAATACCTTTGATCAGTGCTGAATAAAGCTCTAGGCTATACTGTAGCTGTTTGTATCTGCAAAATTTTAATGTGCATCAGCTGTGAGAAAGTATGATCTAACAGACACCATTTGTATTTTTGTTGCACATTTTGATCCACCTTGATATTATGAACTTCTAAAATAATTTGAAGAAAAAACAAGTGGAGGTCATGTTGATTGATTTCATTCAAATTCGCATTACTAACCCCAATCCTAGCCCTAACAATAACCCTTTATACAAGTTAAATGGTGGTATTGTTGCAGACAGACAAGTACTGTATAAGACCATGTTGGTTTGTGGTATCACAGTAAGAACATGTGTTTTGAGTCATTTTAATGGCTTTTTTCATCCCACACAGGAATTATGCTTATCATTAGCGTTAACCCCAATGGGGTGAAGTCAAGTTGAATAAAGTCGAACCAAGTACACCACGGTGGAAACACAATACGATAGCACAGCACAAGTAAGCAATGTCTAACAATTTAAGCAGAAAAAGCAGTCCCAATGGCCTGGGTGGATTTGAAAAACTGTCCCAGTAGCAACAAAATGGAAAGAAAGATTCCCAAAGATCATAATAAAAGGAAAAGGTTCCCTATAATGACTGTCAACACTATTAATACGCCGTTTCTCCAGCCAAAAGTTTGCCGTGAGTTTTATTACAACAAGCTGTAGAAGAGTTAATTGGGGAGTGGATACTTATGTGAGGTTTTGCACATCCAGTAAGTGACTGCTTGCGAGGTGTATTACATGACTGTATCCAAATAAGATGGACTGAAATGAGTTAAAGCTTTAAGTAAATTCATTATCCGGCTCCAGTGATCTCCGAGACGTACTGTTAGAGACATTGTAATTCTGTATGTTGCAGTTACAGTTAAAAAAAAAAAATCTTATGGTTTATTTTGATGGAAGACATCTGTAGAAACGCCTGTACACTTAAATATGGTTCCTTGTTCTGGCTGGTTTGTCTCGGATATATGTGGAAACCGGGTCAAACTACCCAATACAAATATTGGTACAGATTACAGTATATTTATATTCCTAGTTCTAAAGTTGTAATTGTTGACCCTTGTTCTGACCACCCACGGTGCCGCAACGCATTGATATGCAACACCAAAATCTGACTCTCGGTGGGGACCCAAAGTCTCTTAAATGCAGGAGTTATGGAACGCTCCAACAGAAACGGCACTCTGACTTGACCCAGCATGCTCTGTAAACACTGTGAAACTATATTTCTGTTCTTTTTTTCCATGTCTTTATTTATGCAGCCCAAGCAGGGCTTTCGAGCCCCTGTAAAGCATGACATTTTTTTTTCCCTGGGAAATAAACCATAAAGGCTCAACTGTGCGTGATGTGGAACATAAATATCCTGCATTTCTGAAGTCATGCAATCTTACTTGAGATTTTAACGATACAATTTATCTTTTGCTATTCGCTGTCCAACAGGCATAATCAGACATTTACTTTTGGAATCTGAAACTGAAAAATTCATTTGGCTCACATGTTTTGCTGAATGATATGATTATGGAGCCATACCCAAGGCGATAACGGTTATTTGTTTCCTGCTGTTCTGTTTTCGGGTTGGTTCAGGATTATGTTTTCTCCTTATCAGAAAGGAAATAAAAACAAACTCTCACAGTCTTTTATTCGTGCAATGAAATTTCCCAGCCACAGGTGCCCTGCAGTCTCCATCGGATATAAATCAGAGGTAACACAAACCGTCTGGATATATCAGCTTAACTAAAAACAGTCCCATCAAACTGTTTCCAGCTTCAACGTTCGAAGATTTTTAAAAATGTTATCAGATGTAAATAACCTCTGCTATGGAAATTCCCCTTCTTTCTTTGTCTGTTTTGGAGAAGGAATTTTTCTCAAGGGGCCAGTTACTGAAGAACTGCAGAACATAGCTGTGGATCTGCTCGACTCCAACTGTTTCACACCCACTGAGGCTTGTGACCCTTTGCTGCCATGGGAACAAGATACCCCATAATACCACAAGGCCACCCAACCGCTGTGCGACAGAGATTAAATTCTGGAGGTCTTCGAAGGGAAGAAAGATTTTATGAGGTAGAACAAGAAAAATCAGCTAATATTTTTACTCTCCTATAGCATCTCAACACTGTGAAGGAGATTTGTCCCTTTTTGCAGTTCAACTGCCACCATAGTGCTTAAAAAATCTAAAGCGATTAGGATCCAGCATGAAGCATACAGTAACTTTCTGAACGCCACCATGCCAATCCGAAATGGTTGGCATTATTCACGTTTTATAAACCAAAAGCAAACTATGCATTAGCAATGAATTATGCAGTAAATTACAGAATAAATATTAATAACCTATTTAATCCAATCTCTTACCACTGTGACTGATATTTTTTTGTAGTAGTAGTAGTATTTGTATTTGTAAAGCTTGCTGTTGCATTCAATTACTGTACATGTTGTCTCGATTTCCTTTGAACATTATTTGGCTGTGTAATTGGTCTCATTCATTTCATGCATGAAGACATCTGCATCAGAGCCTTACAAAGGGAAGGGATTGAAATAAAAAGTTAGGATACACACACTGCTACCATATTTAAAAGGTTTTCATTGTGATCTTCAAAACAGTCTAATGGTTCTACTCTTTATTGCAAACAGTCAAAAGGAATTCACACTGGACTCCATGCGTTGGCACCATGCACACATACAGTTACACCTAGGGCCGATTTATCATAGGCAACTCACCTACAGGGAGAAAACTGGGGGACACAGATGAAACTCATGTACAAGTGGGAGAAAATGCAAAACTGAACAGTGGCGCTTCACATCAGCTTTTTATTATCGCCACGGTTTCAGAACATACGAGACAAACTGGTTTTAAACTTCTTGCAGAATGAATATAAACTCTGAACATTGATCTGTTCATTCATCTCTGAAGGATCAGTCTTTCATCTCCTTTCCTTTAAGCCATTGTCTGTCATGCTATTATTCCTGCTTCTTCCGCACATTCATATAGAAATTGTCTATACATATAAACTATAAACTGACGTGTTGATTGGCTCTGCTGAGTGACATGTACAGCTACCTCAAGGGAAAAAAAACAACAGATTACTGGTACAGTATAATAATTATTCTAATATATCACTAAAGCTTCAGGATCCAGATGAACTGTCACTCCGTCTCAGCCCTTTTTTTTTAAGGATGTGTCTCGTGTTTCCATTTTAACTGGCACATTCAGTGGCTACAATCATGTGCTTTAAAGCTTTTACCTAGTACAATTAATGAATATTACAATTTGCAAGAGTTAAAATGCAATATTTCTTTTTAATTATTACGAAACTATTGTTATATACCCATTATTTTCCTTATGAGTTGAAGGAAACCTTCAGCGTGCTGTAAATCAGTAGGGGTTTTTAAAAAGCCCTGAGCAGTTCTTTACAGATGGTTTGGTTTATACGGTCTGTGGTTGAGGGGGTTTGGCTTTAGCTTTATTAAACTACGGTCAATCGGTCAACAAAGTGCAAACCATAACCACAATTTCAGACAAATCTGAAGCAGTTTTTCCGAACAATTTAAAAACATGAATATGTTCTATAATACATGATTCAATAAGGGGAGGTTTTGGTATGAGGCGTGTAAATTGTAAAGGCTCAGTGAAGTGGTGCTTTAAAGAACAAACAGATGACAGACACAATCTGGCATTTATAGTTCCTGTGTCATTATTATACACATGTTTAACAAGGTAGAGCAGTATCTTCCACTGTATAGCATCCTGCATGTCTGGACCTGTGCATGAACCCTAAAGAAAAACAGGATTTTCCTAAAATGCAGGAAGAAAGGCTTACAGTCCGGTGTTGTCAGTCACTGTATACTGAGAATATTTACAACCCGCATTTATGACCAGCTTAATTCCATTTTTCTGGAACCTTTAGTCAAATTATTTTGACTACTTTGACAATATTGATCTTGGTGGATCAGCATTAATTAGTAATGATGCGAGAGCACTTATTCATGAGCATCAACACTTATTGCATTAAAACACCCTATCAATGTAAAGCTATGCAGACATTAAAAAGAAAGGCCAGTGTCAGGATAGGCTGAATCAGAAAACTTTTGCTTTCTTCGAGATCATCGTTTATAGACAGCACTTTTATTTCCTATGCAAATTTAAATCCACTCCACAGCATGAGAGAAAGGCTGAAAAAAAAAAAAAAACAGCCAGTTGACGGATTTCCTCTGGCGCATTCATTATACACACGTCTTTTATTTACTCACCTGCTTCACACTCTCCCTGACCCCAAAGTCAGGAAGAATTACTTAGTAATACAGACAGTGTACACTGTAGCCAAGTACTGAAAAGGTTCAGCGGTTCATTTCAGCATGTCTAAACCTGGAGTCAAGTTGTGTTTGGTTACAATGGAGGTTACAACTACAGCACATACATTATAGGTGTCCAAAAGTCTGAGAACACAATGAAAATCAGGAATGTTTTTTTCCCTCCTCATTTAAAATGAGAAAAAAACTCTTCGTCCGAGGCATGTGAAGCGACATCTTTTTTCGATGTGATGCTCAGCGTCAGGGGTGCTATATGCTATCCGCCCCTTCCAGTTATGAGAGCCCACACACTCGGATGATTGGCTAGTGTCATTATGGTCGACGCGGGAGTGCAAGCATGCCATCCCCCCACCCCCCAGATTACACAGCCAATCTAGTCTCTAGGCTCTCGGCTACAGATGGCTGTAGCATCACCCTGGAACCACACTTGTGATCTTTGGATGAGAAGGTGAAAGCATTTCTATTGCACCACTCTGGAACCAGCTCGGTCCCTGCAAAACGGTGATACTGAGCATGTTAAGTGCCGTGTACGGAAGCTCGGATTTTTCTTCTACTGAAGTGTGCGTTCAAGCAAAAGTTAGATGGAAAATAGATTATTTGCCATAAAGTTTCCAGCTTGGGGGCGTACTGTCATTAAAGCAATAAAACGACAAACCTGATAACTCATCTAAATATTTCAAAGAGCTCACCATGAAAGATCAGGCTTATATATCTTAACACAATGTATATTTCTGATAAAAATCGAATAAAATATTTTTCTTTTCCACGTTCAATAACGTTTTTGTTTCACTTGTAAACAGATTACATCATCACAGGATTTCATGAGCAGGTATAAACAATTACTGTATAATAACCACGGTAGCATACAGGATTGGTCAAGAGTGTTTGTGGGAATGGGTGGGACTGTCCAGACTTCCTTTGGGAGCATATATGCCTGGTCAGGCTTTCCTGCTGCAGCCATTTCTTCATTTCTGAGTGAGAATGTTGACATTTGTTGTGTGCATTAATAGAAGGAACGTCCGCTGGTTCCAGTAAGAGTACTCTTTCATTGAATTCACTGCCAAGGAATGTTTAAACCAGGTTCCTTAAAAGCCTGGTCTGGAATGTCTAGAAATGCTAGTCATAAAGCTTGGCACACTCAAGTAAAGTTAATTTAATGGGATTAAACTGAAACTGAACAGAACTCCAAAATCTAATACATTTTTCAGATAAGTAATGTACAAATCCTCATCCTTCTCCTAATCCTTGTAAAGTACAACATTTTAGACATCACTCTACAGAATCAGAAATGAAACTTGACCATTGACAAATTTTTTAGTTCACATAAACCTTTCATACGCAACCACAACTATGTTTGGGCATGAAATAATTCCCCCACAGCCATTTCCTAATTTGAGCATTGGCTGAGCAGTAACAGTCCCCACAGGCGTCCTCTCCTCTGTAGCAGGCTGTGTCGTAGTTATTTCAGACGGAGCCGAGCCGAGGCTCTGTGCAGTGGCTGCTTTGCTCCCGTGGAGCTGAAAACAAGGGTTGAGAATCCGAACGGACAGAAATAAAGCTTCCTGTGCAACCTTTGGTGCTTTAGATATCCTGCTTGACTGAGACAAATCCCTGCTGGAGCTGGACGGTCCGGCACTGAGCCGGCCTGCTGTCTGCCAATCGCTTTTTTGTTTTGTTGTTTTTTTCGCTGTCTCTTTTTTTTTTCTATGTGCCCTTGCAGGTCATTGAACACCGTCGGACGGTGATTGTCTTCCACTCAGCAGGCCTTGCTTTAGTTCACAGGAGGAGTGAGAGAGGGTTGGAGGGAAAGTGAGAAAAAGAGCTGGCCAGGAAAGTCATTTAGGGGGAAAGTTGAATTGAGGTAGAGCTCCGATTCTGGACGGACAACAATCACCAGGGGTCAGAAAAAGTCCAGGCAAAGAGAATAAAAAGACGAGGACTTTAAGAATAGAGGACCATTACCTCGGAGTGATACGGTCTAACAGAATAAGCTGTTCCCTGTACACCTGTGAGGATATCAAATGTGCGAGAGTGCCTTCATTATTCTCCTCTTTAGCATGCTGATCGCTGGAATCCAGGCACATAGACGAGATAACAGTAATGCTAATTAATTACCGCCATTAAGTCTGACTTCAGCTTTATACTGTATCAAATGCCAGAAGACTCAACCAATGGCCTTTAATAGTTAAGGCAAGCAAGCTGAATGATGATAAAACAATTACTCCACTAGCAATCATGCTCATTTGCATATCTTTAAAGAAATATGGTCAATCAGAAATCACCGCATCAGCTATTTGCTTTTCTTGAGTGCTTGCTTTAGATGTGTTCCGAGCTGGGAGAAAGCACGACTGTGCTGACAATCCATCATCCCCCAATCTGCTGCATCTTACTGTACTGTATGTGTGTGCATATGCCTAAAACTACGTAACGTCAAGGGCTACCAGAATCATCTCAAATTGGGCTACGTTTGAAACAAGGTGGTTAATAAATAAAATAGCGATTTTTTTAAAATAGCGATTTTGAACACATTTGCGACAACGAACATAAGGGAAAGTCAAAGTGCACACACAAACAGAATAATTTCTGTTGCAAGATATGTAAAAAAAATATTGGAAGTGTGGGATTATGGATAACCAGAAAGTAAACTTCAAATAAAAAAGCTGCCCATAAAACTGTGAAATATGTTTCTGCACAAAGAGGGGAACAGAAGAACAATTTGTTTCTCTTAGTTTTTCCAAAATGTCCGGTCAGGTTTGTGTGTTTTTTTTTATTATTGGGATTTAGCTGAGAACCTGGCAACCCTGTTTACGCAAACGACGTGCAGATGCTTTGTTGGAAATTAAACCCAAGAGAAAAAAAAAGCCAGATACCCATTCTGTTTAGGAATATTAAAAAGATTTCAAGTTTTAAATATCGCCATCCAGACTCGCACTCCACATAGTAAACTGCATGCCTACGGGTTGAGCTGTATTGATTTCGTATACAATAACTTCTCTGAAATAACTGGAATTTACTGGCCTACTGAATCCCATCACTGTGCCCGCATCTACAAGAGCGTGATTGATTTTCGCCTAAAAAAGACGATCAGAAAAAGATGATCAGACCGAAAGCTTACAATTACAAACACGGTCTTATGTTACACATTAAAAAAAGAAGAAGGAGAAAAAAAAGAACCCTACCACACCCATAACAAACTGTTTCTGGAAGTGATTTGCATTATGTTTCTGTTTCTGGAAGTGATTTGCATTGTGTGTTGAACTTATTTGTGATGGAATATCTGCAGAAATACAAATAAACCGAATGTGAAATTAAATAAATGTATACATTAATTCGGGTTATCCATCTGAGCTGCTTCGGCTAACTTCACTGACTAATGTAAACCATAAACCATTGTGTAATAGCAGAGGTTAATCTATCATAAGCAATTCCTCTAAAAACCCATTTCCGTAAGCATCCATCTGTCTCGGAGAAAACAAAGCTAGCCATTTTAACAGAAATGGAGAGAATAACTCACCAGGGCCATTTTTTGTGTGTGATGAGACACAGAGGAGTCACTAGTTATTGGCTAAAAGGACAGCAGCTGAATAGAAGAAGAACCATAGGGAGTTTCTGTCATTGCCATGAACTCTGGTCTGTCATTAAGACCGGACAAAAGGAATGAAAAGAACACAATGGATAAGGTTTAAATATCAAGGTCGTTTTCTTTTTCACTCCATCCTCTATGCTTTCAACTTCTCTTTCTTTGCTAAATTAACCAGCAGCTTTAACTCTTCCAGCATCTTGTGTGCATGTGCCTCTGTAGAAGACACTTTTTTTTCTTCCAGAAATGAGATAAGGCACGGCTATAATTATAGTTTTATATCAATATCGAACGCCTACAGTATAAGTGGATGCTTGTTTTGTGCTGATGTCTCCCTGTCCCATAAAACTAGATATTCCTAATTACATAACTCAGGTCAACTAGGCATGAGTGCGCTCCATTAATTCAGCTGGATTCTCTTCTTTTTTTCTTATAAATAAAAGCTTAATCAGCTAGTTGGAAATTAATTCTTACCAGCTTTGTGGAATGGAATGGTAATAGAATAATACTGTAGAAATCGTTAAAGTCCTTTTAAAGTGGTTTACACTACCTGTACACTGACTACACACTGCCTTTGCTTAGTCAGTTAGAAGAAAAAGGACATTTATATTCAGAGAAGCATGTGTTCCTGCAGCCTGATTAAACTGGCAGTTTTAATGACAGCTACAGCCATTATAGAGTCGCACTTTAAAATTCCCATATGCCACAATGTTATGATTGCGATTTTCTGTAAAAAAAAAAAAAAGAAAGAAAAGAAAAAAGAGAGAGATCTTCCATGTTAATGCAATAATAATTCCATGTGTGTCCAAATATATAAAATGCCCAGGAAAAGATACCTGCTAGAATCTTACTTGTTCTCTTGTACTGTTAATTTATAGCTATAGTTGTATCATAGAAAGAAAAAAAACTATTTATTACAGAGGCATATTACTGAGGAAAAGGTGGGAAATTGGATAACCTGATATTTTTAAAAAGCAATTAACATTTTCTGCTGCAAGCTTTTATGTAGGTAAGGAATAATACATGATCAGGCATATTTTATTTAAAAAAAACAAAAAAAAAAACACCAGGGAGTTGCAAAATCTTAGTTAGTTACTGTTAACACCATACTGCTGATAATTTTCTAATGACAGCACATCCTGGAGTGTTTCATTCCTTCATACTCTTACATTTAGTATTTATTAAAGTGTGACACAATGGATACTTTGTAATAAATAAAAATGACTTTTAATATTGTGTAACTTCCATGAAATAAGTTAAATCATGTTTAACATTATAAATAGTATTTCTTCACATATATATATATACCCTGTCATGTTAGAAAACCACGTTTCCCCATCCATAAGTCCTTCTTGTGTCTAAAAATAGAACAACAGCTTTACCTCTGTTAGCTCTGTCATGCTGGAAAAGTCCAAAAAAGCTTTAAGAATTCTCCCTCTGTGCAATCAGGATCGAGATTTCGACAAGTTATACAAGTGATCTCTTTAACATGTTAAACTGGCATGACGTATTACAGTTCATCTGACAAAACTCTCATTTCGCGTTCTATAATCCGAGGCTTTCTCTTACACGACCAGGCATCAGAGCAGTGGCCAGTACTACCAGTATGTGCATGCTTAGCAGAGCTGTGAGACAACGGGTGCAAGCCGATGTAAGAGGTAAACTTCAAAGACATTGGATTAATGCAGAAGCCCTGCATAAAAAAAATATATAAAAAAAAACACCGGATCATTAAAATGCATAAAAGTTTAAAAATCCAGTGCTGGAGTGATGAGGAAAAATCTGTCGATGGTGATCTGCCTTTATTTAACATGACTGTAAAGTGACTGGCTGGCAAACCACAGTACGGGTCCATATGTGTGGGATTGTTTATGTGTGTGTGTATGTGAGCTGAGTTAATTAGAGGGAAAAGCTTGCCATATTTCTAAACACAGTGCAGAGCATACGAGCTAAAAAGTTACAAAAAGTACAGAACGACTTAGACAAGGCTGGCCAGTTTTGCTGTCTTTTCAGCAGTGCGTCTCCGTTTCACCCACGCAGCGGCGTGACAATGTGCGTTTGTCCGAGACACGGAATTGTTACTTGGGCAAATCAAGTTCTTTTCGTGTCACAACCAAAGTACTTATTCTCAAAGGCCGGTTCAACAAGCTATCCTTTCATAAATGACAGTGAAGCACGTTTACACATTTTGATGCACAACCATGGAACCAGAACAGAGGAAAAGACTCAGCATTCCTCAAAGAATCCCCACAAAGCCTCTGTTTCTGATCTCCGACTTTGTGCCAAAACTCTTGCCAGACAAGCCATTGGGGGAGAAATAAAAAGGCTTTTATGTCACACTGTTGGAAAGAAGTTGGGAAGAAGAGTTTGGAATCACAGTCCACAACTATCCAGTCTTTAAAGAATGTTTTTTTTCTGTATTGCATTTAATATTATTTGGAGGAGGAAACCTGAATAAGAGGACGGTAGTACTGTATAATCCTCTCATAACCACTAGGACGAGCGCAAGATGAAAGGCAATGCCGGCTGGAATTGAATAGGCTTTTCATTACAATCTGAACAATGACTTCCGAGGAATATGATCTGTTCTCACTAAGTGGACACCAAAACATACTTATGTGTGCGTTATAGGATTACTGCAACGTTAGAGACCGTCATATCATCGCTATCAGGACATGTTAGTAGACAAATTAGTTAGTAGAGGAGTGTCACGGAGGCTAGACTTGCAAGGCAAAGACAACCTTGATATCGGGACTGATTACAGAATCAATGCTCATTTGCATAGTGAAGGACTTCAGAATATTCAGGAAGCGAGCTATGATACGAGCTACCTTGTGTCCTTGACTATGTACAAAAAAAAAAAAAAAAACGAGCCATCTGGAGGACCCTAAGGATGGGTTTGGAAAACACTGTTTTAAATGCAGTCTTTCTTCTGCTGCCTGCAAGTCAAATCACACTTGCAATCGAAACCATTAACAAGCTGTCTCTTTCCCTGCAACTGCACCCATCTCGCGCAACTATGTATAACTAATAGGCTTGTCTTTTTGAAAGAAAAAGGGCAGAGCTAAGCATGTTCTGGCTCTGTTCTGGCTCAGAGCACAGGTAATTTCCAGGCTGGAAAAAATGTAAACAGAAGTCTAAAATGAATATTGTGTTGGAGCCACAGATGCTCCAACACAATATTGCTAATATTATCTTATTTTTCTAATGTATGTTTAAAATGGAACTATTGGGATAAATACTACTGTATTTTAAAGCTTATAGACTGTATTTAAAGCCAGAAATACTACAAAATAAATACAACAGGAAAATAAACAGTATTGGAAATAATAAGTAAATTTTTAACTAAAGTTTTTTTTTTGGTTGTTATTATGAGGAGATTTCAAAAAGCCAGTGATTATCAGTGACCATATATTGATATCATATCACTATATCAAATTGTGATCACTCTTATCAATAATCATATATTGACCATAATCACATAAAAAAATTATACCTTTTTTTTTTTTTTATCTCTGTAATGTCTCGCAGATATGGCAACTCAAACTTGAAAAAAAAAATTACCTCATCAGTATGAATCAAATAAAAGCATGCAAGGATGTGATGGTCAGGTGTCAAGGTACATGGGCTGCATAGCGCACTTGCAACCTGTTGGTAATGATTATGGCCAAATTCTGGAAAACAAGTTATGAAAAAAAAAATTCTGACCAGAATTAAGTGTTTCTGCATCTTTCTGAAATCTCTACTCTACCAAAATGACATGATAATATTTTTATTTCGGTTACGAAATAAAACTTGCTTTATCCTTCTGCCTGCAAAGATCAAATGCATCAGAATTCATTGACTTGAAATGTCTAAAGCAAAGCTTTTGCACGGCTAATGAACTTTATATTCTTAAAAATCTTCCTTTAGGTTGGGAATGTCGAGGTGAGCCTCGACATTCCTAGCATTTCTTTCAGTGGAAGGCAAATGATATCTTTACATACAGTTTTCTTCCGTTTCGAATTTCCGGAAAACCAGACTATAATTTTACTTCTGGTGGGTATACATTTCAAAGAGGGACATATTTTAGTTCAGGCAAGCCTGTAGTTGTATGAACTATATATAGTAGAGCTTTAAATGTCATAATGTGCTCATGTGCAGAGTTTTTCCCGAGACATAACTCACATATAACCATGAAGTTTTTTTTTTAAATCTTTATATTTAGTCAGATTTAACATTGTATCTGCAAACTATGAACTTTTTCAGACTTGTCAAACTTTCTTCCTGAGCCCTATAATGCTGTGATTTCATTAATGACTACATATGAACTGGGCAGGGTGGCACGGTTAGCCTTGCACATCCAGGTTCGATTCCCTTTGATCCCCCCCCCCTCTATTCAGTTGTATTGAGTGAGTGAGTGATGAAGTGTGGACTGTACAGATGTCCAGTTGTTTTTATGTTTCACACTCACAGTGTTTGAAAGATTACAGAGATCCAGCACAGTATTAGTAATGGTCTAGGGTTAACCCATTGCCACAGAGCACCCACAGACCCACAGGGTGATCAGCTCGCAGTTACTTACCGCCGACGAACTGCACGCCCCCCGCCACGCGGCCCACGGTGCGGGAGATCAGCTCGGAC
The DNA here is from genome assembly GCA_013621035.1 of Clarias magur. Taxonomy (NCBI): domain Eukaryota; kingdom Metazoa; phylum Chordata; class Actinopteri; order Siluriformes; family Clariidae; genus Clarias; species Clarias magur. The sequence continues at coordinate 649,962 of QNUK01000299.1, read as the reverse complement.
ACGCAGCAGCCCATCATCGCCGTGAGCGCCACGAGCAGCAGCAGTCCGCAGCCGGTGCCCGTGATCACCGTGCAGACGCGCCACTCCACGCTCGGGATGCCCTGAAACGAGGCGTAGCGGCCGCACTGCTCCAGCATCACCGTGGCCTGCCGGGCCTCGTCGCGCACCGGGTACGAGCAGCGGCGGAACGTGCCGAAAGACACCGGCTTGTCCATCTGAGACCCGAGCAGCCAGTACGGCATGAAGAAGCCCACGCAGCACGCCGCGGCGCTCAGCAGAGACACGAGTGACCACACCACACCCGCACATGTCAGACTGGAGGCCATGCTCTTCGAGATGATACACACTTCCCAAAGGTTCGTTCTGCACAAGAAAACTTCTAGCCTCTGTTTCTCTCTGTTTATCCACACGCGTTTCTCACCATGGTTCTCTGCGCACTCCGTTCCGTTCCCCTATCACACACACACACACACACACACACACACACACAAAGTTTTATGACTTGTATGAGCACACATATTTTCACAGTGTATACAAGTTTAGAATTCCTTCATAGCGCGCCCGCGTGTGTGTGTGTGTGTGTGTGGTGTTGAAATATACAACATCTGGAAAGAAAAAAAGAAACTTTGCATATGTATTTCGTTTGTGCATTTTTTATTATTGTTTTGCATTGCTTAAAAAAGCACTATAAACAAAAAGACAGCGTATATGAACCTATAGGACGCACAGTCTGTATATCGCATACCGATCTGTGCGTCTAGTCCTACAAGTCGTGCCCAAATATAGTATATATGTATCAATAACAATCTGCGCAATAAAATGATTTTAGTGATGATCCAATACCTAGATGATCAAATCCCCCGCTCGGTGTGGCTCAAGTCCAGATCAGCGAGACATATCCCAGAGTCAGAAAGAAAAACTTCGTTCGTTCCAGGACGCGCGTGGGAAAAAGAAAAAAGTTCCCTGAACGCGCTGCTGGTGATCCGGTGTTTTCTACTCGCACACACACACACACACACACACACACACACACACACACAGAAAGCAAACAGGACAGAAGCTGCAGTGCCGGAGTTCAGTCGCGTCAACACCGAGACCTCTGCGTCCCGCGCTCCGCTCGCGCTCTCCGCGGAAAGTGAAGGACGAGCGCGTGAGTGCAGACGGCGAATAAATACGGGCGCGCGCGCGCGTGTGAGTGAGCTGGTGTGCGTGCGCGTGTGCGCGCTTCTCCGCCCAGGAGGATGGGCCAGTTCCTTTGCAAAACACACAGACACCCACACATGCACACGCGCGCACCCACATGAGGGCCTTGCATTGTCATGATTTTAATGCAGTTAGTTAATATTATGCTATCCTTAAATTTTAGTGAAGTCTTTTTGCTCATTAAAAATATAAATATTTGTTTGTTTGTTTGCTTCCTTGTTTATCTATCCATTATATGTACGGCTTTTCCCTTGTAGGGTCACAGGGACTCTGAGGCCTATCCCAGGGTACAAACTGAAGGTACACACACACACACACAGAGACACAACGGAGAAGATGTAATCTTTCTGCATTTCATTTGGAAACTCACTAAGCATGGGAAGAACATGCAGACTCCAAACACGGACACACACATGAGGCAAGATTCAAATGCCTGACCCTGTAAGGCAACAGTGTTAACAAATAAGTCACCATGCTGACATTGTTTGTTTGTTTGTTTGCAGAAGTTCTAGGAACCAAACAACTCTTTCTAAAACTTACCCCAGAATGTCAAAGATTTTCTTAATTTCCCCCCTAGGTTCCTGCCAAAATATAAATCCATCCCTCACCTACTCCCAACACGGAGTGGATTATTATTCTACTGTGCATATCCTACATATCATTGCATTATATTTCAACTAATTTGTTTGTAAATTAACACTAATCTTACCCCCACCCTGAGAAAACAAAAATAAATCTTTGTGTGTTCAATTTCCATTAAATTAAATAGCTTGTAGCACTGTCGCCTTGCACCTCCAGGGTCCGGGTTCGATTCCCGGCCAGGCTCGATTCCCGTCTCTGTGTGCATGGAGTTTGCATGTTCTCCCCGTGCTTGGTCGGCTTCCTCAGAGTACTCCGGTTTCTTCCCACAGTCCAAAGACATGCAGATTTGGCTAATTGGAATTCCCAAATTGCCCATAGTGTGTGAATGAATGTGACTGTTTGTGTGTGTGTGTGTGTGTGCCCTGCGATGGATTGGCACCCTGTCCAGGGTGTAACCCGCCTTGTGCCCTAAGTCACCTGGGATAGGCTCCAGGCCTTCTGCAACCCAGAATACAGGATAAAGCGGTATAGACGATGAGTGAGTGAGTGAGTAAATTAAAGCTTATTGTTGTTTTTTTTCTTGGGGGAAAGAGCATTCCGCAAAGTTTAATCATGATGTATTTCTGTCACCACTAGGACATTTTGTCTCCACAAAGAGATAAATAAACCCACACACACACACATGGTCTAGACACACATTTTTTACATCTAACTCTTTTGAGAGCAGAGGCTTTTCACTGAATGATGGCTTTTTACTCAGACTAGTGGGCATGATGCCCAGGATAAACCAAAACTAGCAATGATTCCTAATCCATGTGTCATCAGTCCACTAGACTCTCCTAGGCCATCCCCAGGACAATTTCCCTGGTTAAGCGAGACCACAAATTTAATTTATAAACAATATTATGATTTAGTGTTCACATATAATGACCAATATATACATATATATGATACATCAGTTACCTTATTATATATTTTAGTTATATTTATTATTATTTAATTATATACGACTTAAAATATATAATCATATTTCCACCACGAGTGAAAAGTTTGGACACACTTTCTAATTCCATGGTGTTTCCTTATGTTATTTCTTTCTACATAGTAAAACAATCCTGAAGGCGACCAAAATATGCAATAATCTCCTTATAAATTTATGCTGTGTAAAGCCTTAGTAACAGCTCTATTACAATCTGAGGTCCTTTTTAAGGCTGGTAACTTTTGTAAGGTTTGGTTTTGCTTTCATGCAATGTTCTTCATCAGCGCCAGTATTATTATGGTCCTACATGGGTTTTGCAAATGCACTTCACAATACTGAACTGTTCCAGAACAGCTGACCCCTCATGTCGTAAAATAACTACTGAAAGACATTGGTGTCATACGTGTGAATTCATGGTTTAGAAAAAAATGAAATCAGTATCATTCTAGAATGTAGAAAATAAATCTAAACTTTTTTTTGGCCGGTATTGTCCATACATGTATGGGAAGCAGGGCAGCTCGATGGAGTACTGGTTAACACTGTGGTATTACACCTCCAGGGTCAATGGTTTGGGTCTGTGTGTGTGAAGTTTGCATGTTCTCCCTGTGCTTGCTGGGATTCCTCCGGGTACTCCCGTTTCCTCCACAGACCAAAGAAATGCAGATTAGGTTAATTGCCATTCCCCAATTACATGCATTGAGTATGTGCCCTGTGTTGGATTGCCCTGTACAATATAAGCAGTAAAGAAGATGAATGAATAAATATATGTGATGCAGTGATAAATGTGCAAATGCATTATAGATGGGTCTACTTAAAAAAAGAGAATGGAGTACAGCAGCTCCATTCAAATTTCCACACTTTAAACGATCAAGTCTATGAGAATGGATCTCTCTGAGGATCATGCTTCCTGTTTAGCAGTGCAATGTGTGTGCATGTGTGTATCTTCTTTTCTCTAGTTTTTTTTTTCAAATTCACAAACTGCTACTTCTTTTTTAATGTAAAATGCCAAAATAGTTCTTTTTGATTACTGAAGTTAAGGTTAAAATTAGATTTGGGTGAAAGCATAGCATTAATTAGCATGATTAATAATTATGTTAATCTAAACTCAAGGATGGTTAGGAAGATTAGGTCAATTTTTTGTATGTACTTCAATTATCAGTTACACAAACTATGTGCATTACATTTTTATGATATCCTTTATATTTAATATCATTTCTGGGCCCTTCCTTTCCCTTAATTACTATGACTATGACTTTGGCTTGGCTCATCTGTCATGTAGAATTAAAAGAAGTTTGCTTACAAAATTGGTTTTTTAATCAAAAAATGCGTCAGAAGAGTACTACGGACTGTGAAAATGTAATCTAGTGTTGGCTGTATCTTACGGCGCTTACAGAACCACATAATTGTAGATCAGTACTAAACACGCCAGAGAGTTTGAGCAGAACTAAAGAAATACACCACTGTTGTTGTTGAGTGTGGGAGATAAAGCAGGAGGTGCATGCCAGGGCACTGGAGTCTACAGAAGTCAAGCAGTATTGTGAATTATTCAGAAACCCACTGAACATGAGGCCATAACCATGTTTCCAGCCTTAAAAATATTTGACTAAAAGATTGAGATGCAGCCATAAGCCAGCTTTAATTCTAGTCCAAATGCATTAACAAACACCAATCTTTTTTTTCTTCAGTAATCATTTCTCAGTTTATTCAGAGCCTATTCCAGGAACACTGGGCCCTCTTAACGAAATGCCAGTCCATCTCAGGTCATCACACATACACACACAGACTTCACAGGACTCTGCAGCCATGAAGAGGCTTTTATACTAGTGCAGCATTTTACTTACTCATCATCTATAGCGCTTTTTCTTGTATGCAGGGACGCGGGGGGCCTGGAGCCTTTCTGAGGAGACTTAGGGCAAGAGGCAGGGTACATCCTGGATGGGGTGCCAATCCATCGCAGAGCACACACACATACAGACATATACACACACTCTGATTTGAGAACGACAGTTAGCACACCCTGCATGTTTTTGGACTGTGGGAGGAAACCGGAGCACCCGGATGAAACCCACCAGGCATGGGGAGAACATGCAAACTCCACACACACAGAGGCGGGAATCGAACCCGGACCCAGGAGGTGCAGGGTGACAGTGCTAACCAACTAAGCCACCATGCCGCCTCAGCACTTTACATACTATGAAAATGTAAAATCATTCAACAACAGTTATTTAAATTGAGTTTTAACCAATTCTACAATTATGTTGTCATCTCTTTTCATGTTATAGGCTTAATATAATATTTCACATAATTAGAAAAGGTTTATTTGTTTTTTTGTACTAGCTTGATAATTAGGAATATTATTTATATTATTAATTATATTTTAGTTTATAATTTGCATGGGAAATTTTATTTTTATTATTATAAGTACAGTAGCTGAGGCCGGAACTCATTGTTGTGAGTCGCGTGTAGCGGACGGACGGATATCCGCGCTGCTCAAAACAGCTTCCTGGTGGTTGACGTGGTTTGTTAATGATGGCAGATACAAAAGTGGATATTTCATCTGACAGTTCGAGTCTGATCTCAAACAGCGGTAATGTGTCCTCTCAGACTAATAATCCGCTGTCGAGGAAGCTTAATAAGATTTTGGAAACCAGGCTGGATAATGACAAGGTAAGAAACAGATTAATTCAAAGCTAGAAGGCTAACTGGCTAACTGGCTAACTAGCAGGTGTTAAATGAATGCACGTCGAGTTAAAGATTTAATGTTTGTGACACTCACAGATTCATTACACGACGTAAATTGTGACATTTACTAACAAGCTACAGCTATATGTAAATAATCAGTCAGCTAGTTAACTTACTCATTAGCTAAACAAACAACCAGGTAAGAATAAATAGTACTACAGACTGGAACTACAGTATATATTGCTATTATTAGGAAAATACAACCTCAGACGAACAACATATAACTTTTTATTGATTTATTTTTTAACCGTGGCATTATTTATTTAACAAAAATGAAGAAAAAAAATTTTTTTTGAGTACATACTGTAAGTACTCCCCATAAATACAATAACTTGAAGTTATCATTCCCTGTATGACCATCAACCCCAAAACTGCTTCAGTTCACTGAGGTTTTTGGGCATTCGCTTATGCACAGCTCTCTTAAAGTACACATCATTTCAGTTGGTTTTAGGTCTGGACTGTGGCTAAGCCATTCCAAAACCTTAATTAATTAAAAAGAATTTTAATGTTCAGCCATTCTGATGTTGGTTGACTGGTGTACCTATTTTGTCATACCCAATTACAACCAAGCTTTAGCTGTCCGACAGATGGACACGCAGTTGCCTCTAGAATACCCTGGTATACAGAGGATTTAATTTTTTGACTCGGTGGCTGCAATATAATTCTAAATTGTCATCCCTCCACCGCCATGCTTGACTTGGGGTATGAGGTGTTTCTGCTGAATTGCTGAGCATTAAGGGCAAACAAATCCACTTTGGTCTCATTTGTCTACAGGGCATTGTTCCAGGTGCATTGTGATTTGTTCAGGTGCAATTCTGTGAACCTTCGCCATGTTTCCATGTTTATTTTTAGACTGAAGAAGCTTTCTCTTTAGAACCCTTCCAAACCAACTGTACTTCAAAACATCTTCTGATTGTGCTGTCATGGATTTTAACATTTAACATGCTCAGTGGGGTCAGTACGGTCTAAGATGTAGCTCTTGAGTTTTGTTTATATTTCTCGGAGTATTGTATGGTTTGACCTTGGGGTGAATGTGCTGGGACGTCTTCTCCTTGAAAGATTGGCAAATGTTTAGAATCCCTTCCACTTGAAAAATTTTTCTCGACGTAAAACTCCAATATTTTTGGAAATGTTTTTTTTTATTAGACTTTTTTAGATTGATTTGCAGCAGGAATTGCTTATGTCTTCCCCTCTTGACATTGAGTTAACACACACCTGAATGCTACAGACCAGCAAATGTTTTTGTTCACATGCTACTTGAGTTTACAATACAGTAGATAGGAGTCAATAGACGTCAGTTATTACTAATATAATATTTCAGCTACTACTACTAATATAAATAATAAATGATTATGCATTTGCACATTTATTGGTTTATTTGTACATGTCATTGTACTGTATATGTAGTTTTTTTTTTACTGCAATGGTATTTTTTTCAGTCATTTAGTGTTTAGTCATTCATGATTTATTTTCCCCAAATTCTTCTTCTTATTGATCTTATTCTTTACAGTGTTGCACATTGTTAAAAATGCTAATCTAATATTTTAGCTTAGTTTTACACAAAAAGTTAAATAAAAGCATTATGCCTGATCTAAATATTTATAGCCTTTTCCCCTTTTAATATATTTCAATTTTCAGTGACAAATTCTTCTTCTTTTTCTTCTTCTTCGTCTTCTTTTTTCCTATTGCATTTATGTGCACTGCCAGCTGTTTTTTGCTAAATATTATTTAAAGATTGACTTGACCTTCTCTTCACTATTAGGAGATGCTGGAGGCTTTAAAGTCTCTATCCATTTTCTTCACTGAAAACAGTCTTCGTACACGGAGAAACCTGCGAGGCGACATTGAGCGGCGCAGTTTATCCATCAATGAGGAATTTGTGCGGATATTTAAAGATGTCAAGGAGGTATGCTTACTCTCTAGTCTGTGATACACTAGTTTAATCCTGAGAAAATGTTTTTTTTTTTTTTTTTTTTTGAAAGGTGGCTGCTATAAATCTTTCTCTTAATTACATAGGAGCTGGAGAGTATACATGAAGATGTCCAAGCCATGAGCTCTTGTTGTGAGGAAATGACCAGTAGATTAAAGGTATACTGTTCTTTTCATCTGTAGCTGTTCTTGGCTAAAATATTTTCTTTTGGTGTAGTTTCTAAATTAAAAGTGTTTTTTTTTTTTTTTGCTAATAGGCAGCCAAGGAACAAACCCAGGACCTGATTTTGAAAACCAACAAACTGCAAGGAGAAAAGTAAGTCGAATTTAAACCGTGAAATCTTACATTTTAGACATAAATGTCCTTAAATGTCCTTTATGTCCTTAAAGGTCTTGTATGACCTTTAAGGACATAAAGCATACAAGAATTGTCTTGAAGCCAATTACAGTTCATGCTTGCTGTCCTAGAAAATGTTTTTGATTTGTACACGATTTTACTTACAAAATTCAGTCCTGAAATAGCATAACAGTGAGAATTTATTTCTGGCTGGCTCAATCAGTATTCTGTCTTCTTATAAAATAAAACAGAAAGAACGTTTTCAAATTTGAGTAACTGCATGTGTTAAAGAAACGAGTGCTCTTGAACCTGGCTTTGCCTTTACTTCTGGTTAAAAGAAGATCCTTTTCTCTGGAAGGTTGAGCGCAAACAAAGGATTACAGCTCGATATCTCTCAGTCAGCAATAGCATATGTATGAGGAATATAAATCTGCTGAGGGTCCGCATTTTTATTTTAGCCCCTTAAAGCTGCACTGCTTTAAAGTGCAAACTGATCTAATTCATTACCAGGATGAATAGATTTAACACTGAAGCAGAATATTTTGTGTAACTCTAATAGATCACCGGCGGAATTAAAACAGATGTTTATCAGTTTGTGATGGGAGTAAAAGTAACTCTTAAGACCAGGGTTTGGACTCTGTTAGTTTGTTATTGTATCAGCTTAGTCTGGTTAACATTGTGCATTAGAAATACGTGAGCTTTTCTTAAAGACATACTTTTTCTTAATTAACATAGTTTTGTTATTTCTTGGGATGCAAAGAGAACTGATGCATGTTATTGCAGAGCTTATAAGATGGGTGGTGACCATGGTGGCCATTTTGAAGTTGGCCTTCTTGGATCCAACTTTTGTTTTTTCAATAGGAAGAGGGTCATGTGACACATCAAACTTATTGGGAATTTCGCAAGAAAAATAATGGTGTGCTTGGTTTTAACGGATTGGTTTTTATTCTTTCATGAGTTATTTACAAGTTTCTGACCACTTATAAAATGTGTTCAATGTGCTGCCCATTGTGATGGATTGTCAATGCAACCCTCTTCTCCCACTCTTCACACACTGATAGCAACACCGCAGGAGAAATGCCAGCACAGGCTTCCAGTATCCGTAGTTTCAGGTGCTGCACATCTCGTATCTTCACACCATAGACCAGGGGTGGCCAAGTTCGGTCCTAGAGAGCCGCAATCCTGCAGAGTTCAGCTCCAGCCCTGAAAAAAAAAACTGTCAGTAGCCTTAGTAGTCCTCAAGATCTTGATTAGCTTGTTCAGCTGTGTTTGATTAGGGTTGGTGCTGAACTCTGCCGGATTGCGACTCTCTAGGACCGAACTAATGCCACCCCTGCCATAGACAATTGCCTTCAGATGACCCCGAAGATAAAAGTCTAAGGGGGTCAGATCGGGAGACCTTGGGGGCCATTCAACTGGCCCAGACGACCAATCCACTTTTCGGGAAACTGTTCATCTAGGAATGCTCGGACCTGACACCCGTAATGTGGTGGTGCACCATCTTGCTGGAAAAACTCAGGGAACGTGCCAGCTTCAGTGCATAAAGAGGGAAACACATCATCATGTAGCAATTTCAAATATCCAGTGGCCTTGAGGTTTCCATTGATGAAGAATGGCCCCACTATCTTTGTACCCCATAAACCACACCATACCATCACTTTTTTTGTTCCAACAATCTTGGAGGGATCTATCCAATGTGGGTTAGTGTCTGACCAGTAGCGGTGGTTTTGTTTGTTAAATTCACCATTCACATAAAAGTTTGCCTCATCACTGAACAAAATCTTCTGCGTGAACTGAGGGTCCTGTTCCAATTTTTGTTTTGCCCATTCTGCAAATTGTGTGCGCCGATCTGGGTCATCCTCGTTGAGATGCTGCAGTAGCTGGAGTTTGTAAGGGTGCCATTTGTGAGTAGCTAATATCCGCCGAAGGGATGTTCGACTAATGCCACTCTCCAGTGACATGCGGCGAGTACTACACTGTGGGCTCTTGCTGAATGAAGCTAGGACAGTCACTGATGTTTGTTCATGTTTTCAAGCGTCACATTTTGGCAAATCCAACACTGAACCAGTTTCACGAAACTTAGCAAGCAGTTTGCTAACTGTAGCATGGCAGATGGGTGGTCTCGTAGGATGTCTTTCATTGAAATCTGCTGCAATGACCCGGTTACTGCGTTCACCAGATATCAACACAATTCCGATCCGCTCATCACGTGTTAACCTCTTCGACATGTCAATGGCTGTGAACAAAGAGAAACTTGTAAATAACTCATGAAAGAATAAAGTTGCGTTGAAACCAAGCACATCATTGTTTTTCCTGTGAAATTCCCAATAAGTTTGATGTGTCACATGACCCTCTTCCTATTGAAAAAACAAAAGTTGGATCCAAGATGGCCGACTTCTAAATGGCCACCATGGTCACCACCCATCTTGAAAAGTTTGCCCCCTCACATATACTAATGTGCCACAAACAGGACATTAATATCACCAACCATTCCCATTTTATTAAGGTGTATCCATATAAATGGCCCACCCTGTAGTTATAATAATCACAGCCAAAATTAACAATAATAACAATAATTAGTTTTTTATTGATTAAAATTGCTATAAAACTCAATATTTAGTCATATTTGGTTAATAAATATTGTAATATTTAGTAATATCAGTATATATTTTTTAAACCTGTTGGATCTGGCTAGGCATAGAGTCAAAAAGACGCCTGTAGTACATTTGGCATGTTTGTGCGGAGGTGGACATCCCTGCTTCGGAAAGGAAAAGTCCTGTCACATTCTGTATTTGTTCCATTCGTTAACAGAACCTGCTGATTCTAATTAGCACAACTCTCATACATGATGTATGTAGCCTTAATAGTTTTGGCCAACACTGTAAGGTAGACACGCCTTTTCTGATGATAAACAGATTACAGTTGGTTATTATTTAAAAACGGAAAATGTATCAGTCATTGATATAGTAAAGTTTTTTGTATAGAGATGTTCATTTAACTCGTATAGAAAGAGTCTTTGGTGTCAGTGTGCCGTAATGTATGGTAAAATGTCATAAATGCACAGAACAGTTTGTGCTTTCTGGTTTCTTTGTAACATGACAACCTGCTTTTCTGCCTTATTCATTTCATGAGAAAATTAATGAATGAGTGACAGATTTATAGCTGCCGTAACATAATTAATAACAGGAACTTGTGTGTTTCATGGGCATCGCACAACATTAAATGGTATGACATGCCGTTCCTTATATAAATTGTAAAAAAAAAAAAACAATTGTTGATGATTTTATTGAGATTTATTTAAATTCTTGTCTTTTTAGGTACAAAACAGTTGAAATGGTCAATCCTACAGCTGTATACTCCTGTATTTTGTCTCATTCAAACATCTAAATTAGCTGCTCAGCTTGGGTATGCCGATAAAAATAAACTGTACCTCGTTACTATTATGAAAGGCCATACGTAAAAATAATTAGCATCTTATAAGCTTGGAACAGCACGGATGACTTTTACAACCCACCACCTCCCACCCCTCGCCGACCCAATCTGCTCTAGTATCTGTGCTTCAGAGGTTCATATGCAGATTTGCCAAGGTGTTGACATCAGAATCATGAATAATTCTGAAAGTACAGGTTTGTCTGCGATGGATTGGCACCTCATCTAGGGTGTACCGCGCCTTGTCCCCTGGGATAGACTCCAGGCCTCCCGCGGCCCTTCTCCTCCAGGATAAGAAGTATAGAGACTACTGTAAGTGAGAGAGTGTTTCAGGAATTTTAGCCTCTGAGTGCATGACTGATTGACAGCACGGTTTCCTTATTTTTGGGTTATAGTCGAGAGTGAGTGTACAGGATTCCGTTGTTTACACTTGCAAGGCGCCTACAGACTAAAAGTTTATATATGCAAAGGTTGGCTAGTAATGGGGTAAGAGTGTATCCTGGTGTATTTAAACACAGCAACAGTATCCCTTTAATTACGGTTATGAAAAAAAAAATCTGATGTGCTATTTATAACAGGGTCATGAAAATCCTGAGATGTAGAAATCTGGTTTTCCAGCTATGGAAAATAAAATAAAATATCAAAAAGTTTTGTAAAAGTAGTTTTAAGCATTTAAATATTGACCTGCCCATTAGTTTTGTGTAGTCTGCGCCCAGTTAGTGAGAATCATTTAGCGTATCTTGTGTGTTAATAGGCCAATAAGAGCCTTGCAATTAGCAACAGAAAAGAACTCAACATTTTTCTAGGTTTTGAAAATAGAAAGTCATCTGTTGTGCGCAGTGAAGATTCTGCTGAGAGCTACAATAGCACTGAGTCTGGCTTTTGAAATGCATGCAGTAGGGTAATCAGTAACATGCAGGGAAAAAAAAAACCTTGAATCAATCGTTCTCACTCTTGCTTGCTCATTTGCAGTACACCTACACATTAAAGGTACTGTACCCTATATTGCCAGAAGTATTCGCTCATCTGCTTTCACTAGAGTAACCTCCAATTCTTAATCCATAGGGTTTAATATGTGGTTGACCCACCCTTTGCACCTATAACAGGTTCAACTCTTCTGGAAAGGCTTTTCATGAGGTTTAGGAGTGTGTGTTTGGGAATTTCTGACCATTCTTCCAGAAGCGGAACAATTGCTCCCATCCACAAACTGGTCCCACAAGACTGGGGATCATGAAATTGTCCAAAATGTCTTGGTACCCTGGAGCGTTAAGAGTTACTTTCACTTTCAAGTAAGGGGTCGAGCCCAACTCCTGAAAAACAACCCCACACCAGTTCCAACTTAAAGCACTGTCCATAAAGACATGGATGAGTGAGTTTGGTGTAGAAGAACCTGACTGACCTGCACAGTGTCCTGACCTCAACCCGATAGAACACCTGTGGGGTGAATTAGAGCGGAGACTGCGAGCCAGGCCTTCTCGTCCAACATCAGTGTCTGACCTCACAAATGCTCTTCTGGAAGCATAGTCAAAAATTGCGCAATTTTACATACACAATATAGTGTACGTAATATACTTGGTTCTTGAAATATAATCCTGTCGGAGCAAACTTTGTACAAAGTGATAATCTGAATCTTTGCTGGAATGGAGACGGGTGCCCATCAGAAAATAGGTGACATTATAATGGACCAATATTGTCTAAAAGTACTGAAGTAAAACCTCAAGGCGGGTTAAAACCTGGATGCAGGTGAGACCGAGTGATGAGCCTATGTAACTCCACAAAGTAGTAACAAAATAGTATGAAGACAATAAGGTATAGGAGCGGCCATCACAAAGCCCTGACCTGGATCCTAAAGAAAATTTTAAACTGAAATGAAAGCCTGTTCTTGTGAAGAAATACCAACCGTCCTCAAACCAGTTCTGTCAGGAGGAATGGGCAAAAGTTCTAGCAATGATTTATGAGAAGCTTTATGTGGAGGGCTACGCCAAGACTGTAAATCAAGTAATAAAGACAGTATCACGAAATACTGACAAAGTGTATAAAAGTAGAAATACATCTGTCTCTTATTGAAGAGGAAATATTCTCTTATGGATACAAGATAGACTTGAATTAGGAAAGTCTCATATGTATGTACAGTATGTAGGCTAATATGTTTGTTATATTTTGCCGTATAGTGTAGTGAAATGTACTGTACAGCTTGTACTGATCAGGTGGGTTATATGTATGTGTGTGCGTTTGTGTATGGCGTATATACATTTCTGACATTTATTTTATTCAAAGGAATTAAAATGCATGAAGAAAAATACAGTTGTTCTGTACTGTGGTTTTAAGAAGCGTATCTACAAGAAACATTATGATGGGTTACTTCTAACCTGTACTTCTTTGCATTCATTATCAGCGTGATTAGTGGCTAGAGCTACTTCTTACTGGAACATAAATACAGGTTAATTAAAGGTGGCCGTTTCTGCCTGTTCATGTGAAATGCAACTTCTCATAACAGATTCTATTTCTGCAGTTTGGTAAAAGCAAACGCGATTTATGCCTTAATTTTTCTTTCATTATTTCTGCTGTAACCCATAACCATTTTGTCCTACCTCTGTCAAGCATTTTGTCTGATCTTTAGTTGGGTTTTGCACTGCCATTTTGTGTTTCATCTAAGGAATATAAATGAGCGTATAGAGATTCGTAGATAAGTTAGAAATTCAACTTTTGATGAGAGCCGATGAATGATTCATAAGTCGTCTCCGTGAGTGTTACTCCTCACTTCAGCGCAGCATGTGTAATTAATAGTGTCATATCTCTTGTTGGCTGCTCATTGTGAATTCCACTGATTGTGGCCTAGGAGAGATAAGGGAGACAATAAGACTTGCCCCTGGGCAATAAGACGAGACTATACCGTCCAGAGAGCGATGAATCAACTCTTCAGACTGCGCATTTCCATCGCTTTCTACCACCCACAGATGAGATTTACGGCCCCTGCTAGTGACACAGACTTGTTTACGGCCATTGAGAAGCTGCCAATAAAACTCATTTGGGCATAATTGATTAGAGGGAGAAGCGATCAAGGAGGTGACAGGACCGCTCAGCAGAATGTCTCGCCTGATGAAACATTGGCATGTGTGAGAGAGCTAGAGAGAGAGAGAGAGAGAGAGAGAGAGATGGATCGCGCAAAAGAAATGTAGAGTGATTTATGCACAATGTGAGAGTCTGAGTGATAGAACAAGGTTGAAAGTGATTGTGTACAGAAAGCGACTGTTGGAGCTGAGCAGTGCAGGTTTGCTGTGTCTCTGACCTTGTGCAACAACATCTGCCACTGGCACGTTGCCACAGCTCTGATGGGCATCTGGTGACTTCATGCTTCAGTAGCACTGACCTCAGACTATGGAATGTTTAAAAAGAAAAAAGAAAAAGATTCCTAAATGATGTATTCCATTTAACATTACACTTATATTAATTTCGTAATCTATGAGGCTGAACTGATTTTTATTTATTTTTAATTTATGACCGGGATATCAAAGCTTTTTTTTACTGACTGTTACCCGACATCATGAGGGCTTATGACTGAAGTCGCACTTATGGTTTTATGACTGAAATGGTCACAAACAGATTAGTACCCATTGCTCATTTAACCATACAGCACGGCGTCACAGAATGGGTTTATTTATGGCCGTGTTATCTGGTACCACCAGATAAGGATGGTGCCCTTATGAGTCTGACTCTTTTCAGGGTTCTTCTACGTCATCTCAGGGATTTTTATTTCTTGCCACAGTCAAGTTGATAAAGCTATCGGTCAAAACGCAATATTGGTGCTGATTTTTATTTTTTTATGCATCCAAAGAAGCTACTTCTGAAGTTTATGCAACATTAACCAATCTTGCTTCACAAAAAATTTAAAGCTGGAGTGATGATTTTATAGATACCCCAAAAATGGCAATTTTTCAGCTTTATACTGTCTCGCTTCAAACAATAATCATGTAAAATGTAAGTTTTAATATTTTTTTAAGTACTGATACTACGCTTCTACAAGCATATGACCTGCAAAATTGTTGCTTAAAATATTGTAAAAACCTAAACTGCCCAAGTTGCCTAAATGACAATTAAGATCGTTGAAAGATTTGAATTAAAAAAAAGTTACAGACACTACATTGAAGGGCATGAAATTGTATTAAGCAAATGTTTCTTTTTATCTGATAAAAATCTAAATGTGTATGCATATTTACTAAAAGTGAAGCATGGTTCGGGAGATAAGAAGAGTGAAGTATTATGAAAAATGGTGTTATGATCCTATCTGAAAATTCACTTTTTTACGTAGGTGGAGATATTTTTAACACCAGTATTTTCATAATTTGTCTATTGTTAAAAAGTGATCAACTTGAATGAATAATCCTGATTCTGTTTCGATACTAATATGCGCTGATTTGATACTGATTCAATACTGATTCCATGGGAAATTGATGAGTCCATACTGATGTAATAATGATTTGACACTAATATGGATAATACATAATCTCTGATTTAGTATAGATTTTAGGTTGTCACGATCTGGGTTTGAACAGTGATGTCCTTTTGCAAAGAACAAATATACCAGGGGGAATTTTAAGTGGACTGTATTTTAATAAGGCATTGCAGGTGGAGACCAGCTCTTCTGGCAAATTAATCTTTCTAGTTTTAAAACGCCGCTGACCTTTTTGCCAGTGAATTATTCATTACTCACAATTCTTTTTCTTGTATCTCAGTAATAGGTTTTTATATTTAAGCTATTGTAACAGTCTCTGTCGATAAATGGCAGTGACATGAGGTGTACACACATTTTAGAGGACTATTATGAAGTTCACAGAAATAACAGTCACATTTCAATTAGTTGAATAATAAAACTCATCAACATGAATGTAGTAGTTGTGACTGCTCTAACTCCAAGAGATTGAATACTTGCATAGCATCTGTAATAGTCAAATAAAATATAACGTCAGTCCTCACATTATTATACTTCTGCCTAGGACCACAGATCATGCTGACATTTTAGCTTTAGAAAATACTCGTGCAGCGTTATTGTGTAAACATGATCCTATTATGCTTTCTGCTCATGTTCTGAAAATGCATTAAGGAAGTGAATAGCATTTCTATTATCCGGGGAAAAGTGTCCTGAACGAATCAGAATGTTTAATAAATACAGAGTGTGCCGGTCGGCGTTGTCATTTTGTCCCCCGGCCCTTTGGGAGCAACTCTGTCTTAGTGACATTTCCATCAGTGAGTGTACAATAGATTTGGCCAGATGGGAGTGTCCCTGTCTGTCCAGCTGCTCTGTAACCTTGTCTGACATCTCGTATAACTCAAAGAGAGAAAGCTGTGGGAGATACAAGACAGTGACGTGGGATGCATTTTTTTAAAAATTATTATTATTGGGATAAAATGAACAAACTGATATAAAATATTAAACCGCAGACTGCTAGTGTCAGCTTTCTCAGTCTGGAAAACTCTCCCAACTGACCTTTGATTATCTGTGTGGTTCTTTGTGCTGGACTTCATTGTATAGACCTAAGTGCTGACCTTTTTTTATTTGACTTGAGATGTACCGTCAAGGGCTTGACATGACATTTTAGACTGAGGGAAAAAATAAATAATGCTGTTCTGTTTCTTTCAATCTTACTGAGAAGAGAGTTTCTAGTTTTCTATTTAGTTCGAAGGATGCGACAAATAGTGGTAGCTTTCAGTATGCTAAGAACATTTTATACTAAAAAGGAAAAAAATGCTCTCCTGTCCCTTTCTACCTCATTTACAAGCAGCGTGTATCACCTGAAAGCTTCTCAGACAAGCCTGGTTTCAGTGACAAATGAGTATCATGTCTAGATGAGAAAGTGCCTCGCGCCCCCTGTCTGCCTCCCACGTCCTCTCTATCACTCAATGCAGCGGTGTCGCCTGCTCTCCGAAGAACACGACAGCCATCCCTAGTGATGAGAGGAAAACAGGCCCTGAATAACAGACAAACACGTAAGCACCTGGTAGCACTGATTGTCCACTGCCGGAAGTATTGTTGAAAGAAACTTTCACTAGCGCAAATGAGCGCTTGTTAACACATTCTATGAAACCTTTGTTTATTAGTAATTATAATAGTTTACTATGTGCAGTGTTTGTGTTATTATTTTAATGATGTATAACTAATAATTTTATGAATTATTATAGCACAACATATGAATATTTAGTAACTAGAAATGCAATATAATATTGTTATATTATATTGTTATATTGTATTATAATATTGTTAATATATTCCAAAATACCACCACTGAGTGCTTCAAATAAAGTAAACGATGTTAAATTATTCCTCATGATAAATTATTAGACGTGACAAAAATGATAAATGTTCTAACACATGAAAGAATGATGAGTAGATGAACACGTAAAGTCTATTTTACTATGGAACGACCAAAAGGTGGAAAGATAACATAAGATATACCTTTATTCGTCCCACAGTGGGGAAGTTTCTACGTTAGAGCAGCTGAGAACAATGTGCACACATAAAGTAGTGACATTATTTTTTGGGTTTGGGTACTGTGAAAAAAACAACAACACAATAGTTACACTTTCAGTCAAATTGCACAAAGTAATATAATATTGCACAGTTATAAGTGTTATTGCACACTTTCTTTTGCACAAAAATGTAAGATATTGTAACTATATTGTGAGATAATTAAGCTCTATATTTAAGATCTAGTAGGTATTGTTGTTAGTGTCACTGCAATAATGAGTGTGTGCGGTTCACTGGGAGCAGCTCTGATTGTACAGTCTAATAGCAGCAGGGAGAAAAGACCTTCGATGTCACTGAAGGAGCTGCTTAGAGATTAAACTGTTTCACACAGGGAGTGAGCGTGATTCTCCAGCAATGATGATGGCTTAGCTACCATCCACCTTTCTCCCACATCCTGTACAGTGTCCAGAGCTATCCCCAAAACTGAGCTGTCCTTCTTTATCAGCTTGTCCAGTCCAGGAGAGATGCTGCTGCACCAGCAAACCACCAGGCCGCCAGTCCTAAGCAGAAACTTTCTATGAATTGCATCTGTGTTGTTTACATACTGTACAGTGTGTGTGTCTGTAATTTTTTGAAAGCACTGACATTTTACTCACTCACTCACTCACTGTCTATAACGCTTAATCCTGTATTCAGGGTCACGGGGGGCCTGGAGCCTATCCCAGGAGACTCAGGCGCACAAGACGGGGTACACCCTGGGCAGGGTGCCAATCCATCGCAGGGCACAGACCATACACACACACACACACTACAGACAATTTGGGAATGCCAATTAGCCTAACCTACATGTCTTTGTACTGTGGGAGGAAACCGGAGAACCCGGAGGAAACCCACCAAGCACGGGGAGAACATGCAAACTCCATGCACACAGAGACGGGAATCGAACCTGGCCAGGAATCGAACCCGGACCCTGGAGGTGCAAGGCGACAGTATACACAACACTCTACACACAACCGTGCCGCCTACTGACATTTTAAATACGTATAACTTTTTTTATTTATTTATAACTGTCAGATTTGCGTCGTAATTTATGACCGGTTTAAGCATAGTTACTGTGTACAGATTTAATAAATATGGGGTTAACAGAAGGAGTTATATGGAATGTTATGTAAAACGCACACATTTTTCTTTTTAAACCAATAAAGTTACTGCGTCGTGTTTCAACCCACTGTCTGTTCAAGGAAAGTTTACTTTGTCTTAAACATGGGTGACTGCTCAGTACATTTCACGAGGCCGCTCATGTGCCAGTCTTTTGAATGATTTCATGGCCAGAGTTGGATTTAGGATGCACGGGCGGGCAGGCACACTGAAACATGAGCACGGGTGCGGAAATGTATTCTCGTCCCCCGACACAAGGCTACACTTTGCATTTGTATCAGGATGAAGAAAAGACGGATATGTATGGTTTTCTAAATAGAGTTTTGTAAGTTATGGTTTAGCTGCAGGACTGGCGCTGTGAAGCCGGAGATAAAGGTTTCCATGTTAAAGGCTATGCTGTGGATGTGTGGCGGTGAGATAGACTGCTTACTGAACACCCTATAGGACTACTGGTGCATGATTTAATAATCATTTAATGAGTTTGCCAAGAACACAATGAGGTTGAAAGTAATGATTGAACCAATGTGAAGACGTGTATGTAATGTGATTTGTATATAGTTTTAATCAGATTATGAATCTGAATACATTATATTGAATGATCTGTTTTTGTTGTTGTTTTTTTTATTTTTTTTAAAGCACCATTTCTAGGTGATACGGTGGCTTAATGATTTATTAGATTTTTTTTAAATTAACTTTTAGAAAAGACAACTGCATAATTTTTCAACATAATCTTCTTCCTTTTTAATGACTGTCTGTCAACAAGTTTTCATTATTATTATTTTTTTTTTATTAAAATGTTTTTAGGCTGAGCTATGATCCACAAATGCACCACTGTTTTCATCAGACGTGGATGTTCGTCCTCGTAGGGCTGCTTTCAGGGAACCAAAGAGGTGAAAGTCTGATAACGCAAGCGTATGACTATAGGGAGGATGCTCTATCTTTTGGGCAGAAGTGTGTGGACATGCATCATCATGCAAGATCACAGCCTTTTGGACAGCAGTCCTCTGTGTTTTAATCCAAAGTTTAGTTTTCGGGTCTTCAATGAGCATCTCACTGTAGCGAGCACTGTTGATTTGTTGGACCTTTTTCCTATAAAAATATAATAATGTTTCAATACTGGTTCTTGATGGTCCTAGAAAACTGTAAGCATCAATTTTCCAGCTGATGGTTAACTTCTTTTTTTTCGCCGGCAGTTAGTGATGTTTCCACTCCATACTCTGCCGTTTCCTCTCAGAGTGATGAATCCATGTCTCGTCACAAACAATTATTCTCTTTAAGAAACTTTCACCTTCTTTAGAGTATTAAAGTTTGTTTGCAGATACCCACATGTTTCGGTTTATGCTCCTCCATGAGTTGTTTCTGCACCAGATACACACTTGGACCACAAAAAAATAATCAGTACACGCTGCTCTTTTTTTCGTGCAAAGATGTCTCACTTTTTGCTTGCACCGATGCTTGCACATGTTCACACCTGCACAGCAGTGACTAGGGAGACGGTGGTCTTGAATAGAAAGCACCGTTAAGGCAGTGCCGGTAATAGAAGTTTTAATATATCCGTAGTGCGGATAATTTTTGATTCACCCCCGTGAATAAAATTTAATGCAGAAACTAAAAATTCAGGTTTGCATCACACCCTTTTTGAGTAGAAATCTGAATACAGAAACGGCTACTGATATTTTATACAGTAAACTAATGCAGAATCAGATAGTGTTGTAGGGTTACACAAACCCTCATTTCTGCTTTATTCTCTCAGTTTCACACACAATCACACCAAACTAATACACACTTCCTTTCTGTAAAAGTCTTGTACATGAAGCATTAAATGAAATTCAATGACTACGCACTTTGAGTAAATGTGTATTGAGTTGTAAAAAGGGATTTATACAGTATATTACACTTTCCTGAGTGACAGGTCTATTCTTCTTTTTATTCTATGATTTTCATTATATTTGACAACTGTACGGGTTGGCTTTAATGGCATTACTATCAATGATTTATAATAATGACTCGAGTTGCCACTTCCTTCTCTGCACAGGTGAGAAATTGCTCATATACTAGAAAAAACAACAACAGTAGAACAATAGGTCACTGCAGATTCTCAAGTTATATTAGTCAAAGCTGGGGGTAATTCCACACCCGAGTAATGGAGTGGGTGCTGAAGCAACAGGACGAAACAATATCTCAAAACAGTATGCCTGGAATACAACTCTTTAACTCTCGCTTTATTATATCCAGGTCTTTTAGTGTTTGTGCCCTGCTTTGTGGCATGGTACTGATTCACAGCTGGCTGTGTTTTAGTAAGAATCTGTGTTGCTGTGGGAAAGAAAGCAGTATGTACGGCTGGAAACGGTGATTGAAAACACACACTGCATAATTATGATCCTGACTCAGTTTGTTCAGTTTATGAAAAAAAACAGAAGAGAAACTTTGCCTTAATGATGGAAAATGTCAGTACAGAGTATTACTGTGTGATGTATCAACTCTTTTTTAGGTATATCGATATATTTTGAAATGACATTTCACACACACTAATGGAAACACTATGTCAGGATTCTTTTCAAAGGTAAAGTTCAAGTTAATTTGTTTTATTTTTTGCTTTACAGCAGTGATTGCGTTAGTGTGTGCGTACACGCGAGTATCATAACAGAGGTTTCTTGTTAAAGAATTTTCCGATGTTGCGGAAAACGCTGCTTTGTCAGAATTCTTTTCATGGTAAAGTGCAGGTTAACTTCTTTCATTTTTACTTCATATTTTGTATGAATTACTCACTCATCATCTATACCACTTAATCCTGTATACAGGGTCACGGGGGGGCCTGGAGCCAATCCCAGGAGACTTAAGGCACAAGGCCAATCCATCACAGGGCACACACACTCACACTCTCATTCACATACTACGGCAATTTGGGAATCCAAATTAACCTAACCTACATGTCTTTGGACTGTGGGAGGAAACCGGAGTACCCGGAGGAAACCCACCAAGCACGGGGAGAACATGCAAACTCCATGCACACAGTGATGGGAATCGAATCTGGCCGGGAATTGAACCCGGACCCTGGAGATGCAAGGCGACAGTGCTAACCACTACACCACTGTGCCGCCTTTTGTATGAATTATTTTCATCTGAATATTTTTTGGTTGTGGAACAGATCATCTGAGTTTCCACTATTTTTTCTGGGAAAATTAACTTTGATATACGAGTGTTTTGATATGTGAGCACAATTCGTTCTCTAAGGTTTAACTGTATTCTTCTGTGTGGCAATGTATGTATCGCCACACTAACTCAAAAAATTTACTTTTCTAAAGTCATTTTTAACTTTGTATGTTTGCATTTGGAAATGGTAAAATTGGAAGTGGCCATTTCTTTATAATCCTACAGGTGAATGAAACTATTAATACTAAACTATTCACACTTCAGCATGCAGAACAGAATCCTGTATGGTTAATTTAATGCTAAGTTTGGTTGGAATTGTGACAAAATCTAAGGAAAAAAATTATGAATCGAGATTTTTATAAAATCTTGATCCTTGCAGAATTACAATACAGATTAAATCAGCACTTGGATATCGTGATAATATTGTATTGGATGGTCCCTGGTGATTCCAATCTCTGATGTATAGGATGAGACAACATTTTTATTAATATTGATGGTGAGTTACATGACCTGTACCAGAGTTTGCCTCTCTCCTCTCTTACACTCTCCAAGCAGCCCTGACCCTTTTACGACTTGAACCGCATTGTTGAAATATGGTAGCATTCTAACAGCTGGCAATACATCGAAATAGAAATACCATGTGTAAAATATTCTGCACGCAATTAGCACCGTTGTACCTGCATAAACGAGAGTGTATTATACTTTGTGTCGTGGCGCTTTCACAGCCTGAAAACTGTTATGCCCTGAAAAAAGTGTATTTAATATGCCCTCAATATGTGTTTGTTTTTCTCCTTGACAACTCTTGGAGCTGCGCAGTCTGTTTCGTAGAAAACTTAACTACTTCATCAGAGCAAGTAGGCCTGCTGGTATTTTTGTTCTGTTGTAATTTTTATCATTGTACAGTATTTAACCCTGTAGTTCAGTTCGTTATTGTTGTTGAGAATTCTCGATGTATTTATATTCTAAAAATGCCAAGATATAATTTTTGGTTCATGTTTCTTACCCCTAGTTCAGATGATGTGCAGAAGCAGTTGTGTAACTACACAGAGAACAATATTGCAACAGAATTATAGTGCATAAGCCCCTCATTATAAAAAAGCACATTCCAGAGTGCAGTGTTGCAAAAAATCACACACACATCTACAGAAATGTGGAAGAAGATGATATGGGCAGATGAGTCATATTTCAGCATGTTCTCGACAAGTGGGCGAGTAAATTAAAGAGGTGTATGCTTGACCCCTAGAAGGAGGGGGTCTGGTGACTGTTATGTTGTAGGAATTTATTTATTTTTTTGCTATGGTTTGGCTCCACTTGTCTTTGCAGAGAGAACAGTCACTCGCTGTACAAAGCTATTTTTTGCTACGATGAAGCATTTCACCTTGATGGGCGTGGTCTCTTCCAGGTGACCCTGCCCCCATGCACAGGACAGGAGTGCTTAACTAAATGCTTTCAGGAATATGATAGTGCTATAAATTATACACTGTTTAGTTAACTAGCATAACTTCAGAATACCTCTGGCGGGTGTGCTGGGGGGTCTGGCACCAGCACATTAAAGGCAGATCCTTTGGATGATGTGCGATGTGGGTGGGACCTTTTTTGTTCAGCACATCTGGCACATCGTTTTCGAACTGAGATCTGGGGAATTTGGAGGCTGGATTAACAACTTTGTACATAAACAGCTTGCCTCTTAAGCCCCTTACATGGTTGACTGTGGTACAGTCAGTGTTCTGATACCTTTCTCTCATGGACAGCTTTTTTTTTTTTTTTTTTCAGCAAACTATGCCACATTTGCTTTTGTTTGGAGTTAGACCAGGTGGGGTGGACATTAGACAAGCGTAAATGTTGAGAGACTTGCCTTAAAACTGTTCTGATGGCTTATGTTGGTTCATCACCTTACTAAGACACAGGTCTTTCTAGCCTTTGTAGTAATTTGTCCTCTGTCTTTACGTAAATCAGTTGATGTTGGTCGTTCGGCTGCTCACATTGAGGCACGGCCACAGCGGACCAGCCGATTCGCATACAACTTGGCACAGGTTTTGCACCAGATGCCCTTGCTGATGCAACCCTCCCATTTTTATCCATGCCTGTATATCCAATGGCAGGGGTTTGTGAATTGGGTGGGAACTGAATCCAGGCCACCAATGCCTCCAGCTTGCTCTATACCAGTGTATGTATTAACGTATTTAGCTTGTATCCAAAATGACTTACAAGTGAGGCTATATACAATACAGTTATCTGGTTGTCCAAACTTTTTAACGTTATCTGGAGGAAGAACAGAGGACGGAGCAACTAAACACACTAAGTGCCATAAACATTGTCACCAAGCAGTCAGTCAATCCATTATTAATGCTGTCACGATACACCAATGATGTATGATAATTGCCTTTAAAAAGATAACCCCATTGAACCACCGGTATAAAAAGAAACACCTAAGACTGTTTTTCCATCAGTTTGGGAAAGAGCAAAGTCTTTTTTGTATTCCTGATGTTTGAGTATCAATCTAGGAAGTGTATAAAATTCTGTAGCTTGTTCCATGACTACGGGACTAGATTTGAAAAGAGTATATGAT
The DNA here is from genome assembly GCA_013621035.1 of Clarias magur. Taxonomy (NCBI): domain Eukaryota; kingdom Metazoa; phylum Chordata; class Actinopteri; order Siluriformes; family Clariidae; genus Clarias; species Clarias magur. The sequence goes on along the minus strand of QNUK01000299.1, from coordinate 625,418 downwards.
GAAACGATTGTTGTCCTGCAGTTCATTTGGACACTCAAGTGCAGATCTTGGTAGTTGCTTCAAAGTAAAAGCTGCAAATTTTCCCATTTGTTTTGGAACTTTCTTAACATTTGTATTTCCTTCAGTAAGGACTAGTAATGTAAAGTCACAGGCTACGGCACGGCTTTTGCACAAGGCCACAGTTAAGCAGCTAGCTCACGGACAATGTGCACGCTTCACACGGTTGAAACATTTGTTCACACTCTTCAGGAGCTGTGCTTTCACTTAATTATGCACTATTATGATGACTTGCATCACCATGTGACGTTTATGACTACTTCCACCTAAAACATCCTGTTCACTGTGATAAAGGATTAGTTACAGTTATGTGATACCATATCACTGCTAAATTCTCAAGTCCGATTAGGAAAATATTTTATTAATTACATTTCAATTTCCTTGAACAGCATGGCTCTAAAAGTAACACTACACTGGCTGTCATTAAATCACAGATGTGTCTTGATGCTTATTCTAATGTTTTATAGTTTCTATAGCAACGTCTCATTCACAGGGAATTGTATGATGTATGTTTCAGATAATCTAAAACTAATAATAAAATTTTAACGTTTTCCACCGTTGAGGATTGAGGGCTTGGTAAGGAGTGAATGTTTATACTTGCTATAATAGTAATAGAAAGAACTGACTGTAATTGTGGACTGTACATTACTGATTTAAGTATTGTTTAATAGGGGGGAAAACAGAATTTTAGGTATTCACCCTAACCCGGACATTTAGTTAACCCGTCCTGACTATTTCCTGTATGAAAGGGAGGGTTTATTTCTTACATGATGGTGAGAGTATATGTTCACTCTCCTATTGTTGATTAGTTTTTTTGTGACTCCCACTTTATGAACAGGTTCAGAAATGAGCAGGATCTGCACGCAGGTCTGTAAGTCTTTCCTTCACAAAGAAAAACTGCGAAAGAGGGTGGAATGTTAAGGTTAAATATTAAGCAAAGTACTAAAGCGCATCAGGTGTTGCTGGTTAGTGGAGACTGTTAAATGCGTTATTTAGATGTTATGCCAGATTCGTGTTTCCTATACACTCGAATGGTAGGATTATTATTATTATATATATTTTTATCCACCAGAGATTACAGTGTTTGACACTTGAATTTGTACAGTTTTGTTTCTTCTCCTGTTTTCTATAGGGCTATAAGGTATGGTTTGGTGGATGAGTTTAAACAAGTTTGCCAGAGCAGTAATGTGGTCTAATAATAACATGCTCTATCAAACAGAAAAATGAGTTCTCTTATCTATAAATGATCTCATATGAAGAGACATTGAGGACAAAAAAAAAAAACTGAATTATGTTTTAGAAATATGATGTCATTTCAATTTGTGGAAGATGTCGGTTCCTGTGTTTTATTGCATTACATAGGAACAGGCTGACAATACTTTCTGTATGAATTTCAATTCTATTTGTTTGATACAGTTACATAGAGCATGAAAAATGCATTGAATGAAATCGGATTTCACATCATTCTATTACGATACACCGATGAGCTACAACACTAACACAACTGCCAGATGAATTGAATAACATTGATTATCTGTTGTACTAGTAAACTGGTGACAGGACCATGGGCACCCAAGGCTCATTTACTGGATGCATGTGTTAGCCCATCTGGTCCGCTCCCACAGAAAAGTCTCAATTGCCAAAAAGATTTAAATCCAATTGAGCAGCCATGGGATGCACTAGACAAACAAGTTTGATTCACAGAGGCCCCACCCTACAACCCACAGCACGCAAAGGATCCGCCGCTAACGTCTCGGTGCCAGACATCATAGCACACTCCCAGAAGTCTTGTTGAGTCATGACCCAAGGGTCCAGAGTCTCCTCAGTGTCACAACACTAATCTACACAGTATTGGCTTTATGTTTTCTATTTTAATCTGTTGCAATTGGATGAGAACCACCAAATCTTGAGAAGAATGGAAGTTAAACACAACAGAGTTCCGAGCCTACGGTGGGCACAGACTCCGAAACTGGAGAGCTGACGTTTGGGGGAGCTTGTTTGTGTCATCCTCAACTGTCCTCACAAAGAAATAACTTGTTGTATAATTTTCAGTCAGTCAAATATTCAGGACTGGATATTTAACCGGATTAAGGTATTTCCAGTTCTCCTCCACTGTAGAGATGCAAAACCTTGATCAATACTGGCAACATCATGTATTGTACAGTACTGTATGCCCAAACACAAATGATAAGCTTTGCTTTAGCTCTAAGCATTTCTGGAGTCTTTGTTGAATATGGCTCCATTCTGCTGGTTTGGATGATGTACTGGATGATGAATGTAAACAAGACAGCTTCAACTTCTCATACAGTCCCCAGTGGAACTGCGCTTTGAGAATTACCAGAACATGATGTCTATACAAACTTCACTATGATTTAGTTGTTCTACATCAAGCTGAGTTGTAGCTTATAAATCATTTCGCTGGTGCGGTGTGGGGAGAAGTGGTGGGAAACGAGGGAGCTGAGTAATGGAGCACGGCTGCGGATGACAATGGTTCTCCCATGAGAAGCTTACAGGTTACAGTATGCTGCCATGTTCATGAGTCATGACCACTATTGTTCTGCTACAGGAAAGTTCATGCTTGTTCATACTGTTATGCAGAAGTGTTTTTTTTTCTGCTTCTGCTTTATTCCTAATAAAATTAAGATCACATTTACTTTATAGCTCCGTGAAATTTTTTTTTTGTTTGTTTGTTTTTGCACATCTGAGTAACGAGGCAGGGGTCAGAGCTCAATCAGATAGTGTGGAGGTCCTGGGGCTTGAGAAGTCAACCTTCTGATCAGTTACACAGAGGTTTAACCGTTTGAACCACCACTTTCAAATGATTGTGAGAATTGAAACTCAATTGGCTAGGAATCTTCACAGAGACATGAAAGGTAGATCTTTACTGCCATCTAGTGGCAGATTTACTTTGGACAAGGTGTCTCTTAGAAGGATTCTGGCTTTGTGTACGCTCACACTGTCACAAACTTCATAAAATAATTATGATGGAGAATATGTATCTTAAGAATTGAGAGATCTTTAGTAAACCATTGACAGGAATTGCATTCACTGTAACTGAATAGTAGGGGCTGGATCTTTACCAAAATGCATGCCTCTAATTGTTGCATGAAATCAATAAATTGTTTGTTTAAATGTATTGACCTTGGGTGACTTTTGTTTAGCTCTGTTGTTCACTGTATCCGTTTATCTTTTACAGTCACAGTCTTGAAGTGCGAGCACAGGTGGCCCAGGCCTTTCTTACCAAATTCCAGCTGTCCAGTGAAGAAATGGCCATTCTACGCCATGTCCGTGACAACCCCATCACTGAGGTATGTACACTGTATAGCTAAAAGTATCCGGACACCTGGCCAACATGCCTGTGGTGCTTTATGCTCATCAAGCATTAGTGAGATCAGACATTGATGGCATTATAATTGGTGGTCAGTGGAGTATTAACATCAGGGCGTATTTATAGAGCTTACTTCGGGCACAGGGTCATCATCAATAACAGATTTGTGCCTCTTCGTTTTAGTGAAGAAAATCAGAATATAAAGAAATTGTATAGAATTGCGTTCTTCCAGTTTTGTGGCAACACACACTAGGGAAGAACTGCATCTGTGTGTGAGACGCTTTTAATATACACGATCAGGTAACAAGTAAGATGTGAGATATTGTAGGTCATCGACATTTTACTCTTTTGCATAGTTGTCAATTTACTGGATATACTGTACAGTAAATTGTCATTGTTTATTATTAGGAATTTAGCAAACACAATTTGGCCACTGTCAAAAATGATAAAATCTTTATGCTTGCCCATTTTTTTCTGCCTCCATCACATCAGCTACAACTTCAGGGATAAAAATGTTCACTCAATATGGCCCACAAACTTCCAGGTGCATTGTAACAAGATAATGTAACTGTAGCTGCTACTGTGACAAGAGCCAAATTGTGAAGGCTAGATGACTGGATCGGCGCAACTCCAAAACTGCAGCTCTTGTGGGATGTTCCCTGTCTGCAGTGGTCATGACCTGCCAAAAGTGATCCAAGCAGGGAAAGCCGGTGAACCAGTGACAGGGTCATGGGCGGCCAAGGCTCAGTGATGTGTGTGGGGAGTGAAGGCTGGCCCGTGTAGTTCGATTAAGAAGAAGAGCTACTGTAGCTCAGATGCTGGTGCTGAGAGAAAGGTGTTAGAACATATAGTGCATTACTGTTTTGTTGAAAAAGATTTGGGGGGTATTCATAATGTTATGACTGATCGTGTTTATATTGTTTGTTCTTACACGTTATCATTTCTACAGTCACAGCTAATAATTCAATAGCTATTATTATTATTATTATTATTATTATTATTATTTATTACTTTATGTTATGCTATGTTTAGGGTCAGTTAGTTTTATTTGACACCGGAACATTTTATGTAAAATATTGTATATATTGGTCATTGACTTGTATATATTGGTCATTAAAAATTATTGTTTGTATGCAGGAATTCTTTAAAGCCCTGAGTCATGTGAAGAATATCCATGAAGATGTGAAGGTTCTGCTGAGGACTAACCAGCAAACAGCAGGGTGAGAGGAAAAAACGAGAGCAAATTAGCTTTGACGTTTATGTGAATTCTTTCTCGTGTTGTTGATGTGGTGTGTTTCAACTTAGATTGGAGATCATGGAACAAATGGCAGTGTTACAGGAGACATCGTACGAGCAGCTGTACCGCTGGGCCCAGAGTGAGTGTGTGTTCACACGTGAATGTTTTCGCACACGCACATTAAAACACGATTCCACAAACGTGACACATTTTTGTAATCATGACACAGATGTTGTGAGGGAGTGTAAGGGATCTCTTATGAGGATCTTATGAGTCACATACAAATTCTGACTAATTACTTACTGTTCTTATTATGTTTATTATTATTATTAAAAGCATTCAATAGAGGTAATTTGTGTGTATTTTCTTTTTAAAATAACACCTTCAATTTTTAAGGAAATTGTTGTTAAATCTGTTCTTTCTCTTGCTGAATTTGCATCTCCTTTTTTTTTCTTCTTTGTCTCTTGTTCTTTCACACGGTTTATCATAGATGAGTGTCGGGGGTTGACTCAGGAGACGTGTGATGTTCCTCCTGTGCTCAGTCAAGCCATGGAAGCTTTACAGGACCGGCCTGTTCTTTATAAGTGAGTACAAACACACACGCATGCACACTGACACTGTGTCAACTTGTTACAACAGTGTCTCGTGATGGTGTACAGCACTTCTTTAAAAACTCTACAGTGAAGTTGAATTGGGCAGAAGTTGTTGGCTAAATTTCAATAACAACAGCTCTGATTATAATGTCAAATGCAAGATTCCTAGTGTCTTAATGCACTGATTTGAACGTTGTCATTCCCGCATTCATGTTCTTCCTAACATATTTCTATATAAAGTGTTGATAATTTTTTTTTACTTTTGGAACTCCAAATTGTTTGGAAATGGTTTTATAGGCTTTTCCAGACTGATTTACAGCAATGATTGCTTCTCAAAGACCATTGCTTATGTCATTCACTCTTTCGCATTGTATTAACACACACCTGAATGCGTCAGACCAACAAACTGCCAAAACTTCTGCTTTTCTACTTCTTATTGCCTGCATTGAATTAAAATGGTAGTACAAAATTTTGTACATGACTATAGGTCTGAAAGGTGATCTTTAAAAGATATTCATATATTCATATTTTGTTTTAGTTTTTTTAATGTTTTTATGCTGTTTCTTGACAACTATGACATAGTGACAACACAGACAAAATAAGAGTCACATAAAGGGAATTGCATATTTGCGTATGAATGAAATTCGCTTTAGTGGTATAACACACATCTGTATCAGTATGAAGAGAGAAGCAACAATGTTTTTCACATTTCTTTAACCCACAACCTCAGCTTCTGTGCAATGTTCAATGATTCACTTATCATTGATAAAACATTTGTTTTTTCACTGACGAGTGAGAGAAAAATGCAACTCCTCTTCCCTTTACACGTCTGAATGACCTCATAGTCTTTATGAACCTAGAGGTGGGAAGAAAGAAAATCAGTCCCTAACCATTTTTTTTTCAGCAATAGCAAATTTCAGTATTTTGATAGCAGGTTAATTCGACAGATCTAAGTTCTCACTTGTGGAAGTGAGAAAAAAGTGAAAAAAAAAAGTCCAAGTAAATGGAGATTGTGCTAGTATTTTTTAGGAAAACCATCTACCTTGATGGTGTCCAAACCCTAGTGAAGCGCTTGCATAAGGAGATTATATAGATAAATAAAGATACAGTACTGTAGGTTTTACTCACACAAGTCCCCTCATATATCCCACCATGCGTTGTGGTTCTTCCTAATAACCACATGGTGGCAGATTTACACTGAAGCATACTACAACAAATAAAATACACATTTAACCCTTTTTTCAACATTTTCTAGAGTAACCCAAGATATTAGAACGGAAACAAAAACAATTCTGTGAAGGAGGAAAAATGGTACCCTTGAAATGATTGAATCGGACAAGCCTCATTTTGCTGTACATGTCACCTTAAAAAGCACTGTATTAGAAGCAGTACAACACCACATGTCTAGGACAATGCCTAATGTTACTGAAACACATTTGCTTAGCTCCAAAATTGTTGGTGCTGCTGGATAGAATTAAACAGGACTTTGTCTGGGCATCCTTAATAGCTTGCAGATGTCCTGCTTAAAAGCCTGCCTAAGAGGTTCACCTATAAAATAATGCTTCAGTGGTAAATCCTTGCTAAAAATTCTGAAACTAAACTCGTATACTAGTTGATCACTGACAATAAGAACATGGCTGATATCGGTTAAGAACTAATGTGATTGTTTTATATTCATATATAAAATTAAATTCAAATGTGATGTTCATACATTTAAGGCTGTCTATAACAAACTCTTTTTTTTTTTTTTCTTCTCCCTGAAATTATTCTCTAACAGTGTATAATACGCCCTACATAATTTGGTCAACCAGAGAAACAAGTAAAATAGTGTTATCTTTTTTGCAGTGAAAATGTTCATAAACTGCATGGCAAAAAAGTCACACCTTCAGAAGGGTCAAATTATTAGCGAGGAGATTTGAAATTCTTGGAAGTGGATTAAGAACTATATAATATATGGAAGGATAGGGCTGAGGGTCCTTTAAAAATATGGTTTAAAAAATATGAATGGAGATCACTTAAACTCTCGAAGTTGAATCAAAACAAATCGACAGTAAATATCACAGCTATGTTTAGTGATGAAAGTAACCGCATCTGCCTATGCATAGTGCACCAATAACTCACAGGATTGGGACTGCAGAGGTTTATGGCTGTAAGAAAACCACTTGTTGGTGAGAATAACTAGAAAAAAAACCTTTAGTTTGCTAAGAAAAATAAAGATCGAACTTGGGATCAATAGAAAAATGTCATGTGGGTAAAGTAGGGAAAAGCTTTGGCTTTGGGGGCAGTGTTTGGAGCCCTTGAGCAAGGCCCTTAACCCCAACTGCTCAGATGTATAATGAGATTTTTTTTTTTAAGTAAGTCGCTCTGGATAAGGGCGTCTGCCAAATGCCTAGATGTAGATGTAGATGTTATGATCTGGCGTTGCTTCAGTTGGTCAGGACTAGGCTAAGCTTTTTTATGTAGCAATAAAATGAAGTCACCTGATGACCTGAATGTACTAAAAGACCAGTGTATCACAGTATTCTACTTCCCTGATGCCACAGGACTGATATTGTAGAATCATGAGGAATCATTTTCACTCATAAAAGTTGACAGTCACAATTAAAGTTAACAATTAGAATTGTCTGAAGACTATCATTTTGAGATTGTAGTAGTATACTAGTAGTATACTAGTATACATTCTATGTTATTTTATCTGCAAACCTTTCAAACTAAAATCTCTCAAATAAACCTGGATAGAATAAAATAACATTCACAGACTCTCCTAAACTTAGGATGGGCTTAAGTTCTGATAAATGCATTTTGATGGCTTTAATACACCAAAACTTTTGAACAACATAGTTTATCTTTAGAACATTATCCTGCTGTATGATATTCCAAGTATGGTACCAATGGCAACATATATACCATATAAATATACTGAATATATCCTATACCACATGTACTATTTTATTTTTATTTATTTATTTATTTATTTTTAAATCTCGTACGTGTATATACGTACATATATACCACATGGTACCAATGGAACCATATTTTCCCAGACTATTAATATGGAAGTACCAATATACTTCCATATTGCTTGCCTGGGAAAAGATGAGATTTAAATGTGCTGTTTCTACTGGATGCATATTGCTTTTGCACCATGGTACAGTTAAAAAAATATATAATAATAATAATTATTTGAACCATCAAAATCTGGGACTATATGAATATGTGTGAAGGCCATGTTTGGATGCTTTCTATTTTAATTTGCTGTGCTTCGTGGTAATGGCATGCCTGGGTTATTATTTATTTATTTTTCCTTCAAAACAATCCAATTTAATGTGATCAGGGATTTGTAAGGGGAATGTGCTGTTTAAGTGAATGTCTTTCTGTTTCCAAAGATAGTGTAAACCTTGTGCCAAGAGTTATTTCTTATCACTATTTGCCTCACAGCGAGGGTGTGAAAACATCCCTCTATCGCTCTTTTGGTGAAAACTGCCGAAATTCTTTTCCTTGTTTTCCAAGAATAACTTCCAGTTACAGAATAATCTGTGGGAGCATTAGTGAAATGTAAGGTCAGTTAATATGGCACTGTTATGTTGATAGTGTTAAATTATGGTCCATTATACTTTTTTCAGATATCTTTTTATACAGAAAATACTAAAAAAACAAACACAGTAGAACAATGCAGCTCATTTGTTTTAGACATTCAATGTTAAATATTATATTGATATAAAAATTGTATAAAGTATAGTCAGTGATTGCTACAAATTGAGATGGTTAGTCAATAGCAAGTCTTGTTGGGTGTTCCTGGTATGCAGTAGTTAGTACCTAACAAATGTGGTTCAAACACAGACAACCAATGAAAAAGTGACAGGATCATGGGTACCCAAGGCTCGTTAATTTATTCCAGGGAGCTAGCGTTGAACAAATGGCTGAAAAGGTTAATGCTGGCGGTCATACTGTAGGAAGGCACCTGAACACACAGTTCATCACAGTTTGTTGTGTCTGGGGCTGGAGAACCTCAGACCGGTCAGAGTGCCCACGCTGACCCCTGTTTAATGCTGAAAGCATTTATAATGGACATATGAGCATCAGAGTGGGACCATTGAGCAAGGAAAAAGGTGGCCTGGTCTGATTAATCACATCGTTGCCTACTTGGGCAAGAGATGGAACTGCTGTAGGATATGCTGTGAAGAAGACAGGTGTGATGCTCAGAGCAACGCTCCGCTGGGAAAAATTGAGTCTTTTCATTTTTTTGGATGTTACTTTGACAGACCAAGAAGAGCACTTCCTTGCAGTGGCCTGTTTCAGTACAATATGGTGCCACGGTGGTCACTCTGTACAAAGTATTCGGGAATGATTTGAGGAACATGACAAAGAGTTCAAGGTGTTCGCTTGTCCTCTAAATTCCTTTGGTCTCAATCTGTTCAAGCGTCTGTGGGATGTGCTGGACAAGTCTGATTCATGGATGCCTCACCTCCCAACTTACAGATAGCACAGCACTCTTTCTTGGTAGAGTCTATACCTTGACCGACACAGACGGGTGGTTTTAATGTTGTGGCTGATCAGGGGTATAATTTTGGAAGCATAGATAAACCTTACAGTAATTCCAGACGTTCAGGTAAACATTAACCCTCCACAAACACCCCCCCCCCACACACACACATACTTAGACTTGTTCAGTCTTTATGTGAGTGTTTCTCTCCTTGTAATGTTCTATGTCTATAGTCCCTGACTGAGGCATGGTCTGTTGAAGTCCAAGGCCAGAGTGGAGAGTGGATGAGAAAGTGTATTCCTGTGATGTGTGCCAAGTCCCTCCACCCCTCTCCTCCTCTGTCTTTTCTGTGGCTGTTGTAGAGCTTCTGTTTAGTCTGCTCAGCTCCGTTCTCAGCCTGTAGATCAAAACAGTTCTACTCTTCCGCACCACACCGAGCGCCTCCATTGTTTTCATTTGTGTGCGCGACCCGGCCTCCCTAACCTCACATATTTTTCTCTTACTCATTTTGGAGGTCAGGGTTAAAATGTGGACAGGAGGGCTTTGTTTTCAATGTTTCATTCTTTTCTCACTCTCTTTGTTTCTCTCTCACTCTCTCTGTGATTCAGATACACTTTGGACGAATTTGGTACGGCGAGGCGCAGCGCGGTGGTCCGTGGCTTCATCGACGCACTAACACGAGGGGGGCCAGGGGGCACGCCCAGACCAATAGAGATGCATTCACATGATCCTATGAGGTAAAACACAATGATACAATCGCTTTATACCCATCCTTTCAAAATCACACTGAAAACTCAATAGATAGATATATATATTTTTTTCCGGCTCAAAACATAAACCGGTTGTTTCACAGCTAATTGAGGGTCATCTGCAGGGCCATGTTGTCATTTAGCGCTAAAAGCCACTTCATATCTCATTACATTACACACACATAGCACTCATCCTCATACTGACCCTTTTATTTTTTGGTTGTCTCTAAAGTGACAAATTCAATTCAGGCCCCTAAAGACCGTAAAAGCAAACTGATTGTCTTCCAGGGAATCCTCAGGTCTTCTTCAAGGAATCAGTTAGAGTAAAGGGGGGTTCAGAGAAAGGGCAGACGGTCAGATCTATGGATTTCTGGATACTGCAAGCGTGCCGTCCTGTCGCTGTTCTAACATCCTCCTCTCGGAACGTGCCAAAGGGCCTGGAAAGGAGAAATCGGGTTCTTGGTAGAATGCTGAGAAAGGACAGGGTGTGCAGTTCTCAGAATTACACATTGTCCACGATAAAGAAAATAACTTTAGTGTAATGACAAGCTGCTTGGTAGCAGTGTTATGTAGTAATATAGCACTGCGTTGGGGAAACTCCTTTCCAATGCAGATGTGTTTATCTTGCATAAATGCGGATGAAAATCCAAATGAAGGAATGTCTTTTTAAAATGATTGACACTTGTTGACTCTAGGGCAAGGAGAATTCAAGCTGTTCTTTTGATTACTATGACAGTTTAAATTGTTTTAGTTTTTTTTTCCTCTTGAATTTTGAAAATATGTGTGCATTATATAAAGAGTTAGGAAAACATGCACCAATTTTTTGGAAAAATAGGAATTTCAGATAAATGTCCTTCTGAAGTTTTATTTTCACTCTCGGTGTTATATTCTTACCTTTCGGTTTGTTCGCTATCTTTCTTGAACAATAACATGGCAAATACAGTATATACAAAACCTGAGCAGCTTAGTGTGAGGTCTTGGCAATCATGCCAAACAGAGTAATGTTTAGGCTGCCTGTGTGTGTTTTGATGTATTAGGTACGTGGGGGACATGCTGGCATGGCTGCACCAGACCACAGCCTCGGAGAAGGAGCATCTGGAGACTCTGCTCAAACAAACTACAGGGCTAGGTACATTGTGTAGAAGATCTAAAAATACACACAAGCTCTCAAACCTTCTATGGAAAGGATTTTGGAATTTGAAAGTTGTGGACATTTGCAAATCTAAAAGTCAAGATAAAAATATATATATATATATATATATATATATATATATATATATATATATATATATATATATATATATATATATATATATGTTAATTTACATATTTATATGAGGAGGAAAATATACAGTATAGACCAAAAGTTTGGACACACCTTCTCATTCAAAGAGCTTGAATTTGTAGTATGGCAAGAAAAAAGCAGCTAAGTAAAGAAAAACGAGTGGCCATCATTACTTTAAGAAATGAAGGTCAGTCAGTCGAAAAAATTGGGAAAACTTTGAAAGTGTCCCCAAGTGCAGTCACAAAAACCATCAAGCGCTACAAAGAAACTGGCTCACATGCGGGCCGCCCCAGGAAAGGAAGACCGAGAGTCACTTCTGCTGCGGAGGATAAGTTCATCCGAGTCACCAGCCTCAGAAATCGCAGGTTAACAGCAGCTCAGATCAGAGAGCAGGTCAATGCCACACAGAGTTCTAGCAGCAGACACGTCTCTAGAACAACTGTTAAGAGGAGACTGTGTGAATCAGGCTTTCATGGTAGAATATCTGCTAGGAAACCACTGCTAAGGACAGGCAACAAGCAGAACACAAATAAAGAACACAATAAAGAAAACTCTTTGAATGAGAAGGTGTGTCCAAACTTTTGGTCTGTACTGTATATACTTTAATACACTATATTATTATTATTATTATTATTAATGTTTACAATAATTTATCCTAAATGTGAACTAAATGTGAATTGTATATTTCAAGAAGATTCTATTTTTATCCCAAATTTAATGTATAAACAGTGTGTGCATGTGTGTGTTTGGATGTACAGGTGTAGAGGACAGCATGCAGGAGATTGTCGGCCACATAACCGAAGGAGTGTGTAGACCACTTAAGGTAAGGGAGTAGGGCGTAGGGTGCATGGGATGTACATGGGCAGTAGATCTTTATTTTAATAAGATCACGTCCTGCAATGGTTAATGCAACATTAAACAAATAAGTTCTGAATTTGAATAAGTTGCAAAAATTTTATCCTGTAAAAGTGAGATAAAACAGCTCTTGGGGTGATGTGATGTGATGTGATGTACTGTAGTGCTGACTTTGATTATTTTCCCATGACAGCACTACTGCTTCCCGTGATAGCACGCTCTTTTCCACAGAATGATTCAATTTGGAAGCTTTCCTTTTTCCCCATAATGCTCTTGGTGTCTTTATGTGTTTTGTGCAGGTGAGGATCGAGCAGGTGATTGTGGCCGAACCAGGAGCTGTGCTGCTCTACAAACTCTCCAACCTGCTCAAGTTCTACCACCACACCATCAGGTACATCTGGGTTTTACCTACTGATGAGCAAACATGCTAGATATATAATCTTACACCGTTTTCCCCCCCTCATTTATCCTCAGTGGAATCATTGGCACAAGTGTTGCGTCTTTATTGATTACTATAGAGGAGATGCATGTTCTCAGTAAGAAGATGTTCTTCAACAGCCTCAGTCTTCATGCCAGCCGCCTCATGGACAAGGTAAATAGATTCATTTGGGCATGTTTATTATGATGTATTCTCCTTATTTTTAATTAGTCATTTGGCTCAACAAGAGGGAAAAAACATATACGCCTACTGCAAAACAAGAAAGATTATGAAACCCGAAACTGTTTTGAGGAGGAACTGATACTAACAGTGCTATAAATGCGTGAGAATAACGTGAGAATATTAGGAAGCGCTGCAGTTATTTTTAACTATGTATTTATTAGGTTTTTTAATATTTGTTCAGAATTTGCATGAGGGATAATACAATTTAAAGGGTTTCCCTTCATAATATGCCAACATGTTTCTTAAATCTGTTGCAAGTTTTAGACCATCCCCAAGTATCTGTAAATGAACAGTTTTTATAGATTTGACAGAATTGCTGAAAGAATTTTTAATTTGCCTTGCTTTTTGTTTGTAAATTATTACCACTTAGACTCAAAATATAAAAGTTCCATATAATTAATAGATATCGTAATATACATTACGTCTGGACATTGCATAAATCAATACAGAATTCAGCAGCAGGTAAATTCTGAATCACAGCTCCAATCTCCCTAAGACCTGTAGTATCCTTTTTGTGTCTCATTACTAAATCTATAAGGTCAATAACCTCGGGATAACGTGTACAACTTGTAAACAGCAGGGCCACACGCCTTAGCTTAAACGATTACACCAGGCAACCAAACAGCAACCTCACACCGGCACCTCTTAAATTACCACCAAAATATCAGCGAACACGGTCGGACTTCCTCGGAAGGCGGTTTCATCGACAGGTCGATCAATTGAAACAGCAAGGTGGTCTCGCCCGCTCTACAGAGAGAATCGTCACCTTAGCAGCACACTAATTGAATAAGCCCAGGCTCAGGGAGGTTACATATCAGGGGCCAGTGGCAGGTGCCAGGAACGCTGGCCAGAGCTAATGAGCTCCATTAGATGCTTCAGAGAAGCAGGGCTGGCTGGCGTGGAGAGATGGCTAGAATAGCTCACTTTTATTAGTAAGCCCTGGAAGGGTTCGTTACACTCTCTTATGTTCGGCAGATACGTGTGAGCGTGTGAAGAGGGCACTTAGCGGAAATGAGAGAGACATATTTAATATACTGTTTTTACTTAATAAAAAAAAGGAGTACTAATAATAATCAGTTAGGAAGTCAAATATTTATTACTGGAAACTGGGTCAAATGGATTGGAAAATGTCATGCCCTTTCACGACAAAAAAAAAAGAAGCGCTCCCAATAAACTGTGAAAGAAACTGACAATAGAACAGGATTTGTATTAGTAGCTAAATATTTGTTATGCAAAATGCTTGTTTTTATAAAAATAACATGATTTATGAACTTTATGAACTATTTTGGTTATTTAAGAAACATAGAATAATAAAGTAGGAAGTTGTAATGTCTAGAAGAGTTTTTAAAATACAAATATCAGTTATACTGTTTGACTTGGTGAAATAATTGTAAAAACTTGCATTTAAATGCTTTTTAAATCTTTTTTTCTTTATTTTCCTTTTCGGAGAGAAAATACAATCGTAGACATCTGCATCAATAATAATAATAATAATATTAATTAATAATAATATAAAAATAATAATAATACACAAAAACACACAAAATATATATATATATAAAATGCTTTTTAATCTCATGTATATTTGAGACGTTTTTTTTTTAATTTCCTATTCCTATGTTTATTGATTCTTCTCTCTGTCTCATATGTATATATTCAGGTGGAGCTGCCTCCTCCTGACCTGGGCCCCACAGCATCCCTTACCCAGACTCTGTCTCTCCTCAGGGAAGTGCTTGCATCACATGACTCCTCTGTGCTCCCTCTAGATGCACGGCAGGCCGACTTCGCTCAGGTTATTATTCAGCTTACTAAAACATTCACTTCACGTCTCTCTTACACTGTTGTCTCTTAGTCTCCTTTTACTGTAGGACTAAAACATTAGCAGTGTCGTAGACTACTAAATCAGCTATTTCTGACCTTGAACTCGACAATCTCAAGACTATAAAAACCAACCTGTTGTGTATAATAGATTTCAGCAGTAGAAATCTAAAGGTTTTACCACAAGTCATAAACCTCTCATCATCCTCCTTCATAACAGAAGGCTAGAGTACAATAGGCTAAAAGTGGTGTGAGCTTTTACAGACAGGAAACGATTACAGTAAACACTACGTGATGGAAATGGTAAAAATGTGGAGCAGGATAGAAAATGACAACCAATCTAAAGCCTCATTTGTGACACTGGGTAAGATTTTTTTTTTAAGACTTGCGTTTCCGTGGTAGATTTAGGAGCTGTCTTGATGAGAGATGATTTATTGTTGAGGATGATTTATTGTTGTGCATAATACATAATGGGTCAGTGTCCTTTTATTCAAATTTTCCAAAGTGTACTGAGTAATGCTACAGGAGGCAACAGGACAGTGACCGAAAATGACGAATAATTTTTTTCCCAATTAATCCAACAACTAACGATTGGTATAAGAAATGCACAATTACTTTTCTGTTTGTTATTTTTAATATTCTTGTTTTGTCTGCTTTTTTTCCCCTCCCAAGTTGCTTTGTTCTATTTTGATTACCTTTTATATTGTTATGGTGCTCAGGTATTATCATGCATCCTGGACCCCCTGCTGCAGCTCTGCACTGTGTCTGCCAGCAACCTGGGCACAGCGGACATGGCCACCTACATGGTGAACTCTCTGTACATGATGAAAACCACTCTGGCTCTCTTTGAGTTCACAGACAAACGGCTAGAAATGCTTGAGTTTCAGGTATACTGTGTTTAAATAAGTCTTTATTCTGCAGTATATACTGTGCACTGGGAATGTAGCATTGCATCTTTATTATAAATAAAATTGGAAATGTGTCTTATGTGAATATCAATACAGAAATGAAGAATAGCTGGAGTATTCAAGGTTCATTCATTTAATAATTGATTTTTTTTTATTTGCAACTCTTGCTTTCCCTAACAATCTATGTTTAAAGATTATTAGGAAACTAAGGTTGTACTTTGTTTTTGTATAAAAAAAAAAAAACAGTAATAAACAACGTAATTATGTGCATCAGCTCCTTCACAGTGTGCCAGTGCTGCAGAATTTCTGGCCTTCCCTGAATGAATGCTGTTTCCATGAAGACCTTGTAATCTCTGGCTGCAATACAGCCATTGAAAGATAATGATGGAGGACGCATGTGTGTGATTGCTTGGTTTTATTTGTGTTTTGTTGCGTGTATTAGATCGAAGCGCATTTGGACACTCTGATCAACGAGCAGGCATCTTACGTACTGACACGAGCAGGACTCGGTTACATTTACAACTGCGTGCAGCAGCACAGCGCTGAGCAGGTACGTGCACCTTTACGGCTCAGTCCGTTTAAATGTTATAGCTGGCTAACCCTAATGCCGTTATTTTGTTATATACAGTACCAGTCAAAAGTTTGGATTTATTTTCTACACTCTACAACAATATTGGACTTTTTCAATACTATGAAATAACACGTATGGCGGCACGTACTAGGTAATTAACAACACCGTTAGTAACAAAAAACGTTTCCTGACTCGCTCCTCTAAAAGACCCCGAAGTGACTCAATAATATTTAGATCTGGTGACTGTGCAGGCCATGGGAGATGTTCAGCTTCACTTTCATGTTCATCTAATCACTCTGTCACCAGTTTTGCTGTGTGTATTGGTGCATTATTATCTTGATACACAGCAGTCCCTTCAGGATACAATGTTTGAAGCATTGGGTGCACATGGTCCTCCAGAATGGTTCTGTAGTCCTTGGCAGTGACATGCCCATCCTGCAAAAGCAGCCCAAACCATCACTGATGCACCCCCAAGCTTCACTCTGGCCATACAACAGTCTGGGTGGTATGCTTCTTTGGAGCTTCTCCACACCGTAACTCTCCCGGATGTGGGTAAGACAGTGAAGGTGGACTCATCAGAGAACAATACATGTTTCACATTCTCCACAGCCCAACTCACACAGTTTTTTGCTGCTGGCCCCGTTGAAACAAACGTTTTGCATTGGCACGAGTGACCAAAGCTTTGGCTATAGCAGCCCGGCCATGTACATTGACCCTGTGGAGCTCCCGACGAACAGTTTTGGTGGAAACAGAGTTGAGGTGCACATTTAATTCTGCAGTGAGTTGGGCAGCTGTGGTTTTATGTTTTTTGGATACAATCCTGGTTAGCACCCGGACATCCCTTTCAGACAGCTTCCTCTCGTGTCCACAGTTACTCCTGTTGGATGCGTTTCGTCCTTCTTGGTGGTATGCTGACATTACCCTGGATACCGAGCTCTTGATACATCACAAGGATTTGCTGTCTTGGTCACTGATGCGCCAGCGAGACGCGCACCAACAATTTGTCCTCTTTTGACCTTTGATATGTCACCCATAATGTTGTGTGCATTGCAATATTTTAAGCAAAACTGTGGTTATTACTTTGCTAATTAAGCCTTCACACTCTGCTCTTACTGATGGAATGTGCAATCAATGAAGATTGGCCACCAGGCTGGTGAAATTTAGCCATGAAACCTCCAACACTAAATTGGCCAGTGTTTCAGTTTCATTGTCCAACCCTTGTACTGTATATCCTCCATTTCTTCTATTAAAAGTGCTCTTTGGACTGTAATGATGATTAAAATGATTATTTTGAAAACTACCTCCAGTCCATTAGCTTACTAACAGACCTAAACGGAACTGAAACCACTTTTTAAAGATACACCTTTAGCCTAGCCCGTTCAGTGGAAGTAGCCTTTATGGGAGGATGTGCAGGTACAGATGTATATACAGTACATGGTCATTAATTAAAGTTTAACCTCTACTCTGTTAAAACCACTCCTGTTCCCTGTTATCCTCATAAATCATCTCTTTGTTTATTCCCATTAATGTTTCTTTATAATTGTTTCTGTGTCATTTCTAAATGATTAGTCAAAAGTATTTCAGTCCTGCAGCTAAAAAGCAGTCTGTAAAAAAAGAAAAAAAAGGGCCCATCTTGTTTTCTCGAAGCACACCTTAGAGATATGAATGTAGAAGGCTTAAAAGCTTTTTTGCCGTGTGTTGCAGTAAAGCTTCTCTCAGCCTCATTATATTTAAAGCTCACTTTATGGCCATCATATTGTCTGTAATCAGTGCACTGTCAACTGGCGTTCATCCCAGTCACTCAGGGCTCATGCTTCTCCCCCTCCCAAACCCTCATTTTACAGGAATAGTCTCTTTTGTTAACATAGCCTCTCGTTACACCTTGTTCCCATGGTTACTCTGTGGTAAAGCTCTCATTAATAGATCTGAAAGCACCATCTTCGTCTCAAATTTTTAAGACTACAGGAAATGACCTGAGATTGTAAAGGCTGGAGGGAGAGCGGAATAAATTACTGCATGCACCCATTTATGATACATCTGAAAATGCAAAGTTACATTTCCTCCCTTGCTGTTTTGATGGAGTGATGGAGTTTTTAGATGTTCATTCCTTTTTTGGAACAAAATTGTAGCCACACACATGTTGATTGATGCCTACATGTAAATTTGAGAATAAACTTTACCCGAGAGCCTGGTGGTTTTGGGTACATTTTTATTCAACTTTGATTTACATGACAATCCAGGTGAGTTATTACTTCATCAACCATTGTTGCTCTCCATCTCCAATCTAACACCTATTTCATGCATACGGCAGTGTGACACGATGAAATACAGAGCAAGTGCAGAATGGCTAAATACTATGTTAGATAAGATTTCAGTAATGATTAACTATAAGAGTACACTTGTATTTTACAGAAGGCTTTATCACAAATAAATTAGGAATAAATATAATAGTGTATGTTGTAAATAACCAACAGTGACCAACAGCTGCAATGGTTTTCAGCATTGATGTGAAGTAGAAATATTATTATTATTATTATTACAAACACAAAGATGATTATTTTCCTATAAAAGCATTTAGCGTAACTTTTATTTATTGTTTAAACCAGAATAGATTCCTAACTATTACATTTTTATTTATTAAATAACAGCATGAGGCGGCATGGTGGTGTAGTGGTTAGTTAGCACTGTCGCCTTGCACCTCCATTGTCTGGGTTCGATTCCCGACCAGGTTCGATTCCTGTCTCTGTGCGTGGAGTTTGCATGTTGTCCCCGTGCTTGGTGGGCTTCCTCCGGGTACTCCGGTTTCCTCCCACGGTCCACAGACCTGCAAAATGGGCTAATCGGTGTCCCCAAATTACCCATACAATAGTGTGAATCAGTGTGTGAGTGTTTATATGTGTGTGTGCCCTGCAGAGGATTGGCACCCTGTCCAGGGTGAATGTTTTCACTCACAATTTTATCACTCACAATTTTATCAAAGCTATAACTATAATAGCAATGACCCATTAAATGACCCATTGACTGGCACCACATGTTGTAACAGCCTCTGTTCTTATTCTTTCCCCTGGGGGAAAACTTATTGGAACAGCTTTACCTTTGAGCATTAAAAAGCACAGACACTAGAGACTCCTTCCTTAAAAGTTAATCATTAATAAATCTTAACCGTCTTTGTAGATTTTGTTCCCCAATATTAACAGTTACTCTGTTAACACAGTAACACAGGGCAAAATGGTGGCCAATGGCAAAACCCTACTGTAGCTTTTGATAGGAACAGGCGAAATGCCAACAGCAAATTTGTTAAGGAACATATTTTTACAAACATGCTCCATAATAGGTGGCACTGTAGTGTAGTGGTTAGCACTGTGGCCTCGTACCTCCAGGGTCGAGGGTTCGAGTCCCACCTTGGGTCTGTGTGTGGAGTTGTGTGTTTTTTCCCCACAGTCTGCAGACCTGCATCCTAGATAAATTGCCATTCCCCACATCCGTGCATGCCTTTTGCCCAATGTCTCCTGGGATAGGCCCCAGGTCCCCCACCACCCTGTACAGGAAAAGTGGTATAGAAGATGAATCAGTGAATGTTTCTTAATAGATTAGACTATAAGTATAATCTGCAAAAGAGTTTAATAAAGTGATAAAGTTTAAAAACAATAAAGTTTTAGAAAGACTGCATTATAAATTTCTATACTACAAACTGCTAACTACTGTTAGAGCTGCTGTTGTAGAAAATTGACTGACATCTTTTGAGCAATATGATTTAAGATTTCAACAGCACTCTAGTAGCAACCAGCATAATTCAGAAAAGCTTTCAGTTGGCCAGCTTGGCATTTTGGTCTTTCCTCATTAAAGGCACAAAGCAGGAACAATTTCTGTTAGCTCTTAGTGTATTAAGTGACATGGTTCATCCATGTGTTTGGTGTTTTGATTTCACGTTCAGTACCAGGGTGTAGATTATCGCCACAGAGGTCTATTTCAATCCACCCAGAAGATTCTATATAAATAGTACTTGGTATAAAGAGAACATTCAAGTGCAGCAAGAGCACCAGACAAAGTAAAAGGCATAGCGTGAGGGAGAGAGAAAGTGGCCTTGGCACAGTCGGGCAGTCTGGTTGTTCCCTTGCCAGTCCTCTGTCCACTCCCCCCATGAGAGGCTGCAGGGTGACTAACTGTCTCAAGACACCTGCTGTCCACAAGTGCAGAACACAACTGTCTCGCCTCCTGCTTCAGTGGCTTCTCTGTCAACACTTGGCATTAATTATCGGTGCCTCCCGTTCTCTATTACTCAGACTTCTAACAGAAACAATGTTCTGTGAATCTGCCTGGAAATAAAAAGTCATTTCACCAGAATTTCTGCACAGTTTATTTGTGCCAGACATTTATTGTACTTTTCGTACAGACCTAAAAATGAAAAGCTCTTAAAAAAAAAAAAGTTAGCACCATCTTTAAGCCTGTACTTTTCTTACAGGCATGAACTCTTTTAGAGTTTTTCAATAAGTGACTCCATGTATCTTGCGTTCATTATTGATTATGTTAAAAAATTGCCAAAACATACAGTAGTTCTACTCCAGAGGCTTTTGGCTGGCTGTGCATCTGCTCTTCGTGGCTTGACCTCTTGTTGATGAGTGTTGTGTTCAGACGACAACGGCGTAAATCTGATTTACTCCTCGGATTTATTGTACGCAATGCAAATTACAAATAACCAAAACGATTGGTGCGTTTGGATTATAGTCACATTTGCCCGTGTAGCAACATTGGTTGTCATGGGAACAAAGTAATATAGGCCAATGGAAGGTTTATTCCTTTGAAAATCAACATTTTGTGGAAATGCAATTATAAAACAGGAGACCTGATTGGTTCATTTAAAGCCATTGGAAAATCCTCAGTTGATACATACCTGTAACTGTGTTACAATAATTCAACTGTGCATTAGCAGCAGGTTATAAATCAGTAAAGCAACCCAGGTCTACTGTAATCAGACAATATTGCATGGTGAAAGAAATGTTTATAGTGTATGCTTTTGATTTTAATCAGATATTGAAATCTATTCTAATAGATTATAGCTTTACAATATATATATATATTTATTTTATTATTATTATTTTTTTATTGTGTCACCTAGGCACATGTTATGGATATAAATCTAAATTTGGATTTCTGTGAAGCCGCTTTGTAATCATTACAAAAATAAAATTGTGAGCTATGATACAAATATGCTATGAGCTACAAAATAAACTAACAGCTAAAGAGAGTGGTCCATTCTGTTTTGTTACTGGTTTCTCCACTGGAGCTATATTTTTGTCCTAATTTCCCCAATAATTGTATGCAGCAGTCTGTGGTTTTCCTCTGACCTGCTTTCCTTCTGGTTTCTCGCCACGTTATCCAAATATCGAAAATTGAGAAGAGCATTCACAGAGCGACCCCTAAAATTTCAAGTCACTGGTTGGATTTACTCCTGAAATCGATTTGATAAAAAGATTTCAGGTCACATTTGTGTGTGGGTTCAAAGACACTTCGAAAGGAAGAAAACTTTTCTTGCTCAAATCAGATCTCAACCCACCAAAAAAAAAAAATTCCACAATTCTAGGGAAACGTCAGCCTTACCATGAGGGCTAAAAAAAGTAAATCAATATTGAGCATCAAAAAGGCACAAAATTATGAAAACTGTAAAAAAAAATAAAATAAAAAAAATAAACAAACATAAATAAATAAATAAATAAATAAATTAAAAATTAGAGGAGAAAAAGATAACTGGATGAAATGACCAGACAAAATGTCTGCAGTAGTTGCTGATTTCTGAATTTCATTGTTTGTTTATTTTTTTATAATTATTATTATTATTACAAATGTTTCATGTTAACATTTACTATTTAAGAATGTTCTTTATATAGTTAGTAGAGGGCAGATTCAGACATGTCACATCCAGAAGGTGAAAATCTCACATCCTTAACACCAGTTTATCCTAAATGATTTATTCCAAACATGACTAACATTTTCAAATCTACACTTTCAAAACATTACACTTAGTCTCTTTTATGGTACAGATGTGATGTTTTCTGTAACTGTGTTTAAAATTCACAGTTTGTAGACAACCAGTACACAGATAAAATACTTGTTATATTCAGAATGTAAAAGACCATCTGAATTTTGCGGATTTGTTTGATTTTAGTTGCAGAGATTACATTAGAAGTTATGCACATTAAATCACTGATACTAAGCGTGTCCATGCTCTGAGGCTTTTTGTTTACAGATGAATCCCAATGTCACATTCATAACATGGGAATCACCCCTGATCTGATTGTTTGAACATAGAAAGTCTCTCTTTCTTTCAGGGTCTGCTTTGCAGCCTTGCAAGTATGGACGGTTCATCTCTGAAGGCATCTATGGTAAGCCTGTTAACAAAAAGATCACATTGTAATCCTCAAATTACATACAGTTTAACACAGTCTTAAAGTTGTAAGGGATGCTAGGAGAGTAACCTACTGTTCATAGATTTCAGTTTTGCAATCAAAATCTTGTAGGTCAGTAAGTTCTTTATTTAAAATGCTACAAGAAAGCTTAGGATCAGGGGGGGAAAATAAAGAGATAAAATGAAAAATATTTTTTTTAAATGTCCAAGATGTTTCCTCTGTTACTGTAAATGCTGCTGAAATTATATCTACAGTAACCTCTGGAAATAATTTATTTATTGCATATAAAGTACAGTGAACCCTCGGCATACGAACTTCCATAACTTTCGAACTTTCTCAGCTTGTGAATTTACAACAACCATTGTAACCATTGGATATTGTTTTTCAACTTACGAGCGATCAAGCCGGCCGCGCGTACTACCGGTTTCGCACACTTCTGGTAGCCAGTCAAAAAAAAAAAAAAAACAAGACTCAGTATATATTTAATATAAAATATTTTGGTGCGTATGTGAATGTATGTATAGTCTCAAGTCCTGTGTACTGTGTGAGTGTGTGCATGAGGGGGTGTGTGGGAGTATTGTATCTCCCTCACCGGCTTCATGAGTCAATCCGGGAGCACGATGATGAAAAAAAAACACTGTTCTGTGACACTGCCCCGATGGTGAGTAATGGTGAATGGTGATGTATTCTCAAAGAGACCGAAGTATTCATAGTCTGAACGGCGACCGATCGCGTGCATATAAACAACGATGGAGCATCAGCCTCGCGCCTTCCGTTTAAACATGGTCAGCTGACCTCCTCTCGTCACCGCTGTTCCCATCGTGATTTGGAGAGTAAAAACGCTGGACCAAAACAACTGACTGGGCAATACAGGAACAGATTACATTGTATACAATGCCATATAAAAAAAATTATTTGAACCTTTATAAAAACCTATTATGTGGCTCCGCTACGTTATCAGGGAGGGCATCAAGAGGAAAATGGAGCCACTTTCAAATTCATCTTTAAAGCAGCCGCTTCCAAGAGGAATCATACTGTATATTAATGTTAAGTATGGTTTAATGTCTATTTATTTCATATTTTACTTCATTTACATGTTTTTTATTTTTCTAAATGTTTTTTTAATATGCAAAAATATAGTTATAGTGTTGGACCTAGGTAATATTGGTAATATTTTGGTTGACTGGACCGGACTATCTGCATTCTCATTATTTCCTGTGGGAAACTGCGTTTCAAAATTAGAAATTTCACCTTAAGAACACGCTTAAATTCATATGCCGAGGTACCACTGTATTTTCACCCCTAATAATGCATATATATTGCTCATATTTACACCTTTAACTTGTCATTCCACTTCTCTCATCAGTTTTTATTCACCAACACACCCACACCTACATGTATATTCTGTATTTCATCTGACGCTTTCTTCATGCACAGGTTCAGTTCGACCGCTACTTGTCGTCTCCTGACACCTTCGTGATGCCTCAGTTCAACTTTCTCCTCAGCGCAGCCATCAAGTGAGCCTTTCCTTCTTCTTACAACACAATGCATTTTACTTTTGCATTTGTGAACTTTGTTTGGAGGCTTGTAGTCGTAGCACTGCTCTTCAGTAGGAGTTTTTTGTACTGGTTTATGCACGATTAAATAATTAGCTACTCGGAAATGAAATGATTCACATCCACTGATGGAAGGTTTTACATCTGGATAAGTGTCAATTAGTATAAACCCAGTTAATTTGTCCCTGATCAGTTTTCTGTCAGGTCCAAGCAGAACACAACATTAAATTTGATAGATGATCTTGTTGTATTTTATTTTTTAAAATAAAGACAAGTGTAAGGTAGTGGGCATGACGGAACACTGTTACACATTGACAGGCAAAATTAACAATTAAATATTATAATTCAAAATTAACAAACCTTAGTCCAATATGAAATCTTGTGGGATTATTTAGAACAGTACTTAGAGTCTTGCCAAGGTCAAACATTAAAATAGACCACGAACTGGAGCTAAG
This sequence comes from Clarias magur, assembly GCA_013621035.1. NCBI lineage: Eukaryota > Metazoa > Chordata > Actinopteri > Siluriformes > Clariidae > Clarias > Clarias magur. The sequence continues at coordinate 600,458 of QNUK01000299.1, read as the reverse complement.
TTACACCCACTGAGTCGAGCTTTAAACTAAAACTGACAGGAAAGAGCTTAAGACTCTGGTAGCATGCTTACCTGACAGGATTGGTGCTGATTTCAATGTGATCGCATGCCAAATGATTTACTGATCAGCCATAACATTAAAACCACTGACGGGTGAATTAAATAAAATTGATGAGCAATTATACAGCAGTAAACTGGATCATGGCCACTCATCAAGGCGCCGTTATGCCTGTGGGCATAAGTACTGTATTATAAGTCCTGTATTATAAGTACTGTATTAGCACATATATTACTGCACCAAATGATTTTGAAAAAACTTTTTTTTAGCATAATGGTCCAATGACTTTTGCAGGACTGTTACTGTATGTCAATATTTTTCTACTGCATGGTTCGATCCTCTGAAATACTCCAGATCGGAGTCCTACATTTAACAACCCCTGCCCTGAAAACATGGCTTAT